>CAOKZL010002749.1:0-160687 GCA_948472985.1 Iguana delicatissima | reverse complement strand
GCTCTAGAGACAGGCATAGTTTTGTGAAGCAAGTTGACAACTGAGAAGTTAATCTCCATTATAGTGGAAAAATAGGAGTAAGACAGAGGTGGACAGACTTTACGCCTGCAAGAGATACTCTGGGTTCTTCTATTTTTAATTAGAACCCTGAGATCTGCCAAATGGAGCCAGAACACCACATGATTTCTCACATGTGTGCTTGTGGAACTGACAACCTGCTTTTGCACTTTAAAAGCCATATACTAGCATGGCCTGCAATCAAATTAGAGAGGTGGTAGAGGAAGACCATTTTTGTTGTTGATCCTGCCAAAATATAGGATATCAGAAATGCTCCTGTTTACTGCAAATCACCCAGTGATCCACCAGTCAATCTTGAGTTCTATTCTGCTCATTTCTGCAGTCAGGCACACAGGGGCACGGTGGCTGAAAGAACAGCTGTAGGAAGTGGCCAAAGAAAAGAGACTCAGAAGGGAGGAAAGGTGTGCAGCAGATGAGTTGCAGGGAAAGATTCAAATGGAAAATTAAAAAGCAAAGCTTTCTCCACTCAGATTGATACCATCCATTTCAAAGTAGTTCAGACCCACACAAGCCTGGATCAGGGCCCCGAAATGACTCTTGATTTTTGCCTGAGCTACTAATCCTTCCTTTACTAGTTCCCTCTGCCGCTCTCTTCTCCCCATTACCTCAAAAATGAAACAAATGCCCAAACTCATACCACTGCAAGTGTGGGTGGCCAGGAGTAGAATCGGCTGGCGTACTTCCACCAGGTGGTCCTATCTTTGACAGAAAGTCCTTTCAACAGCTTAGAAAGGGTCCTTTGTTGGACTATGATGGCCACAGTCCCTTAGGCCAGGGCCTTTTAAGATATCTGCTGTTGGGTATCAGTGCTTTTCCCCTCCAACATACAAAGGACTGATACCATATTTGTGTCCCTTTGGGTACAATTGTTTCTTTCTTTCCTGGAAAATCTCCAGGGAGAGGAAGCTGATGGCTCAGGGACCAGTACCAGTCCATGGACCACCACTCTGAGTAGCATTGCCTTGGCAAGCATGCCCACTGGTCATGCTTCTTGAAGTATTCTGGGAGTTGTTGTATGCCCTCAACTTGTTTCCACTAATGGTAGTCCTAAGGTGAACTTATCATGAGTTTTCCGGGGCTGAGTATGTAACGTACCCAAGGTTACCAAGTGTGTTTCTATGGCTGAGTAATGAATCGAGCCCTGGTCAAAGAATCATAGAATTGGAAGAGATCACAGGGGCCATCCAGTCCAACCCCCTGCCATGCAGGAACCCACATCAAAGCACTCCCGACAGATGGCCATCCAGCCTCTGCTTAAAAACCTCCAAAGAAGGAGACCCCACCACACTCCGAGGCCACATATTCCACTGCTGGACAGCTCTGACCATCAGGAAGTTCTTCCTGAGGTTTAGGTGGAATCTCTTTTTCCTGCAGTTTGAATGCATTGCTCCTTGTCCTAGTCTCTGGAGCACTCTCTCCAGGGTTGTAGTCCTATGCTCAAACCACTCCACCCTACCTGAAGAGAGAACGTTTCCAAGCTGTAACAAAAAACGGCAACCATTGCAAAGTAGGCTTTCAAAAACGAAGAAAGTGAGGCAAGTTGAGTGAGGGCTGTTCCTCTCATCTTTGGGTGTGCAGGGAAAGATAAAAGACAGCAGATATCGGGAAACGAGGTGCTAATGTGCAAAGGAGGAAGTGGTCAGGCAAAGGAGGCCTGGGTAACTAAGGGGCCTCAGCCTTTTCCCAGCTGTAAGATCTTTACCACCACAGTTACCACTTCCCTCTGTGGCTGCTATCACATCATCCTGGTTATATGTGAAGACCCACCGTGTCTTTTGCACACTCCTATGTAAGGTTTTCCTGAATCAACTGGCTTCCTTTTCTTAAATGGCAAAGATACTGTCTTAAAGACTACCAAGTTTTACTCACCACAAGCTTTTGTGGACTCCAGCCTGCTTGATCACCTCAGAACATAAGAGGCATCTAAAGTCATCTAAAGTGTATTCCAAAGAAAAGCAGTATATAAAGCAATAGCTTTATATTGCTATAAGACTCTGTTATTCATCCCCCTTTCTGAGCCCATTAGGGGCCCAAGATTATCTGGAGAGGCCTGAACACGAGAGAAGGCCTTCTTAGTGGATGCTGCCATATTTGGAACTCCCTCCCCAGAGAGGCCCGGCTGGCCTCATCCTTGCTCTCCTTTCATTGGTAGGAGAAATTTTTGTGCCACCAAGCTTTTACATACTGACTAGAGTTGGGCTTTTAACATCATGTGGTGCTGCTTTTAAGGTTTGTATACAGTCCTTTAGTGCATCTTAATATTTTTAATCTTTAATGCTTTAACTTTGTAAATTTTTCAATTGTTTTTTCAAATCTTACATTTATACTTTTATTAATGTTTTTGTATTGTTTCTAAATATGTTTGAAATATTTGTTAGCTGCCTTGAGTCCCACTATTGGGAGAAAGGCAGAACAGAACTTAACAAAATAAATACATTTTTGCTTCAATAGACTGACATGGACAATTTTTATTTCCTACAAAAATATTTTAATTGTGGTGAATTCAAGCATTTGCTGCTATTTTAATTAAAGATAATTAAGGAGTTTTGGGGAAAAAAACCACAAGTGAACAAGATTCTGGGTTGCGGTCAAAGGGAAGTTGATATTTTCCATTTCTCATATATCGTTTTTTCTTACAAAGTTTTGTACTATTTACTTTCTTTCTTTCTTTCTTTCTTTCTTTCTTTCTTTCTTTCTTTCTTTCTTTCTTTTAGATTATCTCATTTTGTTATCTATGTGTATATTTTATTTTAATATTTTAATAAAAAGTAAATTAAAAAAAATTAATTGTGTGGCAAAATATATTTAAAAATATACACAGTATTAAAATGTGAATACACAAGAAATGGGTAAGAATTTTGATGCATTTTTTTAAAATAAGTTTTTCCCAATTTTTTTTTTGAACATGGAAAGAACTTAAGAGTTCTAAAAAAAACTGTGAAGGAAACCAAAACAAGCTGATTTGTTCATCTAGCTCAGTGGTTCTCAACTTGTGGGTCCCCAGATGTTCGTGGACTTCAGCTCCCAGAAGCCCCAGCCACTATGGTCAATGCTCAGGGCTTCTGGGAGCTGAAGTCCATGAAGATCTGGGGACCCACAGGTTGAGAACCACTGATCTAGCTCAAGGGCTAGCCAAATCTGGTTATCTATGATCCAGCCAGTAGCGGTATTCCTTATTGTTGCTCCTTCCCACACCTAGGCTCACCCAATGATGCTCAACTCCACATCTTCCCCTGCTCCTCCAAAACACTCACCCATCACCCCCTTTCCTGTAGACAACGCAACAGTCCTGGTTGAGGCCACGAACCTTCAGGGCCTTGTCCAGGGAGCTGTAGACAGTCGTACCTGGCCGGACAGTCACCTAAGAGGAAGAAGGGAAGCAGACGTGTGAGGGTAAAATGGCAGCCAAACTATCTTTCCACTTCCTCCTCTTGTATCAGCTGCTACTGGCTCTAATATCTGCTCCTTTCCCTCAACTACATCTTTGGCCTTAGTCTATCCATGCTGAAGAAAAGCCACTATGGGGGAGGAAAACTACAATACTTAGATCTAGGTTCAAATTCCATCCACTCATTTACTGTCAGGATCTGCCAGGGCTTGAACCGGGATCTTTGGGTTCTCCACAGGGCTACCCAAAGTGGTAAGCTGTAAGAACTGTTAAAAACTTCTGTCTGGCAGTGAGAATAGGCTTTGAGCTGTCCCTCCCCACTCAGTCCGGCCACTGGACCATCCTGGATAGGAAGTGTTATAATAGGCTTCCTGCCCAGGCTGGAACTTTGCCTGAGCAATGAGCGTTTCCTGACTCAGACTCCTGAGCTGAACCCTTGGCTCAGAACTAGATAGCTAGGGTTGACAGGGTGAAAACTGGTTGCATGACAAGCAACACCTGCTGAAATTCCCTCTTCTGCACAACCAATAAAGCTACAGGAGACCCCTCCAGTTTTTAACCTGGCAGCCCTTTTAACAATTGCCTTTTAACATAATAGATGGCAGCAGACCAGTTTGGTTCTTTAGGTCAGCAAAATGCCTGCTCTTGAAACTGCTCAAAAACCTCCAAGATTGGTTATGCCAATAAGAACATAAAAACATAAGAGCAAGCATGTTGGATCAAACCAAAGGCTTACCAAGCCCAACATTCTGCTCACATACTGATTGCCCACAGGAATACGTCCAGCAGAACACAAGTGTAACTAGACCCTCGATATCATACTCTCCAGAAGCTCACACACAGAGGCACATTGCCCCAATGCAGCAGGTGGCATATAGCCATCTTGACTGATAGTCATAGCCTCCATGGACATCTCTAATCCAAGCTGGCAGCCATAGCTACATCTCACATCTTCGTGTTCCATATGTGTGAATATTCAATACATGGACATCTTTTATATCAACCTTTGACAACTTTGGCTTTTGTTGCTTTGTGGGATCTGGTAGCTGACAAAAACTAACATTAGGTATATTTGACAGCTGACATGGAACAGTATTGAGTGTTTAACAGGCTCTGTTGGTTGACAGCTTAAGCCATTTCCATTTTAGATATCTGGTTTTTTAAAAAGTCCATCAAGGGAATGGATAAAATGCTACAGATAGGCTTCACCAAATATTGAGGCGAAATTTCAAAGTCAAAACTTCCAGTTTTGAAATGTCAGTATTTTTTAAATTATGCAGGTCTGGTTCAAATCTAACTGTAGTGGTTGACCTCTGACTCGATGATCTATAGTCTGTTTTGGCTAGCTTGTCTTTCTTCACCAAATGACTGTGCTCAGATAAACAGTGTAGCCACAGTACACAGTTCCAGCACCTTGATACCACTTTAACTTGGCTCATGGCTCCAGCCTACAGTCTTGGGATCTGATAATTTTCCCTACCGGGAAGCTCTAGCCTGCTTTCCAGGAGAGTTCATTAGAATTCTCTCTAGCAGAAACTTCTAAGCCTCTCACCAACCTACACATCTCGTATCATATGATGGAGGCACAGGCGGTTAAGATGGTCTCAAACTGCTCTCACTGTGTACTGTACACACATTCTCAGTTTCCTGTCTTTAGTATAACTTTTTCAAGGTGCCCTTGTCCTTTTCAGACTCACGATACTTGTAGATACTTTTATATCTCAATTTCTCAGATAAAAACTGAGCAATTCAAAGCAAAAACTGAGCAAAACAAAGCAAAGTGTAAAAGCAGACAAACAGAAGAAAAATCCCTGGAATCCAAAGACATATAACAGAAGCAAATTTTTGAAAAATCACAATAAATCAGATAGATGTATTATCAAGGAGGGGTGCTAGGAGTTTCCTCCTTCATTCTCCAAGCTACAAACAAAGAAAGTTACTTCTGTTTTATTTTTTCTTCTCTTTCTCCTTCCGCTTTCTGCTTCTCCTCCATTCACTCTCTTCCTACATATTCACCTTCTGGCCTCCTTTCCCCTAAAAAGTGTCAAGAGGCATGAAAGGAGGGGCAAGTCTTCTGTCCCACAGCACAGTCTACTTTAAGTCAGGCTAAGACCCAACCCGGGGCTATAACCCAACATGGGAAGGTCAATGCCTTAAAAGCAAGGGTGGAAAATGTGTGGTCCTCCACATGTGGTGGAACTGCATGTCCCAGCAAAACCAATGGTAAGGGATCATGGAACTGTTTATGGAGCGTGAGATATTACCCAGCACTGCCCAAAATAAGCCATGTGGCCTATTTTATAGTGCATGGTAAGATGTGTGTGGACACTTAGATGTTGTGAGACTGCAACTCCCAATATTTCTCACTGCTGGCCATATTGACTGCTGGCAGCTGTAGTCCAACACCACCTAAGGCAGTGGTTCTCAACCTGTGGGTCCCCAGATGTTTGTGGACTTCAGCTCCCAGAAGCCCTGAGCATTGACCATAATGGCTGGGGCTTATGGGAGCTGAAGTCCACAAACATCTGGGGACCCACAGGTTGAGAACCACTGACCTAAGGGCTGCATGACTCTTAGCCTGGATTTTACCATCAAGAGGTAAGATGACGGCCCCTTGTCTGTCAGAATGGCTCACTCACCACTGTTCTCTGTTGATTGGGGAGATCCACCTTGATGGTTCTTCCACGTGAGTCAGCCATGGGCCTCCCGCCCAGCTTCTTCCTGCGAGTGGCTAGCATTGTTGTCAAGCTATCCGCAAACAGTAGAAAACTTTCGCTCCTGTCCCCAGCTGAAGGGCCAGAATTGGGAGAGGAGGAAGCGAAGCCATTCGTCACAGAACCAGAGAGGTTCTGGCTGTGCCTCATCCAAGTGCCTGCAGGGAAAGACAGAAGGATCCCAGATATGAACAGGGAGGGAAGCTCCAGAGTTACAAAGGAGCAACTCATCAGACAGAAATGAACAATAGCGGGCTCACAGTTATCACAGAAACTGCTGTGCCAACTTCATGTAGCTCTGATTTTTCATACTACTGTAGCATGAAACTGTAGCATGAAAACAGAATTATAGCAGAGTCTGTTCTCTACCTAAATTTGCTTTGGTCTTTTCCACACTGCACAACTGTAGACTTTCAGACCACATGCCACTGCCATGACTGAATCCTGTGGAATGCTGGGATGTGTAGTTAAAGGAGGGGCCTTGAGAATTCTCAGTCAAGGGAGCTCCTCTGGTGCCTCTGACCAAACTACAAACCCCAGGATTCCGCAGCATGCAGCCACAGCAATTAAAGCGAAGTCAGAATGCTATAAATGTGTAGTATAAAAGTGGCTTAGACTTCACATGAAAACTAAACAGAAGTTTACAGTTCTTCATGATTTTCAGGGAAAGCCTGACATAATCTCCTAGAAAAACACCCTGCTAATGGCAGGGGTCTCTCTCTAATACCTTGTTGAAGAATTTACCACGTACACTGTCTGTCCATCTCAGCACTCTCCAAACACTTTGTACTACAGATCCCATTCTCCTTGATCATTGGCTAAGCAGCTGTAATTGATGGTGTCTGTACTTCAAAATATCCAAAATGGAGAATGCTGTATTTGGAAGGGCTGGCAAAGAGTGGATTTACAAAGTGCTGAGGTACTGAAGAAAACTGCTGTTTGTTTACACCTTGCTGACTGAAGGAGATAAGATAAACTGACAGAGGGCAGTTTCTTATTGCATTCTCAGCTATTGGGAAGCTCACAGAGTGGTTAGAGGGGATAACTCAACTCTTACTTAATTGTTGCTCTGCATTGCTTTGCCAGAGTCACCTGGGGCTATGCAGGTGCTGGACTGGTGCCTTGATGCTGCAGTATGGTGGATCAAGGCCAGTAAACTGTGTAAGCATGATGGTTGTGCAATCAAAAAAGTGTACAAATGTCTTTCAGAGATGAAACATGAGCCTGTAAAAGAGTTTATAATATGGTGGGCCTAAAACTTTGTGCATAGTGTACAAATAGAGATACTGGAAAAAATGTGGAGTACAGATATAAAATTTATTTTGTGCAGTAATTTAAAAGTGCTTTTATGTTGCAATAGGCTAGACCAGGGCCAGTAAACTGAAACCAAATCCCAGCTAAGATAGAGGCTCCATGAACTGAAGCTTCCCAAGACTAGGACCAGGGTAAGTGACCAGCCCTGGATGGAAATTTACTTCCTGACCCCCCTTGCAAAAAGAAAAGATGCATAGATTGGAAACACTCATGGATCCATCTCTGTCACTGGAAGCCCAGAGTCTTTACCCCGGTTTTGATGGCCTTTCCTAGACAGGGATAACCTAGCTACAGTCATTCCTGAATAGACCACTGTAATGCACTCTTATGCGGGGTGCCCTTGAAGATGACTCAGAATCTGAAGTCAGTGAAATATGCAGCAGCTATATTGCCGATAAGAATATCTTACAGAAAACATGGCACACGGAGTAGCCTAATCAGCCGTCCAATTCCAATTTCCTTCTGGGGACTTGCATTCATAGTCCTCAAAAGAGTGACCTGCTTTGTGGGAAATCTTTTGTGTTCTTTACTTGGTAAGCCAGTGTGGTGCAGTGGTCAGAATGTCAGGCTGGGACATGGTTTAAGTTAAAGCCTCCACTAAGCCATGAAATTCACTGGGTGACTTCAGTCCGCTGCATGCTCCTCTTTCTCTGTCTACCACCTAGCCTACCTCACACGGTTCTAATGAGGATAACATGAAGAGAAGGAGAGCCATATACTCTTTTCTATGCTGATCTGGAGGAAAGGCAGGATAGAAATGGAACAAATGAACGGGTACATTGAAAAGCTTAATTGCTAACACATTATATATGTGGTCAACAGAACAGCACCATCCACTGAAGAATTTGCTTTATGCCCAAGCTTACCCAAATGTATCCTTATGGTGTCACCCTTCACCTTCTTACCTAAGTGAAAACTTCTCCACTACCCTAAGGAACAATTTCTTCCTTCACTCATGAACAACCTTTCCCAATCTGATATACATCCCAATGTTTTTGACTCATTCCTGAACAATGGTTATGCCGATGGGACTTGAAGTCTCTTGAAAACTGGACTGCTGCAAGCTGGGGACCAATGCCATAACACTTCAGGAAACCCATCTAATGGAGTCCCTTGGGCAGTTGCCCAACTAAGGTAGAACATTAAAGGGCCTGGCATCAGCATTGGGACAAGAAAGAGCATTTAACAGATTGACAGCACTTAATAAGGTATATTAACAATAAAGGGTCCTCATTCCCAAAGTCTTGGAGCAGGCAGGGAGCCAGAGACTACTGGAGGTTCTCACTGCTAACCAGACACCAACCATCCAATACCACCAATAAAGTGAGGAGAAAATGGGAGAACGAGCGACACAGTTGGCCAGGGATAGCCATCAGCATTCCTGCTCACCTCTCCCCAAACAGCTTCTGAGTAGGAGCAGCGAGAGCTTGAAACTGCAGTAGCTATTATGAATGTGTTTATTTATATATGCCTAAATTCCAGTGGAAACCACCAAGAAAGGCAGATGCTGGAATATTTGATGCTTCTTATAAACATCTGTCTTCAATAGTTTTATTAAATGTTATTAATTCAAATGTCACAGTATCCTTCTGGGATCCAGGTTTGATCTGAAAGCAGTGTTGGTCACTGCTGTATACATACAGACAGACATCTGATTTCCATTGGGGCCAAATTGGGATAAGTAGTGGTGGCGGTTGCTGTGCCTTCAGACTGACTCCAACTTACGGAGAGCCTGTCAGAGGGTTTTCTCAGCAAGGTTTATTCAGGTTTGACGTTACCTTCTCCTGAGGCTGAGAGACTGTGACTTACTCAAGGTCATCCATTGGGTATTCATGGGTGTGTGGCAATTCAAACCGCGGTCTCCCAGAATCTTAGTTCAACACTCAAACAACTACATCATGCTGGCTTTTGGGACTTTTGGTAGGGGTGATGAAACAAAATCTGAAGATTGCAGGGGTCTTCAAAGAATAATCAGGATCATCATTTCCTTCAGTAGAGTTGATGATGGCCTGCAACCAAATCCCACAGCCATCTTGCTGTTAGCCTCTGTTAAGACTTCCCCAGCTCTGGATGCTGGGTTGTGTTTTGAATCTGAAGCACTGGCATAGCCTCTCTTAAGACTTCCCCAGCTCTGGATGCCGGGTTGTGTTTTGAATCTAAAGCGCTGGCATAGCCCGTCTTAAGACTTCCCCAGCTCTGGATGCTGGGTTGTGTTTTGAATCTAAAGCGCTGGCATAGCCCATCTTAAGACTTCCCCAGCTCTGGATGCTGGGTTGTGTTTTGAATCTAAAACACTGGCAGCCATTTTCCTCAAGGGGGAAAAAAGCGTGGGTGGAGAGTTGCTGTCAATTTGTTCTGTAATAGACTCTGGGAGACTCAAGTGGGAGGCACATTCTCCAGAAGCTGTTTTATTGAAGGAAACAAATTAGCACCACCATCACTCAGGCACCCATTAATCATAGGTATTGATAGCATGTTACTTCCACCCTGTCAGTGCTAAAATAGAAACACTGAGACAGGTTTGCTACTAGGAACAGCAACTGTGAAAAATACTGCAATTTTAGGGGTGCTGCAGCTATGGTTAAGCTATGATGGACTCCCCTGATGCTGAAATCCCAGAGATGGGGGCAGCTGCCTCTGTACTGTGATCCCTCTCTAATTTTATTGACAGGTGAAAGTCACATCCTGCCTTTCCAGAGAAAGAACAGCCAAAGCAGCTCACGATCAAGATTAGGACACAAAGTCAGTCAGTCTAACGGAAGGGGCAACAAAAACCCCTTAAAAGCTGCCCTGGAGTTACTGATAAAGCTCATCTTCTGCTCATCCAGAGTGGGATCTCATGTTTAGCTCTAAGATGAGGTTGAAATAGAAAAAAGAGAGCTATTGTACTGAGAACCAGAAAAGTGCTCTACACCAGGGCTACGAAGTAGGGAGTCCATAGAATTGCACCATTGTCCTCTTGAAAACAAAAACACTGTAATATTAAATGCCTAGTTTGTTGCATATTTACTTTCAAAGGCATCTAGGAAGCTCTTCTTGTTCAGATGTTTTAATCAAATATATTTTATGTTCTAAGTAGCTTGACCTAGTGATTGACTTAACAGTGATAAAATGTCTTGTGTTATATGAAATTTAGTTTTACTAATTTATATACATTTGCCATTTATGAAGGAGGTGGGAGTCGGGACAGTAGAAAAATAGAGGTAAAGATTACATTTCTATACTGCTTATCAGTGTGAAGCGCTCCTTAAGTGGTTTACAATGTATTTAGCTAATTGCCCCCAACAAGCTGGGTACTCATTTTACTGACCCAAGGAAGGATGGAAGGCTGAGTCAACTTGGAGCCCTGCAGGACTGAACTCACAACATCGTGGCTGCAGTACCGGTATTTAACCATTGCGCCACCAGGGCTCCCTGTACTAACTACACAGACCAGATCTACACTGGATGGGGTTGCACTTCCTTGAGGGAGCAGGCACGTAGTTTGGAGAGTGCTCCTGGACCCATTTCTATTAGTGGCAGACCAGATGGATGACATGGCTTGCAATGCTCAGGGCAGGTTTTACTGACTCCCTAGCTATGGTGATTCCTGGAGAGGGATAACCAGGTTACAGCAATTCATGTACTGATCACTTTCCAATCAGACAGGCTTCCAGTCAAGATTCAGGGTGCTGGTGACGGTATTTAAAACCCTAAATGGCTTGGGTAGTTGAAAGAGGTTCTTCCCCTATATATGCCTGCCTGAGTAGCCTGCCTCTTATGTTCCACCAGGTGGAGCATAAGCTGTCCCAAAATGTGGGAGAGGGCTTTATCTGCTATGGCATCTAAATTGTGGAATATTCTCCCTTTGGAGGCGTGACTGGTGCAGATGCTAGCTTATTTCTGATTTGGCACAAAGCCACATAGATCTTAAATAGTTTTGGGATACTATATCTTGGAAAGGGATCTTGTAGCACCTTTGAGACTAGCTGAGAGAAAGCATAAGCTTTTACAGACTAAGGCCATTTCCATACTACACTGTTATACTGCTATTATTCCTCTTTTCACATCCTGTGGAATTCTGGGGTTTGTGGTTTCCTGAGGCCAAAGAGCTCTCTGGCTGAGAATTCTAAATGCCCCCCACTAAACTGCAAACCCCAGGCAGGATTCCATAGGACGTTGAAAGTGGAATAATAGCACTATAACACTGTAGTGTGGACATGGCTTTGCTCTTAAGCCACAAGAACAATACAAGCCAACCTGGACCGTTAATAGAGCTTTCTTGGCAAGATTTGTTCAGAAGGGGTTTGCCTTTGACTTCCCCTGAGACGGAGAAAAGGTGACTTCCCCAAGGTCGTCCAGTGAGTTTCCATGGCTGAGTAGGGATTCAGACCCAGCTTTCCAGAGTCAGTCCTCAAACCACTAAATCATGCTGGCTCTCCATCCTCTAATTATATGCCCTTATATCATGTAAGCAGATTTTAATACTAGTGCTCAGCACAAGCAAAAATGTAGCTAGAGGTAATATTCACCACATGGGCTTAGCTGGCATTTATCTAGGACTGTCATTCCCCTCTTATCACCACCATCATGACTGCTTCATATTTTACTTCTGTTTTATGGACTCTGAGCTGGCAGCTAATAAATCAGGAGTGACTTACTTGCAGCCTTCCTGCTAGGACTGCAATCCCCATCATGTTTTACCATTAGCTATACTGCACAGTCATCCACCCACATTTACAGATTTGACTTTCATGGATTTATCTGAGAGTTTTTCCAATTGCTTCCCCCTGCCCCAGCACTTCTTTCCCAGGGGAACCTTCTCTCTTGGCGGCTCTGATCAAGTTGTGCAGCCCTTTAAAAACTTGCCCTTGTCCTGAGAAGATCAATAAAAGATAACATGAGAATAATCTTAGCTGCGATAGAATATTACCAAAAGCACCATGAAAAAAGGTTAGGTTTGATCTTCCTGGATGTGGAGAAAGCATTCGATAATGTCAGTTGGAGATTTATAGAGGAAATATTAAAGAAAATAAATATTGGTGAGAAATTTATGAATTGGATTAATATATAAAAATCAGTCACCAAATGTATTAATAAATGGAGACAGAACAGGAAAAATCAATATAAAAAAGGAACAAGACAGGGATGTCCATTCTCCCCCTTAATATTCTTGATAATTATAGAAATACTGAATATCCAAATAAGGAAAGAATCTTTAATAAAAGGAGTACAAGTTAAAAATCAGACCTTTAAGAGTAAAGCGTTTGCTGATGATCTTGTCATCTTACTTGATAATCCAATCCAAAGTATAAATAAAATAAAACACATGCTACATGAATTCAGTAACGTATTGGGCTTTAGAATAAACATGGAAAAAACAATGATGATAACCAAAAACATGACAAGACAGGAAGAAATATAAATCAAAAAAGAATCTCAGTTTAAGACATCCAAAAAAGCAAAATATTTAGGAGTATATATAACCAAAAACAATACAGACCTATATGACAACAACTATAAAAAAGTTTGGCAGAATATAAAGACAGATTTAAAGAAATGGGCTAATTTAGATTTATCAAGAATGGGAAGAATAGTGACAATAAAAATGGATATCCTACCCGAAATGATCTTTCTATTTCAGAATCTTCCTATAATTATAAATGATTTACCATTCAATCAGTGGAGTAAGGATCTTGCTAAATTTATATGGAAAGGCAAAAAGCTGTGACTAAAATGGAAGATTCTGAAAGACTCATATTAGAAAGAGGTAGAATGAGCTTGCCTCACTTGAAACTATACTGCCATGCCTGCTGTCTTAGTTGATTGATTGACTGGGTTAAATTAGAAAAAGAGAGATTATGAATCTTGGAAGGGGCAGATTTAGCCTTTGGATGGCACACAAATCTATGTTATGAAAAAGCAAAGGTGAATAGAGAAT
Organism: Iguana delicatissima; assembly: GCA_948472985.1. Classification (NCBI taxonomy): domain Eukaryota; kingdom Metazoa; phylum Chordata; class Lepidosauria; order Squamata; family Iguanidae; genus Iguana; species Iguana delicatissima. The sequence continues at coordinate 147,273 of CAOKZL010002749.1, read as the reverse complement.
TTAACAGCCACTTTGTTAGAAAGTCCCTTTCCAGAGTTTGGTCTTTATATAAAAAGAAGTTGTATTTAAAAATATCACTGTGGGTGACAGTGCCTGAGGCCTCTTATAGAAGAGACAATCCTCAACTGGATAAATGGATAACATACAAAGACCTTGTTAAAATCCAATGGCATAAAATCATATTAAAAAATAAGGAGGAATTAATAAAATATGTATATACATCACATTGGCTTCTACAGAGCCAGCCTGCAGGAAAGTTTAAAATAGACATCAAGATGGTGTGAACAGAGCATAAAAAAGGAGATTTCAATAAACTCTTAAAACCTGGTGTAGACCATATGATTGGGAGGATATATAAAATGTTACTTTATTTGGAATTAGAGCAAGAAGTTATAAAGAAGAATATGATAAAGTGGGCGCAGAAAATAGGACATCCAATTCCACTTAAAATCCGGGAAAGCTCATGGAAAGAGACTCAAAAGTTACTAAAGAGTCTGAGCTTAAGAGAGAACTATAGAAGATCCTTCACAGATGGTACTACACACCGGTACAGATGGCAAAAGTAACTGAAAATACTAAAAACACATGCTGGAAGTGTGATCAGAAGGGAACTTTATACCACCTTTGGTGGACATGTGTAGAGGCGAAAAATTTTTGGAAGCAAGCTCATGGAAATATTAAAATTCTGCAAATAAATTACTCAATGATATGGAGATATATCTGTTAAATATAACTGACGAAACAGGACAACTTAGGAAAAGGATACAACAAAAACTGTTGATTTTTATGGTCACAGCGGCTAGAATGATTTATACCAAGAAATGGAAACAAAAAGAAACACCAAATATTGAGGAATGGTGGATGAAATTTTATGACTGGATGGAAATAGATTGACAACTATCCTATCCAACAATTTGATAAACCAATTTAAATAAGTCTAGAGTCAAATCACTAAGAAAGTAAAATACTTAAGTATCATAATTACAAATAAAAAGAATTATTTGATAACAATTACTTGAAGATATGGAAGGAGATTAAATGTGAAATGGAAAGATGGATGCATTTTAACTTGTCTCTCCTGGGAAGGATAAATGCTTTTAAAATGTCTTTATTACCAAAGCTTATGTTTCTCTTTCAGAATTTACTAATAATAGGAAGAGAAAAGATTTTTAAAGAATGGGAAAAAGAATTACGAAAGTTTATTTGGTAAGGGAAAAAAACAAGAATTAGGTTTAAAATATTACAAGATGCAAAAGAGAGAGGAGGATTTGATGTGCCATTGCTAAAAACCTATTATCAAGCATGCTGTTTAGATTTAATCAAAGACTGGATACATGTAGAAAATACAACATGTAAAGAACTGGAAGAAATAAATAATAGGTTTGGATGGCAAGGATACTTATGCTATGACAAAATAACAGTGAATAAAGGGTTTAATAATCATTGTATTGAAAGACATTACTGAAAGTGTGGTTACAAATAAAGCATAAATTTTATAGAAGACTTCTGATTTGGACCTCACCTCAAGAAGCACATAAAATTGCCCTAATAAAACAAGGAAATCTATTAACCTATCAAGACTTGTTGAAATGCGAAGGGGATAAGCCTAGAATGGGTGCAGAAGAAGAATTAAAAGCTTTGGGACATGAATTCAATTGGTTCCCATGGAGACAACTTAAAGAGAGATTTAAAATGGATCCAAAATTATATGGATTTGAAAGAAAAGAAAATGAACTAATCTATTGATGAAGGAGGATCAAAAGAAGAGAATCTCTAAATTTTATAAGCTACTGTTGCAAAGAGAAATGGAATCAGAAGCTGTCAAAGATAATATGGTTAGATGGGCACAAAATATTGGACATCCAGTTGAGTTGGATACATGGGTGAGGGCATGGAAAATAGATATAAAATTTAAACCAAGTTTAAATTTAAGAGAAAACTTTTATAAAATGCTACATAGATGGTATATGACACCTGAAAGGTTGCAGAAAATAACTAAAAATGGAAATGAAAGATGTTGGAAATGTGATGAAAAGGTGGGATCGTTTTTTCATATGTGGTGGACCTGTAAGATAGCAAGGAAATTTTGGAAGGAAATACATGATGAAATTCAAAGAATTTACAGTTTAAATTTTGAAATGAAGCCAGAGTTTTATTCGTTAAATATGTTAGGGCAACAAAGAGAGATAAGAGGTCACCAGAAGACATTGTTCTACTTGATAACTGCTGCAAGATTGACATATGCACAATATTGGAAAGAAAAGAATCATGTTGATATAAAAGAATGGAAATTAAAAGTTCTGGATATGATAGAGACAGAAAGCTAACATTTTCACTGAAAAATAAGCCTATCCAGAACCTTGAAAGCGAATGGAGAGAAGTCTTGAACTGGATAAAGACACAGTAAAAGGAAAAAAGAAAAAAAAAGTATAAAGCAAGGTTGTATGTAATACGGCAATGTAACAAAGCAGCAATGTAACAATGTAAGATTATCTTTTAAACAGAAGCTATGTATCAATGGAATGTAAACAAGCAGACTCAACTGGAAAAAAAGAAAAAAGCTTGGAAATGGGGAAGGGGGAGTTATTTTCATTTCAAACCTTAATAAAAATGCTTAAGAAAAATAAGTCTGGAGTCCAATCTTACCAATTTTAGAGGATAAATGGGGAAAACTAGCTGCAATGGGGATAAAAGATTAACTTTCCCTTGGTAAGAAATAGTAATAAAAATTGCGAATCCATGGAGTGAGAGAGAGAGATGTAGAAAGATGGAAGTACAGAAATATAAAGAGATGTATAGCGATGCAGGGAAAATTTAGAGATTTACAGAAATATAGAAACAGATATATATATATAACAAAAGTTCCCATTCCTAATATTTTACATATGAAGAAGATTAAACTGATGAGGACAAAGCCTCTACAGAGGTAAAGAAGATAAAGATAAAGCTTGGAATAATAGAGACATAGGAAATGACAGAAGACTAGGATAGCTTTTATTTTGACAAGGACCACTCATAAGAGAAAAAGGAAAAGAGGAACAAGGTATAACCTTGAATTAGAAATGGACTTTCATAATTTAAGCAATTAGAAAGACAAATAAAGGTGGAGTTTTTTTGATAATTTATTGTCAGTAAATGCCAGTTAGAGAATCACCGATGAAAACACGAAGGGAAATAAATGAAAACTTAACTTGTTCAACTATTTTTTGAGTGTTCATTTTATGTGGTTGATTTGGATATTTGAGCAGTTTCATACTGAATGTTTTCTTTGTGTAAGTAGCCAGTATGGAAAACCTGTTAACGATAAATATGTGATATGGTATGTGAGATGTGATGTTTGTCTTTTTATGTTATTATTGTTGAATAAAAAGAAAAAATCACCGTTGGTCCTTGTCCTCCTCCTCCTCCTCCACCACCACCACCAGCTGCTACCTGGCCAGCTAAAGCCAGCTTGCAGCACCACAAACCCAAGGAAGGAGGTGGGTGAGAGAAGAAGTATAGAGAGAACCCACCCCCCTTGCCTCTCCTTTCCCTGATCTGGTTTGGACCCTGGGTGCCTGTTTTCCCCACCATGCTTCAGCCCCCTTCCCACAGACACACAAACACATATTTTGGTATTTGCGATTTTCCCACTTTTGCAGGGGTTCTGCATCCCTAACCCTAGCAAACGCGGAGGGCCAACTGTATTAGCTAGGTCTGATGAGAGCTGCCAACCAACAAGGCCTTGGAGGGCTGGCTACTGGATGCTCACCCCTGAAATAAACAAGCATGCATTTCTTTCATATCCTGCCTTTCTCCTGGCATGGGACCCAAGGTGGTTTACAGCAAAGCTGCAATAGGATAGAGCTAGAACCTTGATGATTAAAAAAAAATCTTAAAAGGTTGCAGTCACTCCTACTCCCAGAGCACATTCAGATGGCAGATTTTGCAAGTATTTAGGGAAGGCTAATGGGGGAGACACTTCTCACTTGCCAGAAGGCACTTCCCCCATGGTTGACCTGTTAACAGTGCTGCCTGAAGCAAAAACACACACTGTATTGCATCCATTCCATGTGCTGAAGCCTGGCCTGGCACTGTACTGGTGACAACGGAGCAGCCTCACTGGACCAGAAGACAGCAGAGTAGAGCTCAGGGTAGTGTGGGACAGTCTGTGTGGTCCCATAATTCTCTCTTTCTCTCCGCCCTCTAACCACAGAGTTGGCCCAGCCCTCCCACTGTCTTACAATGAAAGTTGTTCAGGAAAATGTGCAACCAGACAAGGCCCCATCAACAAGGAGCATCACCTTTTTGGATTCTGCGGCCACCCATTGCAGCCCCTAACACTGGTACCTCCTAGCTAGCTTTCAGTCCATGCAGCAGAACACACTATCCTCAAATAGTAGCTATGACTTCTTAGGTGGGAAGGAAGCCCTCCAGAAGCTGTTGGACTGCAACTCCCAGCACTCATCATTGGGCCTCCTTCCTAAGGCAGCTGGGACTTGCAGTCTAACAACATTTGAATAGGTATACTGCCCATCCATGCCTTTGGCTAAGGGCTGCTCTCCACATTAGTGATTTCTTGACCAGTGGAAATACTACAGAGCAGGGAGCAATGGTCATGGACTGGGATATGGGCAAAGATTGTACCTAGCAGGCAACAGTGAGGTTGACAGAAAAAAGTCACATTTTCCTTCTGCTACTGCATCCTCAGCATACTAAGCCATGTTATTCTGAGTGGTGAGGGGACTGTTGGGATCAGCCTTAAAGATGCCAGTAGTGCAGTGGTTCTCAACCTGTGGGTCCCCAGATGTTTGTGGACTTCAGCTCCCAGAAGCCCCAGCCACTATGGTCAATGCTCAGGGCTTCTGGGAGCTGAAGTCCACAAACATCTGGGGACCCACAGGTTGAGAACCACTGCAGTAGTGGAACCCTCAGTAACCTGGGGCCCTTTTACACAGCACAGTTATAGCCATTTTAATTCCCACAGTTGCATCCTATGGCATCCTGGGACCTGTAGTTTTGGGAGGAGCATTTATCATTTTCATACTGAGATCTCTTCAGTGCTTCAACTACAACCTTTGGGATTCCACAGGATGCAGTCATGGCAGTTCAACTGGAATCACAACATTATAATTTTGTGGTGTAAAAGGATCCCTGCTAGACAGTTTTGATATGAAAGTTACTTACATATGCTCAGTAGTGGATGCCATAGTTACGACAGAGCTTGAGGAAGTACCAAGTAGAAAAACAAGTTTCTGGATATTGTCCAATTTTCCGGGAATTTTTCCACAGCATATATATTTATGTTGGTCTATCTTTGTCTGGGATGCTGTGCTTCAAGCAATCATGTCAGGTGGACTGAATATGGACTATGAAATTCTAGCTGTTCTTCAAAGGAGATAAGCACTGACAAACACAAGTGCACAGAGAAACAGGCTAACAAATGAATACATTGCTAAACTTGTTTCTATTTAGCAAAAAACCAATCACAAGTAGTCAGGGTACAATCTGGTAAGTTGCCTGTTCATATGATTGGCTGTGTGAGGCAAGACGACCTCATATGATTGGCTGGCTGTCAAGATTCTATGGAATCCTGGGGTTGGTAGTTCAAGGAGGGGCCTTTAGAATACTCAGCCAGAAAGCTCTGAAGTTGCTATGGAGATGAGGCCTAGCAGCAAGACCCCTCACGAATCCAACCTCTGTACGTTAACAACGCTGAATAAAGACTGGATTGGGGAATACAGGCAAAAGTTACAGGTGCTGAACAACACAGTTTGGGGAATTAGAGACACAGGATCTCAAATCTGTGTATTTCAACCGCATCTAACTCCTAAGGTAAGGTAAGGTAAGGTAATTCCTAAGATATTTCTAACAAGCATTACCTACGAGAAAATAAAATCCCAGGCAATGCCAGGTAAATACACTAGTATTCTAATAAAATAATTTCTCACTTAAAACTCTGAATGTGTTTGAAAATAACATTTAAGCCAAAGGTGCTAAATCAGATAAAATCATTCAGAGTTCTCCTGTAAATGCACTATCTGGTCAGGTGTCTTGGGATCAGTTTCAGTTGCTGCAGCCTGATAATGTGGACAAGACGTTTGAATCAATCTGTCCCACCACATGTAAGCTTGACTGCTATCCATCTCGGCTAATAAGATAATGCAGAGATGAACTGATCTGGAGGGTGCCTTACTCTACTGGGTGGGGGGAGGTGCCTGTTGCCTTGACGGAAGCTGCATTTGCCCCTCCTCTAAAGAGGACCTCCCCAGACCCAGAGATAGGTAAGAATTACTGCCCCATTGCTAATATCCTCCTTTTGGGTTCAAATATGTGGTAGCCGGCCATTCTGAGATATTCTTGTAGGAGAGAGATTGCCTGGATCCATTTCAGCCTGGTTTCATGCCAGAATGTGGCACAAGAACAGACTTAGTTGCCCTGACTGATAAAATAACCCAGGAGAAAGACTGGGCATAGGCTACCCCGTTGATCCTCTTGGGCCTCTCAGAGGCTTTGATACCACTGATCACAGACAGGCTCTGAAAGAAAGGACTAGGAAGCACCGTTTTTCAGAGCTTCCACATCTATCAACAGAGCCGGTTCTAGGGTGGCACTGGGGGTGCTTGTCCAGCCCCACAGCTACCAAGCTGTAGGGTGTCATAGAGTTCTGCTCTGTCCCATTCTGTTCTAATGTCTGCTGCCCTGCATCCATACAAAGCTGCTGGATGAGGTCATTAGGAGTTTTGTGTGCCATCAATACGCTGGTGACACTCAGCATTACTTTCCCCTTGTTGTCAGCATCAACTGGGACTATGCAGGTGCTGGACCAGTGCCTGGATGGTGTAATGGACTGGATGAGGGCCAGGAAACTGAAGCTGAATCCTAATAAGTTGCAGGGTCTATGGACTAGCAGTTCTCAGCTCTAGATATTGGGTAAACAACTCCTCTTGGACAGTTTTGTGCCCCTACCCTAAAAGAAGAGTTGGCAGAGCTCAGGAACATTCCCAAATCTACCTGTCATCAGAAGCCCAGGTGGGCTCTGCGGCTCAAGCCAGGATATGACATGTAGAAGGCATTCTGCCTGTTCACTTCCACGTTCCCTCTCCCACAGCCCTGCAGCTGTCAGACCATAGGTCCCTCCTGCTGCTGCTTACCAGTCCGGATGGGGAGGCAATTCAGGTGATGAAGCAGAAGTGTTATCAGCTTCGCAGGAGAAGATATGAGGACGTACTCAAGTGATGGCACACTTTTCCTTCCTCAGAAAGCCCAGAGCAGCCATATCTTCAGTGTCTGAATTGTCTCTCATCTCCATTCCTTGCCCACTGGTAAATAGCCATGCCCCTACCAAACTTGACAACTGCTAGGGTAGAAGAAGTTTTGAACTAGAGAAGCGCTCCCTGCACTCGGCCCAGAAAGAGATGTATGTGTGCATAACTCACATTTACACACACATATTGTACCAACAGAACGCTTAGGGTCAGCTTCAGCTGGTCCACCAGCCATGTCCTTTTCTGGATAGAAATAATCTAGCTTTGTGGAGTTCATGCACTCATAATTTCCCAACTGGACTACTGCAACACACTTTACATGGGGCTGCCCTTGAAGTTTACTTGGGAACTGCATGCAGTACAAAATGCAACAAACTGTTGATGGGGACATCGCATAGAAATGATAGTATGCTGGCCAACAATAACCACCACCACACACCTCTCCCTGTGGATCGAGGCTGAGAACAACAAAAAACACATAACAATCAGGTAAAAGAGCATATAAAACCAATAAATATTAAAACCCATTAATAAATACTTTAAAAAACATAATTCAAAAATAATTTGGATAGGTCTGTCAGAAAAGGACTGGTCTTCATTGCTGATCTAAACTCAGACAATGCCTCAAGGTGATGAATCTCTTCCAGCAAGTCATTCCACTGTCTGAGGGTGGCCAAAGAAGATGTCATCTGGGTAATGGGCTGTCTTGTTTTGGCTGACTGAAGTAGACATCTCCCAGAGGACCTGAGTGTAAGGGGCGGATTGTACAGGAGAAGGCGACCCTGTAGATAACCCAGACCCAAAGCATGCAGTCTCTGAAGGAGTTGCATGAACTGCTGATACACTCCCAGTCTGAATTCAAGGTGCTGGCAATGCCACTGAAAGCCTTAAACAGCTTGGGGCCTCAACAATTGAAGGAGATCCTTTCCCTCTACAGGTCTTGTCTGAAGTCTGCTGGTGGGGCCATCCTCCATAGCCCACTAGTGGGGGAAAACGTCTTACGGGAGGGTGTGGGAGAGAGGCCAATTGGTGGCAATGCTGGTTTCATTCTGGAAACAAATGAAAATATGGCTCTTTATCAAAAACACAAGGGTCTAAGTAAGTTCACATATGTGAAAGATTTTCAATTTTCTTAAAATATTTTTAACTGGTTTTTAAACTATCTTGTCTACACTTTTAACCTCTTCACTTTTCTTTAGCTTTTGGAAAGCCTTTAAATGATTTTAAATTAATTAAAGTATTTCTACTCTGCCCTGTGTCAAGACTTACAAATAAATTTTTTTAAAAAAAGAAGTTAAAACATTTTAAAACCACAAAAAAACAATTGAAATAAACTAAGAATCTATTCAATATAACAAGTTAAAACAGAGTTAAAAGATTAAAAATGTTGAAACTGCATGTAGCAGTATCTGAGATCAATGGGGCCCTAAGGCCTTGATGAATAAGCAGGCTTTAACTTGGTGTCTAAATGAAACGAGTGTTGGCATCAATCAGTCCTCCAAGGAGAGTTTATTCCATAGTCGGGGTGCCACAGCTAAGAAGACCCTCTCCCATATCCCAATGTTGTGTATTAATCTCACTGGTGGGACACAGATGAGACCCCCACCAAGCAGACCTCATTCCTCAGGAAACCACATGTAGGAACAGACGCTCCTTCAGGCACTGAGGTCCCAGGCCATTTAGGGCTTTAAATGTCACCAAAACCACCTTGAGTTCAGACCGTAAGTATATTGGCAGCCAATGCAATTCTTTTAAGAATGGAACTACATGCTGTCTATATGGCACTGCAGTCATCCAAGGAGCTGCTGCATTTTGTACTAGTTGAAGCTTCCAAATCTTCTTCAAGGGCAGCCCCAAGTAGAGTGCTTTACAATAGTCTGCTTAATCCGTTTTCACTTGATTAATCGACTTTATTGTACACTGTTTAACATCCCATGATAAGGGGCAGGATATAAATATTTTAATAAGCCAATGGCATATAAATAAGTGCATCTGTACCCAAAGGGTGGCTAAGCGCCTCCGTTTTTTATGCAGACACCCCTGAGACAGAAGGACCAGGGACGGGAAACATCATAACCCTCATAATGTTTTTGTCCTACAACTCCTATCATCCTTCACAACCAGGCAGGCTGGTCAGGACTAATGGGGGCTGCAATCCCTGGAGGGTCTCAGGTCTTCCACGGGGGGGGTGTTAGGTGCTCACTTAGGGTGCGCCATATGTGGCGCTCCTGACCTTTTCCATTCGGCCTGTTACTCCCATCAGCCCCAGCCAATGGTAGGGGATCACGGGAACTGCGACCAGAGCGCCATAACACACTGCCCACCCCTGCGTAGGATCCTTCCGTATTTGCTGGAGCGGAGGCTCCGCTCTCTTCGGCCTGGACCCGGTCGGGGATAGGAATCCAAACGCAGGAGGGGGACCAGGCGGGAGGAAGAGAAGTCCTCGCCTCTCACGCCCTGCAACTTAAACCAGAGCCGCGGGCGCAATCCGGGCCAGTCCGGCCGCATTCCTAGGGCGAGGGGAGCGCTGGAAGCGGCTCCAACCACTAGGCGACGCCTCCCGCGGGCGCCCTCCGCCGCCGAGCCGGGCCCGAGAGACGAGCCCGCCTCGCTTCGCCCACCTTCCTCCTCAGGAGAGGGCCCGCGGGGAGACAGGCGCTCTCCTCCCCACAGAAGCCGTTATTCCGCCCCCTGCCGCCCCCCACCCGCGAGCGCGGGCTCCCAAGCACGGAAGGCGCGCGGGCAAGGCTGGGGAGCGAGAGAAAAGAACCTCCGCCGCTTTCGCCTCGGGTCTCCTGACGCTCCCACCCGACGGGATGATACCAGAGAGTAGGAAAAGGGGGGGACCCCAATCCTTAAACTTGCCAAAACGAAGGAGGAAAGGGCGGTTTCGATGGGAGTCGGGGAAAGAGACGCGTCTCGAGGGGCTCCCCGCCCTCCATCCACCCGGCGCCGAGAGGAGGGGCCGAACGAGACTATCGGAATGCAAGGAAAAGCGACGGAAAGCAAAACTTCCTACCTCTCCCCAAGAAACATCCACCATCTTGTATGAGCGGTCGAAAGGGGCGGGGCGCCGAGCGATGACGTCAGAGCCTGAGGGAAGAAGCTCTCCAGCGGGAGGGAGCTTAACCCTTTCTTTCCCCAGCAGTGGGGAAGGTTGGGGAGTCGGGGCTTTTGACGACGTGGGGGTCTTGTCTAAACAAGGGCTGGGAGTGTAGGAGCTACATTTCAGAGGAAGGAACTGGCAAGAGCGTCTCTGATTATCCCTTGCCTGTGGAAACCGTATGAAATTCATGAGGAGGAAAGGCCGCTTGTACAAACAGAGGGAGAAAAAAAGAAGAGGGAGCTGGCCTGTTCTCTACCACTCCAGAGACCAGGGCAAGGAGCAATGGATTCAAGCTGCAGGAAAGGAGATTCCACTTGAACCTCAGGAAGAACTTCCTGGCGGTCAGAGCTGTCCGGCAGTGGAATAGGCTGCCTGGGAGTGTGGTGGAGTCTCCTTCTTTGGAGGTTTTTAAGCAGAAGCTGGATGGCCCTCTGTTGGGAACGCTTTCACGAGGGTTCCTGCGTGGCAGGGGCTTGGACCTGATGGCCCCTGGGGTCTCTTCCAGCTCTGAGATTCTGTGAGAGGTGCTGGTGTGGAAATCCCTTCCTTGGCTGCCCTGAGCTCCTTGGAGTAAAGGCTGAGGATATTAATAAATCAGAAGGCCCCAGCTGGAATTCTCGCATTTCTGAGGAACTTTTGGCTTCTGGATCCTCCTGTACAGATGTAGGCTAAAGGCCAGAGCTTTATCATAGCGCCATTTCTTCACTACACTGTTACAATACTATTATCCCAACGTCAACCTTTTGTGGGGTTCTGGGGTTTGTAGTTTCCTGAGGCCAAAGAGCTCCCTGGCTGAGGATTCTAAAGGCCCCTCCCTGAACTGCAAACCCAGGATTCCATAGGATGTTGAAAGTGGAATAATAGGACTATAATACTGTAGTGCAGAAAAGCCCATAGTGTTGGATTTATAGCTTAGTCATATCAACACCACCCACTTCCCCAAGTTGCACAGAGCTACATTGTGCTCACAACCAATACCCTGTGAGGTGGACCTGGTTTGCCTAGGTAGCACAGGAAATGGCCAAGCTGCGTCTGTACACGGCTTCTTCTCTTGTGGGCTCCCGCTTCCATAACAACTCCACTTACTGTGTGTGTATGTGTTTTCAAGTTGCCTGTCAACTTATGGCAACCCCATGAATTTCATAGCGATTTCTCAGGCAAGGACTACTCAGAGGTGGTTTGGCCAGTTCCATCCTCTGAAATATAGCCTACCGCACCTGGTATTCATTGGCGGGTCTGCCATCAGAGTACTAACCAAGATTGACCCTGCTCAGCTTCCAAGATCAGATGGAAAGTACCTGCACATATGTCAGGGTCTAAATAACCTAGCTAGCTGGCTCACTAGCATGCTGGAATTCTATGAAGGAAAAGATTCAATTAAGAACCAACATGGTGTAGTGATTGGGGGCTGGATTGGTAGTTGGTGAGGAGTTTTCCATTAAGCTATGAAACTCATAGCCGGGGGCCAGTGACCCTGGGGCCAGCCACTCCTCATCAGCGTAACCTACCTCCTAGGGTTGTTCTGAGGATACAGTGGAAAGCTCGGCAATTTCTGCCCGACACTGTTACAGTGCTATTATTCCACTTTTGACGTCTTGTGAAATTCTGGACTTTGTAGTTTACTGAAGCCAAAGAGCTCCTTGGCTGAGAATTCTACAGGCCCCTCCTTAAACTGCAAATCCCAGAATTCTATAGGATGCTGAAAGTGTAATAGTAGCACTATAACAGTCTAGTGCGGAAATGGCCCATAACAGCTAAGTAGTGTAGTATCTTGAGCAGAAAGTTGAAATAGAAATATTGTAAAATCAAGCATATGTTTCTGGATTCTTTCATGTCAGACATATGTTTGATGTTATTTACCAGCTGACAAGATACAGTCCAGGTACAGCTTTATCTCATCTCTGTTTAGGCTGAGAGACAATTTGACTTCCCTGTGATGAGCCAGTGATCTTCTAGGCTGCCAAGGGCTCTGAACCTGGGTTTCTTAGCTTCAGAGCTAATGCTCATGCCTCTGACCTGGCCAGCAGAGGGACAGCTTCCATTTTAGAACTGTCAAATAATAATTTTGGAAAGGATCAAGGTGTCACCTAGCAACCTGAGACCCTCCCTAACAGGAGAAGTAGAACCCTCCAGATGTTGCTGAACTCCATTTCTCATCAGTCCCCCAGCCAAGTTGGCTAACAGAGAGAGACAACATGGCAGCCATCGTTGGCAATGTGAGGAGGGTATATGTGTCTTACCTGCTCTGTTAACATATCATACAATGTACAGTGGCATATTTCTAAATGTATCATACAAGCCAAGCGTATTGCTAGGAAAAATTGCTGGCTGCATAGCAAACAACTCCAGGTCACATGTGGACTGCTGTTAAGGGCCAACCAAAATTAAATAAAGATATCCTATCAACAACAGTGCAACAGAGTTACTGGCACAATGCATCGTGTGCTGACTATGAAAAATGAACCGACACAACAGGATGCTGGAATTTTCCACACTGGCAACTATGGTCTGATCTGGCCAACTACCCCAGCATTCTGGTTTCCAATGAGGGTCAGCCAGTAAAAAGACACAAAAGAAGCCCATAAAGAGACACTTAAGTTGTCTGTGATATCTCACATTTAGAAGCCGGCTATGCCATTAGAAGAGAGCCAACATGGTATAGTGGTTTGAGTGCTGAACTACGAACCCGGAGACCAGAGTTCGATTCCCTGCTTGGCAATGGAAATGCACTGGATGACCTTGAGTGCATCACGCACATTCAGCCTCAGAAAACCCTATGATAGATTCACTTTAGGGTTGCCATAAGTGGGAAACTTGAAGGGACACAACAACAACATGCCACCATAGCAAACTATACACTTTGGGGCTACAAAGTCCTGGGGTTGGGAAGAGATTTTGTTATATATGAAGGGTGAAATACACATTATGCACTGAGCCGTATAACAAAGATCCACCTACCACTTCAGTGGAGTGATAGGAAGATGGCAGGATAAATATCAGTCTAAGCCTGTCATTCAGAACAGCACATTACAAGGATTTTTTGAAAACATAAAAAGCACAATAAGCTATATAATTAAAACACAGTTAAACAAAGTATACTATTACAACACAAGCTAAATTGAGAAAGAGAACAAAGCAGCTTCTGATGTAAAGGCTTTGAAGCAGACAAGGAGCAGGTTGGTGAGAATGCATAAACATCACTTTGCCCTTGGCTTTTGTACTGCAGTTTCCTCCCCGCAGCTGCTGTCCCTCTCTTCCAGGGCTTTTGCACACTATACTGTTATAGTGCTATGAGTCCACTTTAACTGCCAGGGCAACATCCTATGGAATCCCGGATCTGCAACTGAGGGAGGGGCCTTTAGATTTCTCAAACAAGAGAGTCCTTCTGACCAAACCAAATCCCAGTATTCCAAAGAATGCAGACATGGAAGTTAAAGTGGTACCTTCTTATAACTTTCACGCAGAAAAGAGGCATCTAGGAAGAAAATGGAACAGAAAGGCAGTGACTACAGGAAAGTTTAAATATCTGTATTCTACTAGTTCTTCATGTAACACTGTCACTTTTAAAAGCTGCTTTGCCTTAACACAGGGATGGGGAGTTGGGTCTTGAAAATGCTATTGCACTGCAATTCTCATCTGCCTTATATCATTGGGAAGGATGATGTGTGTTGCAGTCCAATAACATGAGCTGGGCCATAAACTTCCAACTCTCACCTAGCAGAAACAGCCAGATTTTGTTACATGTGTTTGCATGTAACATATGGTTGTTTCTTGACTGACCATGTACAATGCACAAACTGAAAGGTGGAAACATAAAGTTTGAAAAGAGTACATAGTTGCAGGATTTTTGTCCAGAATAAGTGCAGTCACTGGGGGATGGCTCACGGAAGGAGCTGTACAGTTCAAACATGAAGGGCAATTGATCTGTAATACACTTGAAAATGGCATAACTAAAAACAAAAGTAAAAAGGAAGTTTGAATTGACAGGACACTCACCACAGACTCTAGTATGAGAGTAATAATATTCACTTTGAACTGGTTCAGGCAGCTGGTTTGTGCAGCCCTCCAGGTATTAGACTGCATCTTTCAGCACTCCTTACTACTAGCGAGACTAGCTAAGTCTGCTGGGATTTAAAGTCCAAGATCACTTGGAGGGTTACATGATTCCTACCCCTGAGGTGGAACATCTCTCCCTTGGCAAAAATTTCAAAAAATGAGACAGTGGCTCCTAAGACCAAGGACATTTCCGCACTGCACTGTTACAGTGCTATTATTCCACTTTCAAGATCCTGTGGAATTCTGGGGTTTGTAGTTTAGTGAGGCCAAAGAGCTCTCTGGCTGAAAATTCTAAATGCCCCTCCCTAAACTACAACCCCAGGATTCCACAGGATATTAAAAGTGGAATAGTAGCACTATAACAGTGCAGTGCGAAAATGGAGCAAGACTGAGGCATTGCTATTATGTGGCATCAAAAGAAAAGGAAAGGAAGAGTAAGGGGAAAAAAGAGAATGAAAGAAGTGTCTGTGTGCATGTGTGTGTATAAGTAAGAGCGATACCCTAAATTGCTTAGGCTAGCATAGATCAGAACCAGAAGAGTTCTTCTGGGCCACTGTAAAACTGTGTTTTAGTTTATACAAATATAAATTAACCAGATGGAAACACTCAGGCCCTTTCTGCACGCGGTTAGTAAGGCGGGCAATGCGTCTTGCCACAGCAGTCTTCTGCACCTTGGAGCGGACTAGGTTCGGTTTATTTACCTTCGTTCTGCACGTAATTCCGACTAAATGTGCCCCCATGTGATGGTAAAGGGTACTATTTGAAAACCAGAAGAAATTGGTTTTCCAATTTTCCAGATCTATCCAATTTGTACTTTCACAGTGGCATAGACACTTACATTTGTGCCAGTGCAAATTGGTGGTCGGGGAGGGCTCATGGGAGGGGCTGGGGATAGTATGGACTTACGCACGTATGCAATGACATACTAAACCACGCAAAAAAAGGGGAAAAAGGGCCAATCACAGCCGATTGGGTGGGGTGAGGGGAGTAGCGAGAGTGGCCACGGCGGAGGCAGTGTGGATTTATGAACTCGCACTCCTCCGAATCAGAATGGAACATATGCATTAGCTGTGGGAAGGAAATGAGGGAAAGTCTGCCTTGTTTCAAGCCCAGAAAATCCAGTAAGAAACAGCACGAGCTGATTCACCAGCCTCGTGCAGAAAGGGGCTCACTTCCAAATACAAGAATTCCATACTCCCAAATGTGGTGTAAGTGGCACAGAGATGGGTGAGAAGCGAGTCACTGAATGGTTGGGACAGGGAGCTATTCTGGAAAGCCTGCTTGCTCATTTGAGCAAGCAAAACCTAAAGTACAGATCTGATTTTCAGATTAAACATTTATAATGCTGTCCACACAATGAGATGAATATCTGCCTGAATATCTATGCAAAGCTGGCATCACGCTACCAGTTTCCTGCATTTACTTACTCAGCCCTGAAACAGCATCGGTCCCTTTATAGAATCTCTCTCAGTCACATCCTATCAGAATCAGCCAGGAGTCTTTGGTCCCAACCAGGTGTACCTCTTTGACTTTGATTGATCCAATAACTATGGGTGGCATAAAAAGTCTAATAGGGGCAACTGTAGTTGTTTCGCTTCATCCTCTGCTGCAAGCAAGTGTTTATCTATACGGCTGGTCCTTGTGGTAAGTTGTTTGGTGGTGAGTGTTTTTAATTTATGGACTTTTGAGTCACAAAGAAACTTAGGCTGTTTCTGCACTACATCCTGGGCTTTGCAGTTTAAGCAGGGGCCTTTAGAATTCTCAGCCAGGGAGCTCTTTGGCCTCAGGAAACTACAAACCCCAGAATTCCATGGGATGTTGAAAGTGGAATAATAGCACTATAACAGCGTAGGGTGGAAATGGCCTTACTTTTCTTTCTTTTCTGCAGTCCTGTGCAGCATCTCCTCAAGTATTCTTTCTTTGCCTTGGGAGTTTCTTACACTTGTAGGTGTCTACATATGGTTTTCTGCTCTAAAACAGATGCCTTAAGTCCAGTCTTTTTCAAGGAGACTGGTGGTGCAATCTGAAGCAAACTTGTTCACGTGTGTCAAGGCTTTCAAATGTCTGATGCATGGAATGTCCTATGTACATGCTGGAAACAATTACAAAAATAATGCTGTGGTGCAGTTGCTCTGCTGGTCTGCTACTGTGAATCTTTACTCTCCAACATTTCATAGATGAAAACTGAGACACATGTGGCCTGGCAATATCTGTGTGGTCAAAATGGCAAAAGTTATTAATAAGGAACAAAAGACAAGTGTTTGCTAGCTGTTGTCCTGGTTAGGCAGGAACAGCCCCAATTAACCCTTTGTCATCTCACTTGTTCAGCTGCTTTTTAAAATGTCACAGTTTTTTCCTCCTTTCCCGCTCTTCTTTTTTGTCCTCAGCTTCCTTCAGTTAGTGCAAACTAAGTGGAAGGTCCAAAGTTAGGCTGCACTCAGTTAACTCAGCAGGAGGGAAAGGAGGAAATTTTATCCTTTCTAGTAGGGTCAGGCAAAAAATAGATTGCTGCATCTTCTCATAGCTTGTGTGTTCTTCCTCATTAATAACTTCTATCATCTTGACCACACTCTGAGGTTGCTTGACCACACATGTCCCAGTTTTTTGCTCTCTGGGCCACTGGAAATTCAGAGTGGAGGGTGAGTGTTGTCCCCATTTCAGGGGTATTCCCATTTATAACATTTGGAAGTAACTAGTTAAAAAGAGAAAGTTGGTTTCAAGTAACAATTTCCCCCAGTCATAAAGCTGTAAGTGAGTTACATTTGTGACTCTGTAGGAGGGATAATAATGTCACTGCTTGTGGGTACAACTAACTTTTTAGCTATGTTTGTAAGGATCGGTGGGATGTGGTGTTACAAAATGGTGGAGGCAGGATATGACATGTGTCAGGTTTTGCTTTGTCTCACGCTTTCAATCAGATGATTTTTAAAAAATTTAAACTATTGTAGTTACTCCTGGACAGCCAGCGTGGTGTAGCAGTTTGAGCATTGGACTATGGCCCTGGAGAGCAGGGTTCAGTTCCCTGCTCGGCCACAGAAACCCACTGGGTGGCCTTGGGTGCATCACACACAGAGAGAAAACCCTGTGATAGGTTTGCCTTAGGGTTGCCATACATTGGAAACAACTTGAAGGCACACAACAACAACAACAACAACAACAAGCTACTCCTGAGAATTAGCTTACTGGTGATGTTATTTGGTGGCCTTCGTGGCCATGGACCAGAGAGTTTTGAAAAGGTCTCAGACTTAACAGTGCCTGCATGTTGGGGAAACACTTGTATGTGTGTGTGAGCATGGCTTCAAGTTTATTGTCAACTTACAACAACTCCTTGAATTTCACAGGGCTTTCGTAGGCAAAGGACACTCACAGGTAGGTTTGCCAGCTCTTTCTTCTGAAATACAGCCTATAACACCTGGTATTGGTTGGCAGTCTTCCATCCAGGTACTAACCAGGGCTGAACCTGCTTAGCTTCCAAGATCCGATGAGATCTGGTGCCTTTAGGATGCAGGAGGAAAGGCCCTTAAGAACACAATACAATTATACCTGAAAGCATTAACCAGAGCTGCCTCCAGCTCTTGAGAACTCTACAACTCTTCTCAGTTGCACAACTGTAGGCTGAACCGAGGACTTTTTCTACATGCCAAGCATAGGCTGAGCCATAAACCTATAGCTCTTGAGCAAACCACCTTCAATGAGTCACCTTAAGTGATGGGGGCATAGAAACTTGACTTTCTTGTAATGCAGCCATCTCTTTCCTATGTGCTCCATAGAGAATATGAGATAGGGTCAGTGAATGCTCTGTTGCTCTCAGAGTCCCAGCACGCTTGACCTCTGGCAGTTTGTCTTCCCTTACTTTATCTCTGTTCTCCCCACACCCCCGCCACAAGATCTTGAATAATGTAGTGCATGGATAAACCTGACTGCTTCGTTCCTCTTTTTCTAGCTTACCAGGCTTTGTCCGCGAGGCCTACAGAAACTTTTTTAAAATGGTAAGCTCAAAAGTGTTTGGTTCTAAGGAGGAGGCAGAGGGACTTGCTTGGTGGAGCCCAAGTATACCTTGCTCTTAAAGGTGTTACCCCTATGGCTCTTCTTGCTTAGCTTGGGAAGTAACTTGGAGTGACTGAGAACAGGTGCTTCAGTGGTAATGGGAGGAGTGCTTAACTGTTAACTCAAGCTTCTCCATTTTGCACTGTTTTCTTATCACTTCATTGGAGTAGAGGAAACGGCAAATTTTCCTGAGTGATAGAACTGGAGATCTCCCAAGTATATACCATTCTCAATTATCTCCGCTTCCTTTCTTTCGATCTTGAAAACAGGCTAGTGAGCAAGTTCACACAGATACACATGTTTATAATGTGCTGTTTTTGGCCCTGGTGCCAGAAGCTTCTAGGTACAATTGGGTCACTAGGGAAAGTTGTTGGACTGTGGCTTGGATAAGCATGAATCTCATGCCTGCCCACAGTATAAGTGCAATTACACTATTGTAGGTAGAAATTTCAGCTGCACACAGTTGAAATTATGTCCACACAGCAGGCACAGGGAATGTGAAGCCCATGGGCTAATGTGACTCTAGAATGTTTTTGTGGTTTCCAGGCTCCTCAGAGTCCAAATTTGTCTGAGTTTTTTTTTTAAATCCTTTGCCTCTAAATGTGCAGAGTGCCATTTTTGTGGCTCAGCAAAGGTTACTAGGGCAAAATGGAGATCTGTTGGATAGGGAAACGGGGGGGGGGGTTGTATGACCAGTAAACGAATCCAAATTATTCCCCTGAATTATACTCACACATCCTTCCATTTCAGGTCCTTTTTCCAAACATCTCCAAAGGCCTGGGCCAGCTTGAAGCTTATATTAAAGTAGACGAAGGGGTGGCTTTCCAGATGGACAATGACAAGTTCTGGGCCTCACTTACTAACCAGTGTGAATCATTGATTGTGGGGATATTTCCCAAGAAGATATCATGCAAATTCAAGGTCACCTATCTGTCCTCAGGAAAAGTTACACTGGAAGACTGCATGGGCCTGTACCTTGCTGTCACTGAGGAAGGGGAAGCAAGCAGTACCTTTCCTATCCAACCTATCCTGTACTCTAGAGAAGAATGTGCCGAGTTTTCTGTCTTCCACAGTGGCAATAAGGTAGCATTCCAGGCCTACAATGGCCTCTTCCTGGCCAGAGTGTTCAGGCAATTCCATGTGTTGGAAGCAGCCAAGGTTTTTGCAGATGACACCTGTTTGTTCCGGCCCGAGATTGGAGACCTTTTCCCCCCTACCCTGGAAATATTGAGTGTGGTTCCAAACAACCTCTCACGATTGAAATTCCACCGCCAGCTTGTAGCAAGGAAGACCTTTGTCAACCAGACCGAAGTGCCAGTGCGACACACTTTCACTATGACTTGGAAAAGCCACTGCACTGACAAAATTATCTGGGAGCATCTGTGGGGGCTTGGCTTGCCCTCTATGTGCTCTTTCACCATCGAGAGAGTGAAGCCCACTGTGGTGTACACCAAGGACAATGAGCACCTCCTTTCTGTGGAGAGGGAAATTTCTGAGAGGGTAACAAAAGAGGTGGAGGTGCCCCCCAAAACCAAAGCCATGGCTTATCTTTTTGTCCGCAGGAATTATAATGCCTCTCTGCCTTTCACAGCCACCATTCAGAAGCTGAAACGTGATGGATGTAAGGAGACTTCAACTGAAAAGGGGGCCTGGATGGGGCTTGTTTATCAGGATCTGTGGGTGGAATGTGCACTTGTAAAACTTTTTGAATTATGCACAATCATGTGAAGCAATGGGGAGTGGTGGTAGGGGGTGGTGGCCACCTTCCAGTTACAGTTACAGTTAAAGTTACAGCCAGTGGCCCAGTCCTGAAGAAATGTGGTTGCGAGGGCTCTTGTGTTGGACTGGCCCTTTTTAGGATTCAGCTGCTCTGAGGACTGGTCGCCATTAGATCAAAGTAGGTAAAGGCTCCCCTTGTGGACATCTCTGTGATTACCCGCTGGGGAACTGCTGGCATGGCTTCCTTTTTAACCTTTCAGGTGCCTGAAACATGTAATGGTTACCTTTTTATAGCAAGAGGGAGAGCAGCATAGTATACAAGAGATAAATAAAATTGTGGCATCTGTTTTTTTAAAAAACGCATCTTGATTATGTTTGTTCTTGGTGTTGCTGAGAAGCAAGAGGTGTATGCTTTTCAGCTCTCCTGAATTGGCAGGGACATCTTGGTTAATCTTCTGTTGCCCTACCTTTTGAGTTGTATTTAAGATGTTCCAGTTTCTTTCTCTACCTACTTTCTCTCTTTCTCCTGGGCTTACTTCAACTGCCGCAAAAAAGTGGTTTGAATTCAATTAACTCAATGGAGTGGGGAGAGGAAAAGAGATAGTGGAATCTCACCCTTCCCAGGAGGATCAAGCAAAAGCAAACTGCTGCAACCTCTAGTTTGTGTTTTCTTCTTCATTAATAATATCTTCCATGTTGACCATGCTCTGATTTTGCTTGGCCACACATGTCCTGTTTTCATCTTTGAAATGTTGGAGTATGGGGTAGTGGTGTCATCTTAGTTTTAGAAGAGAAAATCATGAGGGAAGACTTCAGTGACATAAGATTCAGTATCGCTTTACTCAGATTTAAGGAACACTTGTCATAGTTCTCCTTGCTGTGCTTATGCTACAGCACTGTTAACACAGAAGCCCACTGTTTGGATTACCCCTCTTCTTTCTATCCTTCTTGGCCTAGTTAACAGTGATATAGACTTGAGTTGATTTACTCAGATGCAAGTCGGACTTAAACTTTTCCTAACAGCAGAAGACAAGACTCACCCCTAGAGCATAGGGTGTGTTTCTCAGAGGGGAACAGCAAGTCTGTTAGGCATTGGTCTTGAGGAAGAAGGATCCTTCGTTCTAAAGCTTTTGAAACTTCAGTAATGGGCAGCAAGAAGGATCCTATTCTCCACTTCTGAAAATCATCCAGCTTTGGAAATGGGAAGTAAGAAGGATACTATTCCCCACTTCTGAAGCTGCAGATGGCAAAATTGCAAATGTGGAGGGCCAACTCTGCTTAAACTCTTGAAACTAATTTTACTCTGTCCATACATTCTCAAATATAGGTTGGGGTATAAAGTTAGCTCCCAGACTTGAGGCTTGAAAGTATCTTCCAAGAACTTGAGACTGGAGTAAAAGACTGACTGGAGACTTGAAGGTAGAGACCTGACACTTGAGTTGAGACTTGGAGTAAATGACTTAAATACACCACTGTTAGTTAATAGCTGAGTAATTATAGGTCAGGGAAGGAGTGAATTTCCTAGACAGAGGTGGTTTTCTGCATTATATGCTCCTTCTCCTGTGTTTCAGAGGATTTTGCCTTGGGATGGCAAGCTAACAGATTCCACCTCATCAAGGGACAAGAGAATGAAGTAATGCCCATTTGACGCTGGTGTGACCATGGGAAAAAGCCCACATCCACATTGCAGTAGAGGCAGTGCTTCCCTTCACCTGGAGGGTTATTTGCTCAGCAGTGAAAAGTGGTTAGTGTAGCTTGGAAATTTCCTAAGTGCCTGGACTTGAAGACTGTCTGAAGTAGGGATGGTGGCAGTGGTGGAATGAGGAAGCCAGCTGCCTGTGCCATGCCACAGACAACTTTCCAAGTCAACCTTCCCACAGTACTTGACTCAGAGAACTCATTGCAAGTTTCCAGTTCTAGAGAGCTGTGTGTGGTGCAGCATTGGCACTACTGCTTTGGGGTGGGGGATGGCACTAGATTTACCCTCTCCTGGCTATCCTCTGTAGGACTGACACTGTAGGAACCTCCCAGGTCCTTAGGTTTACTGATCCAAATCTGAAACCTAGGGATGGCCTCTGGTGATGTCATGAAGTGCCAACCAGAGTTGCTTACAAGGGTATGTGTGCCCAAACAATGTAAGAGTGTGGTCAGGATGGCAAAATGTATTGATGAAAAAGAGCACATAAGCTAAGAGATACTGCAGCAATTTGCTTTTTCCTGAACCTATTGGGAATTGCAAGATTCTCCTCTCTTGCCTGCTGAGTTCAAACTACTTTTGAGCTACAAATTCAATTTGCAGCAATTGAAGTAAATTGAGGATAAAGGAGTGAAGTGGGAGGAAGAGAGAGAAACTGAGACATTTTTAAAAGCAGCTGAAAAAAGTGTGACAAGAGAGGATTAATGGGGAATGTGTCTGTCAAATCTGAAGAACTAAAGGCTATATACAGGTCATGCTTAGATATAGCACTAAATCGTGATTTATCAGGGTAACCTGTGATCTGTAAGCTCTCTGAACACAGCATTCTCAGTTACTTAGTGCAGAATTCACACCTTTTAAAAGCAAAGTTGATTCAACTGGTAGTGGCAGATATACAGCTGCCAGAATTGTTATCCAATGGCTCCAAATCTTTTTCAAGAATAGGAATAGTCACCAAATACAACACTGATTACTTTGGAACTTGCTCAGCAAGCAGGGTGGCAGCCTGACTGATTCAGACCATTCTACAGATCACCAATCTGTTTTGATTTAAGACTAAATGTAGACCTTCCTTTGGAAAACTAGAAACTTCCTAATCTTGTTACTATTTGTGGTTATATGGCTATTACTTGGGATTGGTTGGCACCTGCATGAATAGTAGGTGTGTAAAACCTCCCATCGCTTTACATCACACAGTAGGGAATGTGAAAGAATACTCATTAATTTTCCTGTCTAAGAAAGGGAATGTCAACACATTGAGCCATCTCACCAAAACAGTGAATCCTTTAAGTTTTGAGATATTTTGAGACTTTCTGCAAAAAACATTGCTTGTGCAAAAACATTTTTTTACAGACAACAATGTTTTTGAACAGAATACTCTGTGTGTGTGTGTGTGTGTGTGTGTATGTATGTGTATGAAATAGTTATCACCAGCAGTCCCAAGTGCTGGCTGCTTTCTCTGTAGGCATTTGATAGTCTGGGATTGGAAACTCCCCATTTTTTTGGCCCAATTCTCCACCCACTCCACCTCTTCCAGAGTTGCCTGCCGAAACATCTTATAGGGTATCTTGCGGGTGGAATCTGAGAGTTCCTAATGCTCCCATTCTTTGTTCCTGCCTTATAGGTTTTCTCCTACTGCCTGCCTGATTAGATTTTTTTTCCTATGCTGCTGGCCTGATCAAAGCCATTTTGGGCTGCATCTTAAGTGTTGCAACACACTACTGGTGATCTAAGGTGTTGTGTGTCTGTGTTCATGCATAAATGCCTGCCTTCAAGTCACTTGTCAACTTAGGGTGACCCCATTAATTTCATAGGGCTTCCTTAGGCAAGGAATTCTCAGAGATGATTTTGCCAGTTCCTGCCTCTGAAATATAACCTACAGCACATGGCATTTATTGGCGGTCTCTCATTTAAGTACTAACCAGGGCTGACCCTGCTTAGTTACCAAGATCAGACAGGATCTGATGCCTTTGCCTGCTAATGGCAGCTTTCAGTGAAGGAAGATAGCAGTCCTGGGATCTACCTCCATCACTGAGTGCTCTGGCTTTTCTGCGGTGATTCAGACTCTTTCATTTAACAGCTGGGTGACAACAATAAAAACTAATGACAAATAGATTTTGTTAGCAATTGAAACACACAGACACTAATTAAACAGTCAATTTAATGAGAAATGCATTGAAAACATTAAGTTAGGCTAAGCAATAAATAAAAAGGAGTCAAAAAGACTCAGTGATACTAAGATACAAACAAAAACTACCCACTCCAGCTCTTTTATGGTTGGCTAATAACAGAGAAAAAAGTGATGCTGGACTAGCAGCTAATTATATAATTTCAATGATCTCACATAATCCTACCCCATAAGCACTGTAGTTGGAGAGTATTGGCAAGAGTCTTTGCCTAAATTGCACAAAAGCTCTGTCGATGAGCACACCACCATCTTCTTTCACCCTTCTTCATGATACCACATTGGTATTTTCCCTAGATGGTCAAGTTGGAGCTTTACTCTGACTTTCTCCTGCTTATTTTTAATATCTGGATTGATCTGAAGTGCTATGGACTCTGCTGTTACAACTCAATCCAAACTGGTCCACTGCATCATTGTAGCAGAGAAAGAGAGAAGACATATGGACAGATGGATGGTTGGGGAACCAGGAATATTCCGGCACACTGTCCCGGGTATTATTTCATCGTGGGAACTGGAGCCCTGGTGGCGCAGTGGTTAAATGCCAGTACTGCAACCATAAGGTTGTGAGTTCGATCCTGCCAGGCTCCAAGGTTGACTCAGCCTTCCATCCTTTCGCAGGTCGGTAAAATGAGTACCCAGCTTGTTGGGGGCAATTAGCTAAAATACATTGTAAACCGCTTAGATAACACTAGTTGATAGGCGGTATAGAAATAACTGCTATTGCTATATATATTATTATTGGTGATCAAGCTCTACTCCCTCATCCTGGTATGAGGCAGGCAGCAAACTCGAAGAGGAACAGCCTTGCCAGATGGATACGGTTGCTATACAACAAGTCTCTTGAGCAGCAAAAGATTTGCACAGGATCTACAGTTTAGCTACTACACTGAAAGTGTTATATGAGTGGGCAGAAGAAGGCAGCCAAAGTAGTTGGTAGGATACAGAGTGAGATAGCAGCACTCTGTAAGGAGATCAACAGGCCTGAATCCTGTAATTTTGTACTCGGGGGGCAGAATACTGCAGGTGAATACACAGGTGCAAGCTACCTTTATAGCTATGTATGTCATTTTAAGGTTGTAGCAGAAGCAAGTAGCCAGTATGACCACTCCGTTACCCTGTGAACTGGGGGTCCCGGGAGGGGTGCCCAAATAACCAAATAAAACACAAGATGGGGAAATTAACTCGAGCACTCTCTTAAGCTAAACGAGAGGCAGGGTAACTTAGCAGGGATCTTGCAACCCTATGTATACAGCGTCAGGTCAGAAGAGCAGCCAAACAAGTTTTAAAGTAACAAAAATGATAGTTTTTTTAACAAACAAACAACAGATAAGACAACACATGCACACAGCTAACTAAGAAATAGGAAATTAGAG
The DNA here is from genome assembly GCA_948472985.1 of Iguana delicatissima. Taxonomy (NCBI): domain Eukaryota; kingdom Metazoa; phylum Chordata; class Lepidosauria; order Squamata; family Iguanidae; genus Iguana; species Iguana delicatissima. The sequence continues at coordinate 121,844 of CAOKZL010002749.1, read as the reverse complement.
TTTTTGGGGGAAATGGGTGATACGACACCTTTCTTGTAGTCCTGAAGAAGCTGAAGATGGTAGTGAAGAAACTCTGCATGGTGGCTGAGGGGAGTTTGCTTGACAGAGCAGCAGCAGGGCTGGATAGAAGTCCGGAGCGATCCGAGGAAGCTCTCAGAGCTTGGGGTTTATATAGGGAAAGTATGACCATGGGCTAGTCTGTGCTTGGGAACCAGGCCAGTTCATAGTGATAACACCTCCCAGGTATGGAGTGTACCCTGAAGGCCATTTAGTGGGAGGACATCAGGTGGAACCCAAGAAGTGTTTTTGCAATTGAGAACACACACAGACAAAGGTGTCATTCTCATTGCCTTCCTGCTGCTTGTACTGAGCTTGCATTATGTGTTATCACCGTGAACTGACCTGGCTTCAGTAAACAATAAATATCATTTTGATATCACAATTCAGTCTTGTTTTGCCACCAGCCAAGTGTTTGTGAGGCCCCCGAAGAAGCACCAAGCTAGGCATGGCTATTAAAAATGCTGAATCATTTCTGTTTACACCTAAGCAAGCCAGAAACAGCCAGATCTTGCTTTAGAAGATCTCCTGAAACAAACACTTCATTAAGTATGCACGCTAATACAAAGAGCTCCCTGCCCCGAGCAGGCACCCTGGTGAGCTGGACACTCCACCGCCCAGGCAAGCTGCATCTGCATACAGGCCATCCTATTGTCAGTTCGAGCTTAACTCAATCATGTAAAATTCTGACCTTTCGGAGACATTGTCTTGTGCCCAAAACTCATTGTTCTCGCCCAAGTACAGACTAGCCCACGGTCATACTTTCCCTATATAAATCCCAAGCTCTGATTGCTTCCTAGGATTGCTCCGGACTTCTATCCAGCCTTGCTGCCACTCTGTCGAGCAAACTCCCCTCGGCCAACATGCTGAGTTTCTTCACTACCATCTTCAAGCTTCTTCAGGACTACGAGAAAGGTGTCATATCACCCATTTCCCCTGAAAACTCTCATTTCCTATTTCTTAGTTAGCTGTGTGCATGTGTTGTCTTATTTGTTGTTTGTTTGTTAATAAAACTATCACTTTTGTTACTTTAAAACTTCTCTGGCTGCTCTTCTAACCCGACACTGTATACGTAGGGTAAAAGATCCCTGCAAAGTTACCCTGCCTCTCATTAGCTTAAGTGAGTGCTCCACCTAATTTCCCCACCTTTTGTTGTTATTTGGTTATTTGGGCACCCCTTTCGGGACCCCCAGTTTACAGGGTAACATATGCTCTGCCATTTTTGAGGCAACTTGTCAGTTTAGCCCCATCCCCAGCATATCAGAATGAGTCTCAGGGCATCAGCTGTAAACTCTCCAAGAAGAGAAACAAATCTTCAGGTGAACGGTACTAGAGAATGGGAATGGTTAGCGGCAAAGAATCCTTGCTCTAGATCAGTGGTTCCCAAACTTTGGTGCTGCAGATGTTTTGGACTTTATCTCCCAGAATTCCTGACTGTTGGCCAAGCTGGCTTCCGGGGGTGGAAGTCCAGAACACTTGTAATACCAAAGTTTGGGAATCCCTGCTTTAGATTATCATAATGTCATCACATGCACATCACAATGATACAAGCTAATGTAATGGAAATACACACCAAAGAGGGAATCACTCCCTCCCAGATGTGGCTGAAAGGGAGGAACAGAATAGGTACCACTGGGAAAGGCTGGGGGGCAGGGGAGATTTCCTGGACTACCTGCTAAAAACTTTTACTAGAATGTAAGGGACTGACGATTAATAGGAAGCTTAAAATAATAAGCTAGGTGTTTGCTTGATCATGGAGAAGACACAATGGCCTAAGATTGGCGGCTACCTGCAGGGAAGCAAAAGACTCTGCTAGCTCAAAAAACAGCCCTGACCCATTAAGGATCTTCGTCTTGCTGCAATTCCCATCGAAGGAGCACCGAGCTCCCTTCAGCTGAAATCAACTGTATCTCTTTTATTTCTAATTGACACGTCAGCTCCAGGTGGGAAGCATAACAGGTCTCTGAGGGGCAAGTTTGGCCATTCCTCTCTGTCACTGCATAGCCACTGGGCTGGTCCCTGTGTTGAATTATTTGGAAGTGAGTATTTTATTTTATTTTAAGTGATGAAACTTTGATAGTCCCTTACCTGTTTAATTTATACAATTTTTTTTCTTTCTTTCCTTGGCTAACTTTTTCTGAAAAGCACATCCTGTTTTAACACTCACTTAAGCTGTCTTGAGTATCTTCATTTTAACCTCCTCATTCTCCTGAATGCTTCCAAGAGCAATCTATTCCAAGGAAGCCTAGTATAGTGTAACCTTAAGTATGTTTATTCAGAGAAATGAATTCAACAATACTCTTTTTTTGTCTTTACTTATTGTGTTTAGAATTGTAATTGTGACATAATACTGAGCTTATCTGCACATGAAACCAGGGATAGATCTACCAATAGATCCTACCTAGCTCCTGCCACTTTCAAGGGTAAAAAAAATAGCTGTGTTAGGCCATTTCCACACTACACTTGTTATAGTGCTATTATTCCACTTTCAACAGCCTATGGAACCCTGGGGTTTGCAGTTCAGAGAGGGGCCTTTAGAATTCCCAACCAGAGAGCTCTTTGGCTTCAGTAAACTACAAATCCCAGAATCCCACAGGATGTTGAAAGTGGAATAATAGCACTATAACAGTGTAGTTCAGTAACGGCCTTAGTTTTTTGTAGCATAAAGAGGGAAAAGGGCGTGAGAAAGGAATTTAGCAGCAGCGTTAAGACTGATTCGTATTTTAGCAAGAGGTTTCACAGACATCAATCTACTTCTTCAGATGTGCTGAACTTTTGTCAGCTCATCTGAGGTAAATTGATATTTATGAAACCTCACGCTTAAATATAAATCAAGTAGTCCTGATGGGGCTGCTAGTTTCCTTTTTTCTCTCTCTCCCCCTCCTCACTTATAGGGTAAAGGTTTTCTCTCTCCTCAAAATGCAATTGACTCCAATACATTTAAATGTTTATTGTAAGGCTGACCCTACTGTTTGGCAGAGTGAGGCAGCTGCCTTGGGAATCATATGCAGTACTATGGTATATGGAAAGGACAGCAGTGCCAGCCCTCCGGCTGTCCCTTGTTTACGTTACTGTGTGTGTCTGTGATGAGGTGGGGACATTCTTCCATCACCAGGTTTGAAGTAAGTGTCAACTGTCATCGCTCATAAGCTGGTGGGTTTATGAGTATTCCTTTTTCAGCTGGCTTTGCTCTGCCTTTCTTCATTGGCTTCTGTTTCTTCTCTTCTGCTGGTTGAGTTCTTCTTTTCCTCTTCCTGTTCTGATGCTTACAGTTTAGAAAAGTTACTTTTTGGGTTACCATTCCCTTGCTACCTGGGGCATTCCAGGAGAAGTAGTTCAAAAACTAACCTTTCCAAGCTCCGATTCCATTCCTGTTGTAGTCCTGTTGAGAGTCCAGCGAGACATTTGCTAAATTGCCTGAGTGTAATCAATGCTCAGAAAATTTTAAACAGCCTCAAGACTGTTCTTTCACACCTCTCAATTTGTGCCACACACAGAATGTGCATAGTAGAAACAAAGGTGTTAACAGGGAAGTTATTTTAGCCATGTTCATTTATCACCCTCCCCCAGCTCAAAGCTGGCCCCAGAAAAGTCTAAGTGGGAGCAGTTTTGGCATCTCTTTGCAATGCCTGGGCCCATATTTAAAATACTCAGCAAGAAGATGGGATCTGCCTGAGATCCTGGGAAAATGTTGCCAGTCAAAACAGACAAAACTGGTCTGGGAATGAGTCTAGAGCTACTCCTTGGGGAATGGGATCTTTTTGCAGGGAGGGCAATTTCCATAGACATGCTGGCTGGTGGATCCCAGGAACTGTAGTCCAAAAGACTGGCTTTTCCAAGTTCTAGCTCCTGACACATGAAAGATGAGACAATGGGTATTCATTTATATAACTCTTGAAAAAGATTTGTGCAAGACTCTTCCAGCCTCCACAGATTAATGTGGGATTTGCCTTCATGGTAATGATGCTTCCATGTTGCAAGGACAGTAGGAATGCCAACAGTTTGATAGAATCGTCTTCATGGTTAGTTTCTGAATGCCAAGAGGCTGCTTTTGGATATGGGATGCTAGATTAGAATTCCCTCAGGTTGGTCAGCAGAACAATGCCTTCTGAGCAGACTAAAGCCATTCCACTCTACATTGTTACAGTGCTGTTATTCCACTTTCAACTTCCTATGGAATCCTGGGGTCTGCATTTTAGGGAGGGGCCTTTAGAATTCTCAGCCAGAGAGTTCTTTGGCCTCAGGAAACTACAACCCCCAGAATTCCACAAGATGTTGAAAATGGGATAATAGCACTATAACAGTGTAGGGCAGAAATGGCCACAGAATACCCTCTATCCCAGGGTTGGAAGTTGTCTGGTTTTAAAGAAATGGTTGAACTGATACTCCCAGCATTCTTCACCATTGGCTGTGCTGGGAGTTCCAATCCAGCCAATTTCCATCTGATGAAGTAGTGCTCCCCACTCTCATGCTGAAGGTACAAAGGGCTGCCAACTAAAGAGGGTGGTATTTGTAGGCAGAGTGTTCTGAGGTGCTTTGTATAGAAATCAGCACTGGCTCTTGCCCTGTTGTACATTATATGGTAAGTAGATTTGAGGCTCAGGTGGACTGTCTTGCTCACAGCTGAAATTCTCTAGTTCATGACTGAACAGGTCAAATCAGAAGTGATGCGGAATGCATGCAACTTTTAAAAAGGCAAATAAGCATCTGCTACTATGTGGGGTGGGACATAAAATGTGATGCTTTTGGTGTTAAAGCAATCAGGGGAAGTGGTCCCCCTTTCATGCAAATAGTAGCTTCTGAGGGATGATTAGCTGTCAGCAAAAAGGTTAAGTGGTTTCCTGTAGAGATCCTGCTTATTCTCAAGTGAAAAAGAAAACAACATTTGTGTACACTGATCACCTTTTGTTAATTGCTGAGCCCTCTAACTTTGCAGGTGATGACTGTATGGAGAGGCTTAACTGGACATTTAGTGCCAATTCCAATATTCTGGAGGAGCCCTTAGAAACCACAGCAGGGCTTAGGGGCTGGCAGCCTAGGAGCAAGAAACAGAAATGGTGCTTCCGGTTCCCATGCTGCAGGAGGGCTTGCTTTGAGAAAAACAAAAACTGGGAGCTATTATGACTCCTATTCAGTACTGGGACAGTCTCCTGGCATGCGTGCACGTGTACACACACGCTTACCTTTGTTTGTACTCTCTCTGCAATGGCATGAGGAAGTGGAGAGAATGATGAACATGGTGGTGGTGACTTTTCTTCCTCCTCCTTACACAGGAAATTTCCCCAGCCCTATGCCCCTCACAGTGTCTTTGCTGCAGCAGCCATTCAATAAAATAAAATACCCAGAGTCTTCAATGCTCTACCTTCTTTTCCTTTCTTGGTAATGTGTGGGTGATGCTGCTACTGTCACCATGTTCCTCCTCCTCCTTCTATTGTGGGGATAGAGATAGGGTTGAGGTGGGCAGGGCAGGGCCGGGCCAGGCCGGGCCAGGCCGGGCCATGTTAAGGTTTTTGTAGACCCTAGGCACTCCTGTATTTGACTCCCAGCCTCGCCTCCATGTACCACCAGGGAGAACATTTAGTAGCCCTAGGCACTGTGTCTGAACTGCCTAATAGACAAGGCAGATCATGAGGTCGCAGGCCAGGCCGGGCCTTTCCCCAAATTCCGTAGTTCTGCCCTTGCTTAGGCACACATGAAGCTTTTTTAGGCATTGCTGGGCCAGGATGCTCTATTAACAGAGGTTGGAATCATGTGGTCTTTCAGCTGTTATTAGATTGCAACTCCCAACGTGAAGCGCATCCTGTTTTTATGCTGTCTGGTGATGCTTAGAGTTTCTGTAGCAGCTAGAGGGATGCACAATTCCCATTCTTGGGTGTGTAGCTACTGGTGGTGGTTCTCCAAGATGTTGGATGATGCTTTTCTCCTGTCTCCAGCCCTTGAGCCCTTTTACTGTGGGCTGAGCCTAGGACCATGCTGTATGACAGTCCTGTAGCTCCTAAGCAAAGAACCTGAAGGGGACGACGTCAACACAATTATAGTGATATGTACATATTACTCCATGCTGAGTGTGAAACTAGGACATTGAGTCCTCTGCTGCTCTTCTCTTGGGAGCTCAGCAAAGGCAACTCTCTGCCCCTTGACAGCCCCCATTGCTTGGGGCTGCAACTCCCTTCACCTGTTCTGTTTTTCCCATGTTGTCTTGAATAATGTCATATATGAACTTGACACATTTCTTCCTCTTCCAGGTTGCAGGTGGTGGGCTGCAAGGCCTACGGAAGCTTTTTAAAATGGTAAGCACAAAGGTATTTGGTCTAAGGGTGTGAAGGGGCTAGAATTGTGGAATTATGGTGTCAAAATGCACTTTGCTTGGGTACTCCAGTGCTCCTTTTTCTTTGGTTTGGAAAGGAGCTTCTGGGATTCGGGGATGATAGTGAATGGAAATTTTTGTGTTGATCGGAGGCGTGCTTTACTCTATGTCTGCTATTTATTCATATCCCTTCATTTGCAGCTCAGAGTGTGTCTTGAGGAGAAGGGAAATGACAGGTGCTTGGAGCTTGGTGAAATAGAGCTCTCCCACCACTTACTTGAAAACAGTACAGCAAACTGTGAACAACCAGGAGAAGGGTGTCAGGCTTAAATCACAGATACACAATATAGAGATTTAATTCTAAACTAATTTTCTTAAAGGCAAGAAGTAATACTAGTAATTTTCTTCCCATTGGAGAAAATTTTCAAAAACTCTACAGATTTTGAGGACTATGCACAATTCAGGACTTATTTTGCACAAAATTCACATGAGGTTGTTTTTGAGGAAACCGCCCCCCAGCATTTTCTGGGAAGAAAATAATATTCTGCACTCAGATATTATTTCCTACCCAGAAAATGCTGTTTATTGGGCTGCGTCAAACAACTATGTGTGAATTTTGTGCAGAATAAATTCTGAACACTGAAGATTCTCCATCTAGGATTCTAGGACTGTCTGTCTAGGATCAGAATTTCTTTACACACAATAAAAAATGGTTTTTGATAATTTTTGTGAACATTTTCAAATACTTTCCATCCCTAACACTGTGTAATGGGTAGTTTGCCTTGGAGATTAGATTCTCCTGGGTACAATAATGTCAAATAGCCTGACAGTGCAAAGGGCAGTAGAAGACATTGGAGTGTGGTTTGAATAAGATTAATAATGGTAACCACCCACACCATCAGTGCTGTCCCTCTCATTTGACAGAATGAGGCAGCCACCACTGGTGTCAGATGCTAACAAGTAGAGAACAGTAGTGAGGCATCCCTGGAGAGAGCTGCATATATAGCCTGCCTGAACCATAAGCCATCCTGTTGCCTTTAGGTGCAATGGCAAGGATGTTCTGCTATCAGTGTTGAACCAGGTCCCAGTTGCCAGTCTGGTGGAGAACAGGGTTCAGGGGCACACACACAACTCAGATAGCAGTATGCTTTGTGTCAACTTTATGCCATCTTTCTTCATTCCCATTAGCATTTGCTTGCTGAGCCCTGGAGGCACAGTAGTTAAATATTGGTACTGCAGCACAATGTTGTGAGTTTGATCCTGCTGGGCTCCAGGTTGACTCAGCCTTCCATCCTTCCACAGGTCGGTAAAATGAGTACCCAGCTTGTTGGGGGCAATTAGCTAAACACATTGTAAACTGCTTAAGGAGTGCTTTGCACTGATGAGCAGTATAGAAATGAACTTCTACTGATATAACTGCTATTGCTACTACACATAATTATAGTGATATCTTATATAGCTTAAGAGTGTTGGCAAGCATTCATTTTCCTCTTAAGGAACCAAATACTTTTACTGGTGACTGACTCAACTCCTGGATACTTACAGTTATTTATGATTGAATTTATTATTACACCTTTCTCCCGGTGTGAGTCCCAAGGTGAATACCAGGATATTACGAATGCTATCCTAAGTGTGCATATTTGGATGTAAGTTCTATAACAGGGGCTGAATTTATGTGATCCTCCAGATGTTGTTGGACTACAACTCCAGGCATTCTTCACCATTGGCTATGCTGGCCTGAGTTGCTGGGACTTGTAGTCTAACAACACCTGAAGGGCTAGATATTGCCCATCCATGCTCTCTAGGATGTGGGTGACACTCTGAAGTAAACATGCATAGGCTGTCCTGCCCCAGATTATGGACTTCTTCAGGGGCTTAATGGTGGTGCTATGAATCTCCCTCTCCCTCTCCAATTTCTGTGTTCTGACAAGGCTATTAAATTGTTGAGGAATTGAGAGATTGTTAGTAATAAGTCTCCCAATCAGCAGAGTATTTTGTAATGCACAGGTAGAAGTTGAACAAATTGCCAGTCCCAGTTTATCATCTCCACCCCACACACACTTAATCTAGCTCAAAATAAACACAAGCAGTTTGGTTAAAAGTATGTAAAAAGGATTTACTCACATAATCTTGTGCATAGTCTACAGAGGTTCAAATTCTTGAAGAAAGGTGAGAAGAAATTAAGCACTCATATGCTTATAGAAAAGCATGCTTGCCAGAGAATTAGAAATCACATGCTTGCAGGGAAGCAGAAGAACAAAAGGGGACAGGAAGAGAACATGCAAGGGGAAGTGGGTGTTGACCAAACAATAGGAAGTTTATTCTAGGCAGTCCCCTCTATGCCTACAATACACATGCAGACTAACTAGCCAGTTAATTAAGCATGCAAAGGTTGCCACTCCCAACATAAATAAGCATTTCAGTGAGGGTGAGGTGCAGAGTTCAGGGAATGTTAATCTGATGTTTCTTGCAGGGGGTAGTGGTACTTGGTTGTAATGGACAGTACGAATGCCTGGTCTATCTGAAACTCTGTTACAAGGTTAGTGCCTAACTTAGACTGGGGAGGCCCAGTTACTAATTAGGGAACTTCAGACAGTTGTTGTCACTGTTGTCACCACCATCACGACCATCATCATCAAAGAATCTTGTGACACCTTAACTAACACATGTTCTTAGAAGAACTGAATGTAAATATTGATCTGTATAACTTTAAGTTATAAGAAATATTCCATATTTTAGCTTTAAAAAGTAACAAGTAGAGGTAGAGTTCTATTTAAGGAATTATACTCTTTTTTGTTATTTAATGTTGGTAAATGACATATGTGAAATCACTGGTTGAAAAACAAGGAAAAATAAGGGAAGATTGTTTTAAAATATGTAATGTTCTCTTTGTTTTTCTTAATTTCTATGGTTTGTCTTTGTTTTGTATTATATTTCTGTAGTTCTATTTGTTATAAGCTTCTTTTTAAAATGTTATTTTGGAATAAAAAGATTTGAAAACATGTTGTTATAGCATAAGCTACCATGGACTACAATCTACCTCATTAGATGCATGAATGCATCTAATTCCAAGTTCCCCTCCCCTAAACTGCCAGTTATCTCAATTGGCTGTTTATTATACGTGTACTTAGATGAGTATGGATTATTATAACATGTGTGATCAGAGGGATTTGAAATATACAGGTGAGGATAATTACCTTAACAGTGGTCATTAACATGTCAGCCCCTCCCTAAACTGCAAACCCCAGGATTTTAGGATGCTAAAAGTGGAATAATAGCACTATAACAGTCTAGTGCAGAAATGGCCATAGACATATTTGCTGTTTAATGAATACTTGTTCAGCTGTTTTATGGTAGAATCTGTCTCTGATGTTCTTTTGTTCAAGAATGGTCCCTGTGAAGTCAGTGATGAGCTTGGAACAATTACATATTTAGACTATTACTCCCAGAATCCTCATGGCCAGTGGCTATGCCAGTAAGGAGATTGTGGGACCTGTAATCCAGTTAAGTAGGTAACTTGTTGAAACTCTACATCAATGACAGAATGTCCTGGAAGGCTGAAGAATTCCCCCATTTCTGAAATCAGGTTTGTATCCATTTTGTGTAGAGACTTAAGTTCTTTTTCCCATATGGAATTCCGTAGGGCATTGCTGTAAGATGATAGTTTATACAACATCTAAGGATAAGCAGGTGTATGAATCCCTGTTGTGATGGATGGCGTTATTCAGTTATCATGTTGATAGAGCAGACATGGCAGAAAGCTGTCACCTGACTATGTCCCAGGGGCTGGTTCTTGGGTCTACTATCTCAAATGGGTGATCTGTTCCTGCTGGAGAATAATTGGGTCCAGATGCACTACAGAATTATAGCTCTATGATTCCACTTTAATTACCGTAGTTCCATTCTATGGAATCCTGTGACTGACAGTTTAGGGAGAGGAACTTGGAATAGTCAGCCAGAGAGCTCTACTATCTCACCAGACTACAAAGCCCACAGTTCCACTGGATGCAGCCGTGACAGTTAAACTGGAATTATAGAACTATAATTCTGTAGTGTGAATGGGCCTATTGTTTCAGGGCAAGTAGCTTAAGTAGGAATAGGCCTAAAGACTAGTAAGAAGATTGTATAGACTGTCTGGGATGCAGCCTGTAGATGCCTGATAACTGGTATGGATTGTTTGTTCTGTGAGAACAGGTAGAGTGGTAGTGGTCTGTTTTATTTTCCAAATTAGCGATGTGGTAGAATATTCCTGGTTACTAGTCTGACTTTGTTGGGTGGGTATGGTAGTATGAGAATACTGGACTTAAATACTTGAGCTATGAGTCTGTTGGATGGGTTGAAATGGATGTGGTTGTATTGTAGAGATGGGCTATACTACAGCATATAACACCCCCCCTTTTTTTTACACACCCACCCCAAGATTCTCCATATCTACCACCATCTTCCCTAACTCGGTGGTTGTAGCAGGAAAGAAGGTATTACTTTCCCCTGCTCTTTTTTTTTTTTTTTAAAGTATGGAAAAGTACAAAATAATTATTTGCCTGAAATAAACTTGACTCTGTTTCAAATTTCAGTTTCAGCTCAGTATCTTGGGAGTCTCCAAAGGCCTGGGTCAGCTTGAAGCTTATGTTCAGGTGGAGGAAGGGGTGGCTTTCCAGATGGACAACAGCTTGTACTGGGACTCTCCATCTAAAGCTGCAGTTGAGGGTACATCTGAAAAAAAGGAGTCGAGCAAGTTTAAGGTCATCTGTACATCCCATGGAAAGGTGATGCTGAGAAACTGGAAGGGTTTCTGCTTGGCCCCAGTGGAAGTAGATACAGATTCCAAAACCTTTCCTGTCCTACCTGCCCAGTACTCAGAAGATCCTTCTTTGCAATTTGATGTGTTCCACAGAGACAATAAAGTAGCTTTCCTGGCCCACAATGGACTCTTCTTGGCCAGAAAGCACAGAAGATCTCACATGTTGGAAGCAGCCACATTTCCTCCTGATGACACATGCCTTTTCCGACCTTTGATTGGAGACCTCCATCTCCCTATCTTTGAAATACTAGCTGTGAACCCCAAAGACTTTTCACAAGTGAAATTTCGCCGCCATCTCTTGGACAGGCAGTCCTATGTCAACCAGAGTAAAGAACCTGTTCAACACACTTTCACCATGGCTTGGGATACTCAATGTACTGACAGAATAGTCTGGAACCGTCTGTGGGGCCTTGGTTTGCCCTCTTCATGTTCTTTCACTGTCAAGGACGCGACACCTATTGTGAGGTACACAGAAGACAATGAGTACATTGTCTCTGTGAGCAGGCATATTTCTGAGAAGATAACCAAGGAAGTGGTGGTGCCCCCCAGGACCAAAGCCACAGCTAACCTTTGGGTCAAAAAGCACAATGATGCTGCTGTGCCATTCACAGCCTTCATTGGAAAAGTGAAATCTAATGGGGATGTGGTGGCCTTCAGTGAGAGTGGGGCCTGGACTGGCCTTGTCTATTGTGACCTTCACATGGAGGTCACCCTAGTGAGACTTCATGGATCATGCACGGTCATGTGAAACTATGGAATACTGGTGGCCTTTCAAAGGGCTTTGTGTACCAATTTCTGAATGACCCACCCCTGGTAGAACAGGACCGTTAATGTTCTTCACCACCCTGGTCTGGGCCTCTTTCAGGACTGGGCTGCTCTAAAGACTGCTTCCTTTCAGGTCAAGGCAAGCTAGGGTTCCTTTCTGGGATGCCTCCAACACAAGTTCCTTTCTACCTCCCAGGGGTCTGAAACCCAAAACACGATGGCTTCCTTTTCATAGTAAAAGGAAGAACACTCCTCACCTTGAAGCACAGTCAACAGAACATAAATAAAATGGTGAAGGCTTTTCACTTTTTTCTAAAAAAAAATGGTATTGTCTTTATTTGTGCCTAGAGAACGTGGGGGATAGCAGGGGTGCCATATTAGCTGTAAGAGATGGGGAAGTATCATGTTCTTAGGATCACATCAAGGTTAAATATCCTCCCCCAAGTCCAACTCAAACATAATGAGCATTTATTGTAGCTCTCACTGTCATGTTTATAGAATAGAAGGAGTGGGCAATTTATGTAGCCCCCAGGTTTTGGTTTTGAGGTCTCCTCAAAATGGCCTCTTGAGAGTGCAGAGAGTATGTTTGCCATGTTTTTGTCCAATCTGGGCCACTAGAGGCTATTTCCTAAAACAAAAGTGACTTATAGTCACTTGCTATAGAAGGTTCTCTTGAGTCTAAACTGGCCCTTGTGGACCTAAAAGTATAGTTCAAGTGCCCCTCATGCCACCAGATGGTGCTTTGTGGCAATAAAAAATAATCTCTTGTGAGCAGGCTGCAGTCTTCCAAGGAATCCTTATTTCGGGGGGGTGGGGAGGTTGGCTTCCAACAAGCGCCCAGTTTTGTGCTGTAGCAATGCTTTTGGCCCACAGCACTGTTAATCCATCTCCCATGATCATCTCACTTAATAGCTGAATAGCCCTGATCAGTATTGAAGTGGTGAATTTCCTAGGACTAGGGGTTGTTCCGGGATTATAGGTAATTAATACATAGCCCATTTTCTGCTGGTATGAGCTAAACACAGGGCAGCTTCTCCATGCAAATACCGGTTTACTTTTCTGCTGCTGAAGCTCTGGTGTTCATTTGTACCACAGATTAGTCCCACAGGTGATAAAATCATGGCTGTGTTTGCCAAGATGAACAGCAAGGAAAAATTCATCCTTAGGCTGCTAACTGTTTGAGTATCAGATGACAAAATAATTACTGCAATAATGAATTATTATTTTAGTGCTGCAGATGTTTGATAGTGTCTGCTCTTGATTTTTAGTCCTTGTAAATACTGTATTTGCCAGTGTATAAGATGCACCAATTTCTACACTGGCAAATACTATTTGATGGCGTATAAGACACACTGGCATACACACCCCATTTTCAAACATTTGTCAATGAAAAAAGTGAGCCTAAGGTCATTTCCGCATGAGAGAGGAGGAGAGGTTCACTACGTGTCATAAGCGGTGTTTTTTACCCTGAGTTACCCCAATTCCTGTCTGCATGGCGTCCAGTTTATAACGAACTAACATGGAAAAAAGTGGTTACTGCATCCACAACAGCAAGTCCCTAGCCACTCCCATTCCCCTCCCTCACCCTGCCTGCCATCGCTGATTGGTCTGTTTTTAAAAAAACACATTTTCAATGGCTGGGTCAAAAAACAAACATCGCCAAAATCCAAGGCCCTTTTCTCACGTGGGGGGGCTGAAACGGGGCAGCGCAAGCAGGGCTGGAGCTTACCTGCTAGCGATTTGCTCCGTCTCTGCTCCGTCCCTGCGGGGAACGCGGTTCCACCGCTTCACATGCCGCCGAATTTCGGCGGCGCTCAGCAGCGTTCGACGGTGCCCAAAATGGCGGCCGGCGGCTTCCAGCAGCACTCTGCCAATCAGGGCAGCGCAGCAGCCGGAAGCCCGCCTCCGGGCAGATCTGCAGAGACGCACTACTGCGTCTCTGCAGATTCTCACTGGGAGCTGCCACAGATTAGTGTGGGCGAGTTTGATAAAAACCACTTGGGAAGGTGGTTTTTAAAAAACTCCCAGCGCCACCCCTGCAGCTGGGCTAGAGCGGTTGGAAGTGTGGCGCCTCACCGTTTGCAACCGCGCTAGCTCATCTTGCGATGTGAACGACCTCCGTCTCCGGTCGTCGGACTGCGGGCTTTTACCCCCGTGTGAAAATGGCCCAAGTTAAATCAAGCATCAAGAGTCCAAAGGGGAAAAAAAAATAGATATCCAAAATATCCCCTGGCAACATCTGAAGAACAAAACAAACAAGCAACATAACAAGAAAGTGGGCAAAGCCATACAAAACAACTCCAAATTGATCTTTCAAATTAAGCTGTCAAATTAAACTGTTAATTGAAGCTCTGAAACTAAACTGAGAGGGAGGACAGCTTTGGCAACATCACTGGCCAGAGTCTGGCTGCACCTCCAAAATCCGGGGTGCAGAATGAACCAATTGTCCCTAGAATCGATCAGTAGCCTGCAGTGGCAGTGATCTTCTAGCAGAGCAGTAAAAGATCATTTCTTCCTTACTCATGCATTTCTGCGGTGGTACATTTGTGTGTAGGTATGTGTGTTCATTGAAACGTGGGGAAAAAAACACATCTTAACGATCCGTAATGCCTGAAGACAATAGTGATGGTAGCCTGTCCTCTGATGGGTGGAGAGAGGGGGGGACGGAAATGACAGAAGGGACATCCTGAGAATGTCCCTAGCTAGCCACTTCTGCCCTGCGAATCAATGTTACAGTTCTGCATGCAGACAAAAACAAAGCAGAACCGGTTTAGGAGGTTTGCAATGGAGTTTTTCCAGTTTTCACATACAGCAGTTTCTCATTGCAATGAACCGTGCTAGGGGCTGAAAAGGTGTGGAACCACAAGGAAAACTATGAAGCTGAAATAGTTCAACGTGCAGACGGGAGGGTGAGAATTCGAGGCAAATATGATGTATTGACCTTGTGTGGAAATGGCCTTATACTCCAGCAAATATAGTAATTCCTACTATCATAAAATCATTTTAAAAATCCTTATGCATTCCATTACAGTAGGTTTTCCTGTCTAGGCTTTAGTAAATTGGCATTTGTGGTTATTTTAATGAATTTATCATGATTAAAAACTACACGCTAAACTGTGACAATAGTTAGTATAGGTGTGTTCCAGATTTGACCTCTTTAACAGAAACTTTAGTATCAGGGATAGAAATAACATGGAAAGAATAAGGATGGGTTCCTACAGCACAAAAAGAAAAGCAGTTCAACATGTTGCAAGAAACTTTTCATTCAAAATTAACATTATGCACATGTGAAATGAAAAAACTGGATCAGTAAGTCTTGCATGAGTGGACAAAAGTATTTTGAATATTCTAGAAACCACTTGAAAATGTCTTCTAAAATGCATCCTGGGATGTTTTTTTTTCCATTTCAACAGCCTCCACTTTTCTTATGATTTCCATTTTGGTGGCAAAGCATATAGATTGATGCTTTTTCACCATGCCAGGATAGCTGGTGAATCAGGCTTATCTACTTTCCCCTTTTCTTTCTGTTTGCCCTTCACACATGCTCAGTAGGTGATTCTAGAGGCAGCTGTATACCTTTCCTGTTTTAAATAAGCATATGCAGCTACAGTAGAACTAGATCAAGCTTTATTGCATTGTTTACTGCAGGCATGCTGCTGTAACTCAACAATGAGAATCTTGTCTTTCTCCAATTTTCCTTCACCATTCTCCCAAAGCCAATGCTGCAAAACAGCTAGACAGAGATCAAGGAAAAGATGGGGAGTCTGGGCTGGGTTAGACTAGGCTCCCTGAAAGAGACAGCAAAAAGGAGCTGCTTTTTCAGAGGCCTTGTTAACTGAAGTATGCCTATATTTAAATATGATTACACTATCTATGGACAACTTTCATGATCCTAAACTCCTCTGCTTTACCTCTCTGTGATCCTGGGTTTGCCTTGGCCTGGCCTGTTCCTGTTGAAAATTGGAGAAGTTGTCACATTGCCTCCAAAGGAAAGATAGCCTGCTGATTCCACACTTACTGAATTCGGTTGCCACAGCGGCTATGGTGGGCTCTCCAACCAGGTCAAATGCTGAGCATCCTCATGAGATTGACTTATGATGCTTGAGGCAGGGACAAAGCCTTGGGTTGCTGAGAGATGGAGTTCCAGTAGGATATCTGTTTTTCTGTCTTTGCATTGGAAATCAGAGTGTGATGAAACAGCCTTATGGAGCACAAAGTATTCTGGAGAAAGGAACAAAGGTTATACCTCTGTAGGTCCCTTCCTCATTTCAGAGAGAGGGAGTGACTTTGGGGTATCTTAAAATAGCAAAGCAGTAGCACCTGGGGACTTCCATGCTGGTGGACTGTTGAATCTGTTTCAGTCTGAACTAAACGCCATCCAAGGTGCTGGGTCCTTTTCCCCAAACAAGGATTAGCTGCACTACCCACTGAGAATTACCTGGACTTCCCATTTAGAATTCCCTAAATATGGTCATCACTTTGGAGAGCTCATTTGAAATTCAGCCTCAAACAGACTCACTGCTCCATTTATATGGGAGCCTCCAGCCACCAAAGCAGTGAATGGCTACAATCCTGATAAAGATTGTTCCACCTAGAAAAGTGTCAGCTGGGATTCTGTGGAATGAATCTAGAGTGAGGCCAGAGGCTCAGGTGAAAAAAAAAGGTAGTGGAGGTTAAATGGAGTTGTCATCAGTGGTTCTCAAATTCTGGTGTTACAGGTGTTTTGGACAAAAACTCCCAGAAGCCCCAGGCAGCTCTCACTGTGGTTAGGTATTCTGAGGGCTGAAGTTCAAAACATTTGGAGGACCAAAGACAGAACCACTGGCCTAACTGACAAGCGCTGCCTCCTTGTGGCACCTAGGTAATACCAGGACATCATACAATAGCAAGTATGGAACTGTCAGCACATTATATAGGAGGGAATATGGATTTGTAAATAGAGCATATATTGAAGGGGAACTATGTACTTATTAGAAAGCATTATAAGTCTGCCTTGCTTTTAAACTGTTGTCCAGGGGCTCTCTCTCTCTTGCGCGCATGCGCGTGCACGCACACACACATGCACATGCTTTAGGTCCATGATTTGGAACCTCTAGCATGATCATTTTAGCAGAAGAAGGCATATGGCTAACAAGAAACACCAAGCAGGGATAGTCTCAGACTTCTTTTTCTTCTTCTTCCTAATGTTAAATGTATTTTATTCATTTATATCCCTTCCTTCTCCTGATAATGGGACTCAAGGCAGCTAACAACATATTTAAAACAATACATGTTACAAACAATACAAAACATTTATAAAAGTATAAATATAAGATTTAAAAACAATTTATGAAGTAAAAAAGACTGCATGTTAAAAATACCATAATACATTAAGTCTATGCAAACCTTAGAAACAGATTCCAGATAAGCAAGCATCATCTTGCAGCAGCGCAGTGTGTGCTCTATTTTTCAGCGATATAGTAAGGCTTATCCATTACTGTGAAATCAAGAAAGGTTCCTTTAAGGCAGACCTGCACAACTTGGCAGTAGGTAAGGGCTGAAATTAGATAGGGTAAACTTCTCTGGGCTGCAGATAACACCTCACTTTCCAAATAAAGTTATAATAATGGTATAATAATGTTTTCATTTGCAAAATAAATTATAGTATAATTAATGATTAAATGATTGTGCAAATAAACTATATTATAAAAAAGGAAAATTAGAGAAGTTTTTCCTAATGTTTAGGTAGAACCTCTTTTCCTGCAGTTTGAAGCCTCCTCTGTGTCCTAGGTCCTTTCCACACTACACTGTTATAGAGCTATTATTCCACTTTCAACATCCCATGGAATTCTGGGGTTTGTAGTTTCCTGAGGCCAAAAAGCTCTCTGGCTGAGAATTCAATGTGCTATGGAACCCCAGGAAAGTGAAATAAGAGCACTGTAACCTGTACAGGTTGGAAATGGCCACTGTCTTATCCTTTTGACCTGTTGTTAGGATGACTGAAGTAATGGAGATGTGGCAAGTTGTGATTTCAACTTATAAATAGGACTATTGGAAAGACAAGACAGGTATGCCTTAAGAAATGTAGCAGCGTGTAATTTGCAAAAGATTTGCAAAAGATCAAAGGGGAGGGGAACAATTTGGAGTGGCAGAAAAAAAGTATTATTTATGAGGAAGGATAGAAGAAAATAGATTTGGAGGATAAACAAGGGGAATTCCAGATGGTGAGAGGGTGGAATTTATGAAGATGCATGTGTTACCACCGTGAACTGGCCTGGCCTTTAGATATCATTTTGATATCATAATTCGACCCTGCTCTGCCACCAGCCAAGTGTTTGTGAGGCCACCGAACAAGCGCGAAGCTAGGCATGGCTATTATCTGCTGAGTCACATTTGTTTATACCAAGGCAAGCCAGAAACTGCCAGATCTGCTTTAGGGGACCTCCCGAAACAAACACCTCCATTATTAAAACAAAGAGACCTCTGCCCCGAGAGGGCACCCTGGCGAGCTAAGTGCAGAACTGCCGAGCTAGCCGCATCTACATACTGGCCATACTATTGTCAATTTGGACCATAACTCGATCATGTAAATTCTGACCTTTCGGAGACATTGTCTCGAGCCCAAAACTCATTGTTTTCACCATAGACCAGACTAGCCCATGGTCATTTCTTCCCCCATAAAAATCCCCAGCTCCGAGAGCTCCTCGGACTGCTCAGAACGCTCGGATCTCTCGCTGGAACGCTTGGACTTCCATCCCGCCTTGCTGCCGCCGCGAGCTCCCCTCGGCCTCCACGCCGGGTTTCCTTCTCTCCAATTGGCTTCTCAGGACTACGAGAAAGGTGGTGTATCACCCATTCCCCAAACTCTCTTTTCTTTTTCTTATTTAGCAGTGAGGCTGTGTTTTTTTAATATTTGCTTAATAAATATTATTGTTAGTTTGAACTGTCTGTCTGCTCACTGACCTGACGCTGTATACATTGGGTAAAGGATCCCCGCTAAGTTACCCTGCCTCTCGTTAGCCAAGAGAGTGTTCCAGCTAATTTTCCCCATCTTGTTGTATTTGTTTTGGTTGTTTGGGTGCCTCTCCCGGGACCCCCAATTCACAGGGTAACACATGCCAGAAAAAGACCTAAATTGCATTTTAAAATGCAATCTTTAAATGCAATTTAATTTTTTCCAGTGCAATTTAGGACACTGACCTGTAATAAGTTATTTCCCTCAGAGGGTCCCACTTCATCATGTATTAGTCCATGTTGGCTTGCTCAGGGAGGAGGATACCACCTCCTTTCTTGCCCCCTCCATCTGCAGCTGGTCTTCTCCTTTTCCCTGGCACTTCCACCTTCACTGACCATCCAAGCCAGGGAAACAGAAGGAGAAGAAGCAACTGCCACCATCTTGCACAACAGCAAAAGGTAGCATCAGCTCAGCTCTCTGCTGCCCCTGGAGGCAAGAAGGAAGGAACGGCCCAACCGGGTTCATTCAAAACCATCAGCAACCTAATTGCTGCAATCTTTTTCGGCCCTGGTGCTCATGAGTGATGTGGGCTGCATGTAGCCTCTGGGCCATATTTGTACAGGCCTGCTTTAAGGTATGGCAGGATTCTGCTTTATACTAGATCACCAAACTTGGCAGATACCACACTGAAGCGAGGCAAATTAACATCACATAGTTACATCTGATGGGAGCCGACACAGAATCATACTTATGACCAAGTGTGGGGTGTGTACCACTTGTGGGAACTAAAAGAGTAGCCAAAAAACTGCCAGTTGGAGATTACCTGCACTGCCTACTTAGAGTTTCATTTTCAAGTAAACAATGGTTATAAAGGGAAAGTGATCCTCCCTTCTTTAATAAAAATGTTTGCCTTGTCTGGGAGCAGACATAATGACATTGCACCAGTGAAGAAGACCCTCTGCTAAACACTAAAAGAGCATTGATCCATTTGGGATCTCCCTTTCACTGATATTCCATCCAAAGCACTGAGTTGCCATCAACTACAATCAGCTGTGTCCCTCTTATCACTTCCTGCACATGAGCTCCCCATAGGGAAACATACAAGGTTCTTGAGGAGCAAGTTTGACTATCCTCCTCTTTCTCCACCAAGGCTGAAGTGCACTGTCAGTAGGCTGGTCCTTCTGGTGAATTCTTTGGTGGTAAGAATGTTTTTGGAGGTGACAGGGATTGATCTCAGCGAGAAGTTTGATGGCCTTCTTTTGTGTGTGTGCTTGGGTATTTGGTTCTTTCTTTTCCAAGGAGGCCTCCATCAGGATCCTGGGTGCCTTACTTCAAAGATGGGAGTTCAATGGACGTTGCTTGCTGTTCGACATACTTTGCATTCACATGTTCTTCTGACTCTACTGAACTTCTCTCTCCATCAATGAGAATAGACCTATCTGCCTTGCCCTTTCCATTTCAAGGGAAAAGTCACTGAGAAGCTCAGTAGAGTTAGATAAACATACAAATGCATATTCTCCAACATTTCACAGAGGAAAACTGGGTCACCTATGATCAAGCAACATCAGTGTGTAGTTAAGATAGGAACGTTATTGATGAGGAAAAGCAAACAAGCCAGGAAAGTCTGTAGCAGTTTGCTTCTGCCTGAACCTCCTGAGAAGGGCAAAAAGTGGGAAGAGGAGAGAGAAACTTTACTAGCAGCTGAAAAAGAGAGATGACAGACGATTAATTGGAACTCTCTCCCTGCCAAATCAGGATTGTTGGAGAATACGTGAATACTAAGCACACTTACTGGGAAGCTTAATGAGAGGCACTAGCACTGCCCTCCTTTAAGGAAAAAATGGTACCCAAAAATCCGGTTGGCCAAACTTACCTTCATGTAGTTTCTTTTAACCACTGGAGGCCTGAGATCTGAGCAGATGTCCGTTTGTGACTCATTACCCCATTGCTGGGGAATGAGGCACCCACTCTTGCTTAGACCATGCAACATCCACATTTTCCTCAAATCCTGCTGAGGGATAATTATATTGGCTAAGGGCCTAGGTGGGCAGAAGTTAGATCTGTTGACAGTTTGCAAAAAACAAGGTAAGATGTTTGCCTTCTAGTTATTTTTATGCCACTAACAAAAGGGCTCCTCTCTGTCCTAAATAACACTGTTTCAACAAAGCAGGTCTGGGAGGGGGAATAACAAGACATGGATTTCTGTGTGAGGAAAGGCAACCTCTGTGAGCTGCTTCAATGGAAACAGGACTTTCTTCTTGTGCTGCTGCCTCTCTTCTCAGGTGTGCCATGCAGCAGATAGAATGAGGCACCATAAATGCTTCTGTTCTCTTGTCCTTAGAGTCTCTGCAAAAGCAAATCCAGGCAGGTGGCTCTGCTCAGCTGGAATGTAATGGACCTTGCATGTTCTGTCTTCCCCACTAGCTTCTGAATAACATAATAGATAAACTTGACTCCTTCCTTCCTCTTTTCTAGCTTGCCCATGGCTGGTGTTGAAGCCTACACAAACTTGTACAATGGTAAGCCTGAAAGAATTTGAGGGACAGGTGGGTTAGATCAGTAGAACCATATGGTTCACTGTTTTGCTCAGTGGCTCCATTTGTTTAGTATGGGAGGTAGCCTCTGAAGGGAGTGATTTGAGAACAGAGTCCGTGAGGGTAATGAGAGAGTGTACCTTCTCCTTATCTGAGACCTCTCCACATTAGATTGACCTCTCAGCCATGTATTCGAAACTCAGAATGTGTCTTGAAAGCGTCAAGTACTTGTGGGAAAAAATAGAGCTCTCCTTTCACGTACTTGGAAACAGTAGGGCAGCTGGAAACAGCCAGGGGAAGGGCTGAAGTGTAATGGGTAGTTGATGACCCTGGAGGTCAGTTCTCCTGGATGGGGATGAGGAGGCCTTGGGTTTGGCTAAACATGAATTTGATGACTGCCTACATCCCTACAATGTCTTCTTCTCCTACTTTTGCCTGTCATTGATGTGCAGTCACAGTGATATCTATGCAGCTAATTGGCAAGCTTATGTTTGCTTCTTAATAGTCCTGGACATCTAGGTGACTGTGGATGCTTTCATGGGGATATCAAAAGACTGCCACTCTAAGCATAGGTATACTTGGAAGTAGGTTGTATTGAAATGTGATACAGGCTGTTTTCCTTTAGAGGTAGAGGTAGTATTATGTAGTGGTCTGAGGACTGGACAAGTACTCTGAGAGACCAGGGTCTGAATCCCTGCTTAGCTGTGGAAACCCACTGGGTGACTTTGGCACATCATACTCTCTCTGCCTCAGAAGAAGACAGTGGCATCTCCTCTGAACAAATCTTGCCAAGAAAAATTTATAAACTAACACCATAAGTTTGAATTGTCTTAAAGGGACAGCAACAATGAGTAGACTTTGAAGTGAGGAAATGGACTTCCAGCAAGGTAAACCAGATACATCCTGGGAACATCTTGTCCAATAGCCATGGCCTGAAACTATCAAATGAGGGAGGTGTGATAGTGGTCCCCTTGTGATTGATGAATTAGAAGAGACTTAATTTGAAATTCAAATTTAGAAATTCCAGAGCTAACTGGGTGATGATGGGGCAGTTGCCTTCTCTTAGCCCACTTTACCTCACAAATTTGTTCATTTGTTTCCCTATGAAGGTTTTGAGCTCCATGGAAAAAGAGGTGGTATGGAAAAGTCAGCAGTGGGAGTGGAAGTAGGATAAGGAGACTGTGAGGATGACTATAAATTATACCCATGAAATAATTTCATGGGGGTGTTGGTATCCATGTGAGTGTGTTGCAGCAACAACCCAACTAATGACCTTCCAATAGTTTCAAGCCTAACAGGTTTCATTTGCCATATGCTTTTGTGGCCTAGATAGCTGACATTTCCTCTCATTTCAGTTCAGCTTCCCAACATTTTACAAAGGCCTGGGGCAGCTTGAAGCCTACCTTGATGTGGAGGAAGGAGTGGCTTTCCAGATGGACAACAACCTCTACTGGGACTCACTGGGGACTGGCCTGCTATGGCCCACTGAAGGCTTAACTCAAAAGAAGATGTCAAGCAAGTTCTGGGTCACCCAACTGTCCTGCAAAAAGGTTATACTACAAAACTGGATCAACATGTACCTTGGCCCAGCAGATCTTGGCCGAGACCCAAAAGTGTTTCCTGTCCAACTTTTCCCATACTCAGATGATCCAACTCTGAAGTTTGAGGTGTTTTACAAAGATGACAGAATAGCTTTCCAGCCCTATAATGGTCTCTTCTTAGGCAGAATGCATAGAGTGATGGATGTCTTAGAAGCAACCATGTTCCTTCCAGATGACAGTTGCTCTTTTTGCCCTCTGATTGGAGACCTTGATCCCCCTCTCTTTGCTATAGGGCGAGCGTGATCCCAAAGAAATCAGAGGTGCATTATTCACCCCTTTTTGTGCAAAGGCAGGTCTTTGTCAACAAGAAAGAAGTACCAGAAAGACACGTTTTTGCCTTGACTTGGGAGACTAAGTGCACTGACACAATTTACTGGGCCCATTTGTGGGGGCTTGGTTTGGCCTCTTATTCTTTTTCAATTGGTGATGTAAAGCACACTGTCGTGTACACCCAAGACAACAAGCACACTGTCTCCATGGAGAGGGATATTTGTGAAATAGTGATAGAGGTGATGGTGCCTCCCATGACTCAAGCCAAGGCTGACCTTTGAGTTGATAAGCAAAATGATGCTGCAGTTCCTTTCACAGCTGATGTCCACAAGGTGAAAGCTGATAGGAGTTTGGTGGTCTTCAAAGAAGTTGGGAGTTGGAAGGAGCTTGTCTTTCATGAGGCCCAATTGAAGATCAAGTTCACAAAGATTTCAGAGTCATGCACAGATGGGTGAAACTATGGGAACTGTGTATCAAATCACAAATGGGCCAGCCTTGAAGAAGTGTGGTTGTTAGAGTCCCTTTTGGGATTCAGCTTCTTTTGGGGACTGGTTCCTTCCAGGTCCAAGAAAGTAAGGGCTCCCAGCGGGGGCATTACTGTTGTGGTTTCCTTTTTAACCTCTGAGGTGCCTGAAGAATGATCATATGATGGTTACCTTTTTATGGCAAGAAGGAGAAAACTCAACATACAGCACAGTCAATTCAAATAAAATTTTATATTCTTTTATTTAGGAAAAAAGTTGAGACTAATTTGTACCTGGTGATATGGGGAAGATATGGGGTGCCCTTTTAGACATTGTGAAGGAAGGAAGATAGCATTAATGACGGGAGAAGAAATATGCTTTCTTCTCACTCAGATGTTATTGGCACATATGCCAAAGGACTAATCTCAGCCTTTTCTCTCCTGCCCACTGAATAACTATGAACTCTAGGGTAGTAGGAAGCTTCCTAGAGCCAGGGCATTTCTTGGGGAACTATTACAAGTATCTCACTATATTTTTGAAGGATATTTTCCTCTGCACTTTGTCTGATGGCATGAGCTAAATGTAGAGCAGATCCTCTACAGCCTTATCAGGGATGCTGAGTCTCTGAGCTGGAATAAGTCCACCATAGAAAGTAGGAACAGCAGTCATCCCCCAAGCCCATATGTGCCTGGAGGATTTGCTCTACACTTAGCTCATGCCATCAGAGAAAGGGTAGGGTCTTCCAAAACATAGTGGATAAATGTAATAGTTCCCCAAGGGACATGTCCTGGATCTAGGAAATTAAGGTTGGGTTAAGAATCTCAGGATAGGAGAAAAGCCCACAGATTCTTACATTGCCCCCCCCCCAAAAAAGATGGAGAGATTATCCTTAGCTTACAGCAGCATATTTCTTTTCCTGTCTCTGGTTGGAAACGAGACCAATGGAAACAAAAAATTGGGACTTGGTATGGTATACTTGTCCTACAATGAGTCAGCCAGCAATTTGTGCCTGGGGAATAACTTCTCAGGGTTTTCTCTCCTCTATTGCCATCCACAGTGATGGGATTTGGTGGGGTGCCACAGAATAAGATGTCTATCACTGGGATGATGAATCCAAAGCAAAGATGGGAAACTTCCCTAGCAGCTTGTACCAGTGTGCCACCAATGCATTCAAAGTAATTCATGTTATTTCTGTTTCCTGTTTTGACCACTTTGTGGCTGATTTTCCAGTCTTTTTTCGGGTAGCAAGGAGGAAGCAGGCAACTATCTTTGCAGGCTGTTCAAGTGTGTTCAGAGTGAAAGGTAAAAATCACCCAAATTGATTAAAAAAAATGAATGTGAAGGGGCTTCACGGGCTACAAAAGAGGAGAAAGGGGAGATGAAGCAGTTACAGCTGTCCCATGAATGTGGAGTTTGCTTAGGTATGTTGAAGGTACAGAATGCCAGCAATGATGGGTTAACCTTAATACTGGCTATTCCAACCACTCAGGATCCAATCAGCGGAAAGATATTACATTGATGGTTGCCACTGAAAAAGCCCTTTTTTTTTTTTTTACTTTGAGCATTTGCTCATGCTTTGATGGTCAAGACAAGTATTCATGGATCAGCCTGGGCCAGCTCCCACCATACCTGGCTCCAGGAGGTCCAAAGAGCTATAGCTTTTCAGCAGAAGTCCTCTTCTACTTGTTCCCAGCTCACATGCTACTGGTGATCATGTGGCTAGAATTTCTGAGTTCAGCAACTACCTTTTATCTTGCCTGCTTCACCACTGCTGGTTTGCTGCTTTGGTCTCCTCTGGTTTACTCCACTGCTTTGTGAGGGCAGATAGTCATGATAGCATTTAAAATATATGTTGGTGTGGTGTGTCTTTAAGGTATTTCTGACCCTAAGGCAAACCTATCCCACTCATACAACACAGCACACTGGCTGTGTCTAAAACATGTATTAGTCTGGCTATATTGTATTATGAAACAAATTGAATGAAATTATGAAACAAAGGAGAATGGGTCTAGGCTAGCCAGGTCCTGTCTCTTCTCTATTTGTGTGATTATAACAAGACAGGATATGGAATCCTGTGCCCTTATTCTAAGAGGAAAGTGGCAGAGTCTCCACTTTTCACAATGTGGTTACTTTAAAAAGTGGACACAGGGCTCCAGCACCTTTAATAACTCAAAGGAAGGGGGAATTCCAGCAGGCAAAGCTTGCTTGATCAGCTGCACCTGCTGGCACCCATTTTGCCACCCAGTTATTAAAGGTGCAGCACACTCCCCCCCCCCCCATGAGGAACATCCTAACCTTGTGCAGGTCCATCTAGCTGCAGCTAGAACATTCCAACAGAGATGTAAGGAATTAAGATAGATGGCCCATTGCAGCAAAGCAGTTGATCAATCCTACCACAGCAGTGTGGCATGGTGCAAAATGATAAGTGCTCACTAATTAAGGAATCACACTATCAAATGTGAGATGTGCAGTTCTTCTGCAAGGCCAAAAAGAAGTTAGTGAACAGCTACCAATAGGAGATTACCTGCACTGCCTGCTTAGAATGTTATTGTCTGGAAAGCAATTGGGAAGGAGTTATGCACCCTGATTTTGTTATTTATTTAATAATTTAATCTGATCTTAGGGCAGACACAAGAACTTTACAAAGTAGGCCTTCTTCCACTGGAGAATACCCTATATCAGATATGCTGTCAGCCCTGCAATAGGACTGATCCATTTGGAACTTGCCATTCTTTTCCACCTCATCACAAGAACTTAGCTGCCTTCAACTGTAATCAGCTGTACCCTTTTGATCTCATTGATGCTGAGGAGATCTCCATCTGGGAGCTCATAAAAAAGACTTTGAGGTACAAGCTGCCATCATTCCTCCTTCTTTCCTCAGCAAGGTTGGGTGTCCAGCTGGTTTTGCTTGCAGGTGAATATTTTTCTTAAGTGAAAGTTTGCTTTTCTTCTCTCCTGTTTTTCTGCAGAGTGCTATTTTTCCTTCTCCAAAACCCACTCTTCCTGCATGTACACATTTAGAATGCAGCAGAATGCAGTTTGGCTGTTCCTCTTCTTTCCTTGGAGGTTGTTGAGTGCAGCTTGTGGGAAATGGATGATGTGAGTGTTAAGTAATAGATCACAGTGGTTTTGTAAAATGCATCAGGGTATTGGTTAGTGAACTGTTTCTTACTGCTTCAGCAGTTTGTGAAAGGCTGGGACTTATTGTTTGGTGAGGTATATTTGTTCAAAAAAGTAAGTTTAATGGGTAGCTACAGAGGATAGGTTCCCTGCCCCCTTTCTCTAGAGAAACGATTGCTTCTACCACCTATGTTTCTGATAACGTATGCCTTAGATATGCAATGTTGTTCCCCTTTAACCCAGTTAGTATGTCTCTGTTAAACAGGCTGGCATATAGGTAAGGAATTCCAGGCTAGGTACAAACAGCCAACTCCAGTTTCCGGTTCGGTATACTTACTAAATAATCAAGCAGAAAAAAAAAGTTTAGATGCAAGATTCCTGCTTTTAAAAGAAAACAAGCCAAAACATCAATCCTTTAGTTAACTAATGGGGTCAAGATGCTAGGGGCAGTGCTTGCCTCTCCCCTCAGGTGCTTCAAATAGGGCAGTGAAAGCTCTGGTGCTGCTGGAGTCTCAGCAAATGCAGTTTTAGCTATGTTGCTTCCCCCTATTAGATGAGTCTTCCATCCTTCTGGCTGCCTCCCTTTCTCCTCAGGGTTTTGATCAGTCTAATGGACAACCCTGACACATGCTTTCCTTCTCTAATTTGCAGGTGGTTGATGACAGGAACTACAGAACGTTTTAAAATGGTAAGCACAAAGCTCTTCGTATTTGCGGAGTGGCTTAAATATTGGAATCACTGACTTAAGACCGTGTTACTGGAAGCAAGTGTAGGAGGCAGCTGGGGGTAATGTTGAACTGGATCTAGGAAGACCCAGGTTCAAATTCAAACAGAGCTCATTGAGTGGTAGTAGTGTTGCCAGGTATTCCAAATAGCAGTAAGGGACAGTCAAAATTCATAACATGTAGGGTTGACAATCAGAAAGTAGCTGTTAGTAGGTTTGTGTTCAGACTAAATACCAAATGAAAGTAGTAATTTCTTTTAGATATGTATTTTTATGTAAAATTAATTTCCATGTTCATAAATTACATGGTACATACATTTCTGTCTTTAGGGAGGCGAGCACTCCAAAATATGTGATTTTTGGGGCATCTTGTTCAGTATATATAAATGGAAATCTTTCTGACCCTCATAGGAGGACCTCCCTTATAATGAAGGACACCTGCCACCCCTGTAAGGGGCAAGCCCTCCAGCCCTCATATAAGGAGCACTTATATACTACGGTGTTGGGAGTTGAGAGTTACTCAGGCTATTAGTTCTGTGGTAACTCTATATCAGCAGAACTGCAGAGAAAAAGCATTTTCCAATTTAAGTTTGGCTTCTTAAAATGATGGCTGACTTCAAGAAGACAAGGCAGACAGCAGATTTCAAATTTAAAACATTTACTAAAAAATTTTATGATACGCCTATCAAACTTGATCCAAACTATTGAAGAAAAGTATTTGAGAAAAAAATAATGGCCTCCTTTAAACTTACCAACTAATTAATTGAGAGAGATGCTTAGTGTAACATGCAGGAAAAAACCACCACCAATCAGTGCCGAGTGCAAAAGGCGCACCCAAGCCTCGCACTCAAGGCCTGCCCAGCCTGACACCTGTTTGTGATCAGAACTGAAGATCCAGGGAGATCTCTGAACAAAGCCAGGGCCAGGGCAAACAGGTCTGCCTCAGTTCTCCCTCTCTGAGAACGCAGTCCCTCCCTCACTCTTGTCCCTCCTCAGCTTCTTCCTTTCAGGACTCTCCCCCTTTACTGCCTTCCCTAAATCTGCCCTTCTTCCAGATGCAAGGATCAGCAGTGATTTATATTTTCCAAGACTGTGGTACTGTTGGCACTAAGGTCAAGGTGACATTATTAGTAGCGTGTATATTCCAGGACACAGAATAAGACTCTGGGAGACTGTTATACGGAACGTAGAACTTCAAACATTGTAACGCTATTGCTTTAAATGTGTTTTGTATCTAAATGTTTATAAACAGCACATCGTTCTTCTCTCTCTCTCTCTTTCAATTCATTCACTATCTCTCGTACACCCAATTTCTCAGTTCCCTCTCCCACAGAGTTCTTCAAATCTCCAACCTTCCCCAAACACACCACAAACACACTCTTCTTCAAACACACACCAGACCAGTGGTTCTCAACCTGTGGGTCCCCAGATGTTTGTGGACTTCGGCTCCCAGAAGCCCTGAGCATTGAGCATAGTGGCTGCGGCTTCTGGAAGCTGAAGTCCACAAACATCTGGCGACCCACAGGTTGAGAACCACTGCACCAGACAGTTAAAATCCATTAGCTTCCTCTTTCCACCAGCCCCTCTTCTGGGCCATCCAAGGCTCCATTTCACCAGCCGGCCAGTTTAAACACTCTCAGTTCTGCTGTTAAGACCTCCTCCCATCAGGTTCGTCACACTTAGCATAGTGGAGAAGTTACAGTAGAGGTCAGATGACAGCAGAGCAGTTGGCTTAGTGCAGTGGTTCTCAACCTGTGGGTCCCCAGATGTTCATGGACTTCAGCTCCCAGAAGCCCCAGCCACTATGGTCAATGCTCAGGGCTTCTGGGAGCTGAAGTCCATGAACATCTGGGGACCCACAGGTTGAGAACCACTGGCTTAGTGTGTGGTGTAAGTGCGGTCAAAGGAGAACAGAGTTCTTAGAGAGTGAGAGGTGTGGCCTTCGAAGCCAAGCCAATAACAGACAGCAGAGTGTAAGCTCTGGATGCTACAGCCAATAATCTAATATATTAAAGTCAAAGTTTGTGAGTTTGCCTATGTCAGGCAGGCGAAGACCTCATACGATTGGCTGTCTGTGAAGATTCTATGGAATTCTGGGGTTAGCAGTTTACGAAGGGGCCAGAGCTCCTTGGCCTCAGGCTGATTGCTATGGAGATGAGGCCTAGCAGCAAAGATGAGGGCCGTGTATTCCCTCAGGAAAGCAACATCTGTATGTTAATAACTTTGAATACAGATTGGAATGGGGAATATGGGGAAAAGTTACAGGTACTGGACAACACAGATTGGGGAATTAGAGACACAGGATCTCAAATCTGTGTATTTCAACCGCATCTAACTTGTAAGGTAAGGTGATTCCCAAAGTATTTCTAAGAAGTACTACCTATCATAAGGCCGGGGTATATATGCTAGTTTTAAACATATATAGACAGGCTAACTGTTGAGAGGCTATCCTAGCTAAAGAGGTGAGGCAGAGAGAATTCTGTATTTCCCAACATAAAGTCACTTTATAAACCCAAGGGGGTATTGTGGCAGTTGCTTTCTCTTGGCCCATCTTACTCACAGGTTTGATGTAAGGATAAAATGGGGTCTACAGAAGGGCTGGATAAGCAGAAACAGTGACCCAGATTCTGTTACTCAAACAAATTGTAGTGAAATTTCAAACATAGCTGGTGTTGAAAATAGGACTGGGAAGACTTAGAATTCATGGGGTAATTGCTTTCGGTTGGCCTATCTTACCTTTTGTGAGGATGAAAAGGTGTGTGGGCTAGCCATATGGAGGCATTGAGTCCCATGGAGAAAGAGGTGGTACCTAAATTTTGACAGTGGCATTTAGAGTATGGGGAAGAAGCTGGATAAAGAGACTGTAGGGGTGACCAAAATATCACTGCAGCTTTTCCCCATGAAATAATTTCATGTGATGGGGCAGCCATTTTAGGCTGTAGAAGCAAAAACAAACAAAAACAGAAAAACTCATCTTGAAGGGTTCCTTTGACATATGGTTTTCTGGCCCACTTAGCTAACATCTTTTCTTGTTTCAGCTCACTCTCCCAGAATTTGACAGAGGCCTGGGGCAGCTTGAAGCCTACGTTTGTGCAGCTGAAGGGGTGGCTTTCCAGATGGACAACAACCTGTACTGGGACTCACCGAGTACTGGTTCTCCACTGGCCATCCAGGGCGTAGAGGAAAAGAAGATATCAAGCAAATTCTTCATTGATCGAGATCGAGATTCCTCAGGAAAAGTGAGGCTGAAAAATTGGACAGACATGTGCCTTGCCCCTGTGGAAACAAGAACAGGACCCATAACATTTCCTGTCCAGGTTGTTCCTTACTCAGAAAATCCACGTCTGAAATTTGATGTGTTTTACAAAGATAACAAAGTAGCTTTCAGGTCCTATAATGGCCTGTTCGTGGGCAGAGTGCATAGAGCGACAGACACATTGGAAGCAACCATGTTCTTTCCAGATGAGAGTTGTTTTTCCGCCCCCTGATTGGAGACCTTAATCCCCCTAGTTTTGTAATAAAAACTCTGACCCCAAGACCTTTTACAGATATCACCCCAGTACCACATCTTGTGAATTGGCAGATCTATGTGAACACAACGGAGAAAACACAGAAGCATACTTTCACCATCAACTGGGTAACCCAGACTACTGACAAAACTTTCTGGCCCCGTCTGTGGGGGCTTGGTATACCCTCTTCATATAATTTCTCATTCTGGGATGCAAGACCTATTGTGGCATACAACCAGGACAATGAGCACGGTCCCTGTGTGCAAAGAGATGTTTCTGAGATGCTAACAAAGGAGGTGGATGTGCCCAGTAAGTTTGAAGCCGTGGCTTTGTTCTTCGTTGACTGGCATCGCCACGCATTCCAGCTTTTCACTGCTTCTATTTGCAAGACAAAACCTGATGGGAATTCGCAGACCTTCACAGAATATGGGGGATGGATGGGGCTAGGCTATCGTAACCTCCGAATAGTTATCAAGTTCAGAAAGCTTCAGGAATGATGTCAAGCTCTGTGAAACAAAGGGCAAGAGCGGTTTTCCAAGTAGTGTAGTAAATCACAAGTGGCTCCATCCTGATGAAATGCGGTCACTAGAGGTTCTGCAGGTCCTTGTTGTCTGTCAGGTGTCTGATACACACCCATGATGGCTACTTTCTGATAGCAAGTGGGTGAGCCCTCCTCACTTTTCACAGAATGTAAATAAAATGGTCAATTTTTTTTAAGAAGAAAGACTTCTGTTTTGTGCCTGATGTGAAATTTGAGGGTTATCTTAGGCATAGAGGAAGAAGATATGAAAAAAGGAAACAGTGTTGCTTTTGGATGGCTGAAGATTAAGTTTTCTTTCCCTCTTGCTAAGATTTAAGGAACATTTGTGATGGTTCCTATTAGTAGGGTTGTGCTATATCAGTGTTGTGGACACACTGGCCAATGGTTCATCTTGACCACAGAGTCTGGATTGGTGTGTGTGGACATAAACTGAGTCCCTTTGAATATCAGGTTGGTTAAAAAAAAAAACACCTTCTCTGTTTCCCTGGAAAGCCATCACACTATGTCTGCTTTCTTACCTAGGAAAGCTATTCTTTATTAAGAGAAATGCATGGAGATGGAAAGGTAAGAGCGGCCTAGTTTTAATTAGCAGTGGATGACTTCTCCTTGGAGGATCAGAAGAAATGTGAGAAGTAGTGGGAAAGAGAACTGCAGCAACCCTGACAGTAGCATTCAAATTCAGAAGGATGTTCAGCATAGGTTGGGCAGACAGAGGACAGTCTGTTAAACTGAAGAGGTCTGCAGCTCAGTCTGTTTTTAGCTGTGGGAACACATGCATATCGAGTCCAAAATGAGTTGTATCCCTGTCACTTCCAAGAAACTTTACTCTCCTCCCTTTCCACTGCTCACTCAATACTGTGCAGCTGCGGGTGTAGGACAGCAGTAAGTGTTCTAGAGAGTGAATGTTGTTCTCTAAAAATGCCTAATATCCTCAAAGATACTCCACCACACTTTCTGAGGGTGTTAGCCAAATGCAGAGTGGATTCTACAAGCAATTACAGTCAGCCCTCCACATTTGTGTATTTCACTTTTATGGATTTGATTATTCATGGATTATTTGCTGTCACCTCTGCTGCTTCCTTATGCCATTTTTAATAGGGATTTCAAGCCTTGTGAGACTGCAAATGAGGCTTGTAAGTCCCTATAAAAATGTTGTGGGGCAGCAGTGGAGGTGGCAGTAAGCATCACCACCCACGCACTTCTGCCTTGTGAAGGAACCCTGATCCCTCAAAGGAATCCATGGTGGGTTGAATATGGTGAACATACTTTTTTGGTGTGTGTTAAATATGGTTTGGGAGGGCCTAGAGTTACTCACAGTTTTTCCACATTTAGGGGGTCCTGTGCCCCAACCCTGGTGAATGTGGAGGGATGACTGTGCAAACTTGTGTGAATCTTGGCCGTGATTCTGAAAATGCTCTTGGTGATCAATCAGACACATAGATTCCTCATACTTCATGCAGTTTATGGAATTCTACAGGTTGGTAGCCACCAGCTTTGGTGGATTTATAGTGGATGGAGGACAAATTTATGGAAGAGATGACTATTGATGGCTACTAGGCCTGATGAATGTATGTTCATTTTCAGTGCTGAGGATGACATGCCTGATGATAGTTCACTAAAGAGAAACCATGGGAAGAGCTTTCATTCTCATGTGTTATTTGTGGGCCACTGCAGGAAAAAATTAAAAAAAAGCTGAGCACAGCTCTTATGTTAAAGACAATGCAGAACTTTAAACCTGTTCTCAGACACTTTGGAAGTAAGGGAAGCAGGACTGGATCCTTTACACCCAACAACAACTGTTATATAATGGTAAATTATGATTCTGGACCTTCACCATGATGGGGACTCTTTGAGCACAGGGTTTTTCTGTTCCTTCCCCCCTCCAAAAAATAGGGCAGAATTGGTGCTGTCTTTCTTTCACTTGGGGATTATTATCCCAGAACCCCCATATCTTGTTTAGGATTGAGATGTCCACTGAACCCTATATCCGGTTTGATAACCACTTGCAGCCATTTAGACTTCAGCCCAATTGAGCTTGGACCTTCTGGAGGCTGCTTGTTTCAAGAGGGGTCCAAATATGTCAAATTCAGAATTTCCCTTCTTTTTCCTAGATATGTAAATATTGTGCTTATATCACTCTCTTGGATGAGAATGAAAAACATCAAAAGGCTTGTCTTTACTGTGCAAGATTATGTGGAAAGATTACTATGTTTTGAAAAGCAAGAAAGGGGACGCTTGTACAGAATAACAGCTTCAAACCATTGATTACTGTGATGACTCTCACTTTAAACACTCCTATTTATATAAACTGTGATCATTGCTACTAGAAAAATTCTTAGCCTTCATAGTATTTAAATAACATTTCCCCCTTCCCTTTCTCCCTTCCCCATCTCTTCTGTCAGCCGCCTCTCCTGTTCCACCAAGCCACCCTGTCCTATCATCCCTATATGGCTGGAGGTTCTATCAGCTGCCTTGCTCAGTTAGCTCACCTTCCACCTCTGGGTCTGTCTTCATTCTCTCCTCCATGTCCAAATCACGCTTTCTCTTTGGAGTGCTCTGCCAGGTTGGCCTCATTCCTTTCTCCTAGCAGAACACTTGATGGAGCAGGTACAATCACAATGAGGCAGAGACATTGGGAGGCAGCAGGCAAAGCAGCAGTGGGCAATTTAAAAATCTTCCCAGACAAAGATTTCCCCTTATTATTACTACTGACTCCTTCTGTTACCACCATGAACTGGCCTGGCCTTTGGTAACCTTTAGGTATCATTTTTGATATCACAATTCGGCCCTGTTTTGCCACCAGCCAAGTGAGGCCGCCGAACAAGCATGAAGCTAGGCATGGCTGTTATATTCTGACTCATAATTGTTTACACCAAGGCAAGCCAGAAACTCCCAGATCTGCTTTAGGAGACCTTCCGAAACAAACACCTTCCTTACAGATGCGTAAAAGCAAAGAGACCTCTGCCCTGAGAGAGCACCCTGGCTACCTGAGTGCTTAACTGCCAAGCTAGCTGCATCTTCATACTGGCCATACTATTGTCAATTCAGACCATAACTCAATCATGTAAATTCTAACCTTTCGGAGACATTGTCTCCAGCCCAAAACTCATTGTTTTTGCCCAAGACCAGACTAGCCCACGGTCAAACCTCCCTTAATAAAAACCCCAAGCTCTGAGAGCTTCCTCGGACCACTCCGGAGTGCTATCCAGCCCTGCCGTCACGTCGTTCTGTGAGCTCCCCTCGGCTGCCACGCCGAGTCTCTTCTCTTCAATTGGACCTCTTCAAGACTATGAGAAAGGTGGCGTATCACCCATTCCCCCAAAACTCTTATTTCCTATTTCTAGTTAGCTGAGTGGTTGTGTTTTCTTAATAAAATGCCCGCTTGTTAATAAATATTATTATTGCTATTTCAACTGTTTGACTGCTCACTGACCCAATGCTGTATACATTGGGTAAAGATCCCCCTAAGTTACCGTGCCTCTCGTTAGCTTAAGAGAGTGCTCGAGTTAATTTTCCCATCTTGTTTGTGTTTGTTTTGGTTGTTTGGGCGCCCCTCTCAGGGCCCCCAAGTCACAGGGTACCACTTCTCCTCTCCCCTTGTCTACTTCTATCCAACCCTTTCCCCAGTTCAGGACTTAAGGGGGCTTACAACAATTTTTAAAAAAAGATAAAAATTCACAGTATACAAAAGATAAAAAGTAATTAAACTACCAAAATGATTAAAAACAGTTAAACATGCACTATTAAAAACAATAAGCCAAAAAAGGAAGAAGATTAGCAAAAATTATATAATCTGAAAATTGTGAAACAAAGTCCTAAAATCTTTTTGGTCATTTTCTGTCTCAGCAATAGCCTGCATTAGGAATGTGTGTTTTTGAAAACTGATCTGGTTCCACTGATACTTGCTGAGTCAGGTCTTTCCATTTGTTGAGTCCAAAGTCAGAATAAGGCTCAAACCAATCTTTCATTTCCTACCATCTTTCAGTAGCAGGGGGTGCTTTGTTACCTTTTACATTTCTTTTGGTCCAAAACATCTGGATAGTTCTATCCTACCCTGTTGTGGTGGTCTGCCTTTAAGTCATTTCTGATTTTATGGCAAACCTAATGTGACTTGCCCAGGTCCCCCAGTGGGTTTTCATGGCTGAGTGGGGATTTGAACTTTGGTCTCTTGGAGTTCTAATGCAGTATTCAAACTACTACTCCATGCTGATTTTCTTCTTACCCTGTAATACAGGAGTTTCTCTGTTTCATTTTCACACAAGGTATTCTATTCAATGCATTGTGGGGTCCTGTAGGGTTGTATCTCCATTCCTAGATGCTCTTCATTCAGGCAAAATGATTATTCCTTTTGTAGATGTGGAACCTGTGCAGTTACCGTATCTCTTTTGTCTTCTGCCATGCCATCCTTTCTGGCCATTTCTGCATTTCACTGTTATAGTGCTATTATTCCACTTTCAACATCCTATGGAATCCTGAGGCTTGCAGTTTAGAATTTTAGAATTTTCAGCCAGAGAGCTCTTTGGCCTCAGTAAACTACAAACCCCACAATTCCACAGGAAGTTGAAAATAGAATAATAGCACCATAACAGTGTAGTGCAGAAGTGGCCTCTGTCAGGACTGGTAGACATGAGAAGTGATCAGTAGTATATTGTAAATACTCAGGGTGGGAATCAGAGACCACTTAGTCATTCCTGCTGTTCTTTGGCCAGATCTCAACTATGGCCTGTGTGTTGCCTTAACCCAGTTTTTTTAAAAAAACAAAGGAAGAGATGCAGCAATTGCTTTTGCCTGCAAAGCACTTGCAGAACCATAAAGAAAGCTCTGTGGCATTGAAAAGGAAACACTGCCATGTTTGGTCAGTGTGACACTTCACATTTGTCAGACAGGAAATTCATGTTGTGTTCAGCTCATACATGTTTTTCAACCATTTTTAAAAAATATTTTTTCAATCTCTAGTGTGCTATATGCTGATTCTCACACTCAAGTTTTAAATTATTTCTGTTTTTAAGAGGATTGTTGGTTGTTTTTAAGACTTTTTAAGATGATAATCATCTTTTTGTTGCCTTCACTTGAGGACCCATATTGGGAGAAAAGTGAGATAAAAATTAAATAAAATCACAGCTATGCAGTAGCACATTTCCACAGTGATGTCAAAGAACTTGTGAGCTCTACATCCTTTTTTTCATGGAATGTCTGGCCCAAGAGCAAACAGGAGCAAGGAGGAGTGAGGTATCATGGAAGAATAATGAGACTGTAAACTTGTCTCATGGTTGAGGTGAGCAGAAGATAAGAGTAACCACTCAGTTCTAGCCATTTCAGCATGGATATGAACTGGTGGCTAAGAAATGTATCTGCACACATGCAGTACTGTGCCATGGCAAAGGCCATGAAGACAAAGAGCATCACAAGGGGGCAAACAATAACTTCAAATCAGCTAGTGGCACTTCACATCTTTCCCTATTACTCAGAGCTCCACTACACACTTTGCAGGGATGTCACTGTATGGTCTAAGCATGTACACTGTAGTATCAAGATGACAAGGACAGTGACTACATCAGTATCTGACCACCCCTATGGTGTTGCTGAGGTTGTACAATGGCATAAAAACAGCTAAGTCGTATTTAGTGAGGGAGCCAGTGTGGTGTAGTTGTTCGAGCATTGGACTATGATTCTGGAGACTAGGGTCTGAGTCCCTGCTCAGCCATGAAAACCCAGCGGAGTGACTTTGGGTAAGTGACACTATCAGCCTCAGAAGAAGGAAAGGGCAACCCTGCCCCCACATAAATCTTGCCAAGAAAACTCCATGATGGATTCACCTTAGGGTTGCCATAACTTGGAAAAGACTTGAAGGCACACAAAAACAACAACGCCTGGCTAGATAGTGTAATTTTCATCCTGGCACTTCAAGGCTGGGAATGGCCCAGGGGAGTAAATTTTGGCTGCTAAATCAGTTCTCACACAGCTATTACGATGTGAGATGGGTCACACAAGTGCAGTTCAGTTTCCTTTGTTTGGCTCTGCTTGATATAATCATGTGGGTTTTAGTTGCTTCATGAGTGTGTGTGCACCTCAGCACAAGGGACACATCAGCCAGCCATGGTGATCTGCAGTTTTGGTCCTGGAATAGTCAGGGTACAATTCACTGTTTGAGGGGCCTGGTTCTATTATTTGCTGCAAGAAGAAGGACTGGAATGCTTCAGATTACCTGCTGCATCCTTAATCCCAATAAACCTGGTACACAAATGATGTACATCAATTCTTAGTAATAAATGAAGTGTTGTGGAGGTCAAGAATTGCAGTGAATTCTAGCTCACAACAGGAGCTGCGATAGTGGAGCAAAAAGAGATAGAAGCAGAAGGGCACCTGCTGTCACATCAAGCTGGGGGCATTTAGTGAGGTATGTTTCAGGATCCAAGCAGCTACATACCACTCAAACATTTTTCTGAGGAAAACCAGGACACATGTGGCCAAGCAACATCAAAGAGTGGTCCAGATAGCAAAGTTACTAATGACAAACACCTAAGCTAGGAGAGGTTGCAGCAGTGT
The DNA here is from genome assembly GCA_948472985.1 of Iguana delicatissima. Taxonomy (NCBI): domain Eukaryota; kingdom Metazoa; phylum Chordata; class Lepidosauria; order Squamata; family Iguanidae; genus Iguana; species Iguana delicatissima. Next base: position 83,671 of record CAOKZL010002749.1, on the reverse strand, counting down.
ACTTTTGCCTGAGCCTACTGGGAAGGGAGAGATTCCACTCTTCCTTTCCCCCTCTGCTGAGTTAACTGGGTGTAACCTACTTTTGTATTTTGAACTCAGTTTGCACAAATTGAAATAAGCAGAGGACAAAGAGGGAATGAGGGAGCAGGAGAGAGAAACTGAGACATTTTAAAAGCTGTTGAAAAAGTGGGATGTCAGAGGATTAATTGGGATTGTCTCTGCTGAATCAGGATAGTTAGAGGGCATGGGGCTGCAGCAATATGTTAAATTGGTAGTGGCCATTGAAAATACTTGTCTGCTTGGAACAGGAATGCAAGATAGGCATTCCTGGGACATGGTCCAATGAGGTTTTCAGGAGATGTCATCCTCTACCTGCCCAGCTTACACTCCTGATGGTATGGTTGGAAATTGAGGGGTCCAACGCTAAGCTTTCCTCCCCTGTTCCACCACTGCGAATTGCTGCTTTAGTGCCTTCAGGTTTCTACCACTGCCTTGTAGGGGACAGACAAGCATGAGAGTGCTTAAAAGGTGCAATATTTGGGGAAAGTGGTGTGGCGGATCCTCCCTCCAGACTGGTCCTGCAGTTCTAAACTCTTGGATTCCTGTCACTCACCTTGCTCTTTCCCCCTTAAGATCCCTCCCTGAATTGGGTACTTGCGCTTCAAAGTAATCCCTATATAGACCAGTGAATGGGTTGTTCTGTAGGTTCTCTGTGGAATCACCTCACAGGTTCTTGATGTTCCTGAATTTTGGTGAATTTCCCAGTTCTGTGATAAGCCCTGACTTACCGACACCTGCCATCAGCTGTGTCCTTTTGCCTTCCAGTAACAATGTCAAGAGCTCCACCTGGGAGGCATAAAAAGACTTTGACCTGCAAATTTGTTTATTCCTTCTTTTTTCCCCTCACAGCAAGGCTGGGGAACAGAGCTGGTCTTTGTGGTACATTGCTTACTGGTGAGTATTTTTGTTATGTGAAAGTTTGCTTTTCTTTTTCCTTGTGTGTTTGGGTAGGTTTTCCTGAAGCTTGTGTTCTGTTTTTTTTAAAAAAAAAAAAAAAAAATTCTGAATGTACTCATTCTGAATATTGCAAAAGTCTGGTGACTTAACATCATAATATAGAATGGGCTTGGGCTGGCTCTTGGTAAGAAATGACCTGCATCCCTGAGAGACTTTGGCCCCTGCACATTCCTTGTTTTTACCCTATTGGCTGACTTGAGATTGTGTGCGAGGCCTCTAGATGGGGGGGAAGGGGTCACCTGCATTCTGCACAGCACTTGGATTACTGGCACTAAATAAAATATGAAGCAAATAATTTAAAAAAGCAATCAGCTTAAACATCAAAGGTCTGGCTGAATACAAAGGTCTTTGCCTACTGAGGGAAGGAAAAGTGGTAAGTCACAAGGGCCTGCTGCCTAACAAGAAGTTCCAGCTCATGGGAGCTGTTGTCTGTGATCTGTGGTGGTTCTCCAAAGAGTTGGATGATGGTCTTTCCTGCTACCAGCTCTTCAGTCTTTTAGCTGTAAGGGTTCAGTTGCCATATTATTCTACACATGTGCTTTGCCACAGAACTCTGGCCTTTTGGCAAGAAACCTTCAAGGAACCAACCCAACAGGTGGAATATGGAAACCTGCCTCCTTCTCAGGTGCTTCAAAGGGACAGTGAGAGCTCTGGTACTGCTGGAGTCCCAGCAAATGCAGTTTGGGGCATGTTGTTCTCCTCCATTAGATGACTGTTCCATTCTTCTGACTGCGTCAATTTCTCCCAAGCATTTTAATGGACAAGCCTGACACATTCCTTCCTTCTCTAATGTGCAGGTGACTGGCTACAGAAACTACAGTGTTTTTAAAATGGTAAGCACAAAGTTCTTTGGCTCCTAAGGGGACTGGGTGGGTGGGTGCTAAAACACTGGAATCATTGACTTAAGACTGTGCAAGTGTGGGAGGCAACTGAGGCTGGTGTTAAACTGAGACTAGGAAGACCCAAGTTCAAATTCAATCAGAGCTCATTGGGTGGTATTAGTGTTTCCAGGTACTCAAAACAGCCGTAAGAGACAGTCAAAATTTATGATGTGCAGGAGGCTACATAATGGGACTGGATAAGTGGAAACATTGACTAGGACTCTATTACGGGAAGGAATTGTAGTGGAAGTTCAAATGTGTTGAAACTGGATTTAGGTACCTAGGCTTGAACACAAAGGACATCCAAAGCTCACAGGAACAGTTGCTTTCTTTTGGGCCATCTTTCCTCACAGGTTTGTTATGAGGATGAAAGGAGTGCAAGAGAGCCTTGAGTTCTGAGGAGAAAGAGATGGTAGCCATAAGATGACAGTGACTTTAAACCAGTAGGGGAAGAAGCTGGGTGAGGAGACTGCAGGGCTGATCAAAACAGTGGTGTTGGATTTTCCTATGAAATAATTTCGTGAGATAGTGACAGACACGTTAATAGGTGGAAGCAAAAAACAACAAAAGGATCTAAAAGGCTAAGAGGTTTCATTTGGCATAGGCTTTCCTGGCCTACTAAGATGGCATCTTTTCTCTTTTCAGCTTACCCTTCCAGCATTCCAGAGAGGCCTGGGCCAACTTGAAGCCTACCTCAAGGTGGATGAAGGGGTGACTTTCCAAATGGACAACAACCTGTATTGGGATTCAATGAGCACTGGTTCCCGATGGGCCATCCAGGGCATAGTAGAAAAGCAGCTGTCCAGCAAATTTTGGGTCACCGAGATGTCCCCAGGAAAAGTGATACTAAGGAACTGGATAGGCATGTACCTTGCCCCAGTAGCAACAAGAGCAGATCCCACAATATTTCCTGTCCAACTTGTCCCATATTCAGAAAGTCCAAGTCTACTATTTGATGTCTTTTACAGAGGTAACAGAGTAGCTTTCCAGTCCTATAATGGACTCTTCTTGGGAAGAGTGTGCAGGAGGGCTAATGTATTGGAAGCAACCTTGTTCTTTCCTGAAGAGAACTGTTTTTTTCGTCCACTGATTGGAGACCTTCAGCCCCCTGCCTTTTCCTTAGTGCGTCTGATCCCAAGGAACCTCCCAGAAATGACTGCAATTTCACGTCTTGTGGATTGGCAGAGCTATGTGAATATGACAGAAGAAACAAAGCAGCATACTTTTACCATGACTTGGGAAACCCAGTCCACTGATAGAACTCTCTGGACCCATCTTTGGGGCCTTGGCATATCTTCTTCATTTGGTTTCTCAATTGGGGCTGCAAAACCCACTTTGGTGTACAGCCAGGACAATGAGTACACCTCCTGTGTGCAGAGGGATATTTCTGAGACACTAACAAAGGAGGTGGACGTGCCTCGCAAGTGTGAAGCCATGGCTTTATTTTTTGTGGATTGTTATGATTCTGCTATTCTGCCTTTCACAGCTGTTATCCGCAAGGTGAAACCTGGCAGGGCTGCTGTGAACCTCAGAGAACCAGGGAGTTGGGTGGGGCTCTTTTATGATAACCTCCGAATAGAAGTCAAGTATAAAGAGCTTCATGATTCTTGCCCAGCCGTGTGAAGCAATAGGAATGGGTGATTTTACAAGGGAAGTTGTCAAGTAGATCATGAATCGCCGTATCCTAAAGAAATGTGGACACTGGGATTCTGCAGCATTCTGGTCTGGCCCCATGTGGGGCAGTGTGTCTTTGATGAAGATTAGTTCTGTCCTGAGGTATTGCTGGCAAGTCCTTTTTATCTCTCAGGTGCTTTTTTACAATGGCTTAACTTTTTATAGCAAGAGGGAGAGTCCTCCTTAATTTGCAGCACAATAAACAGAATTCAAATAAAATGATGAAACCTTTTTTTTGATGGGGGGAACCCCTTGGCTCTGTTTCTATCTAGTTATGGTGGGATGCTTGGGGGTTATTTAGTGTAGTAGAACAAATCATAGAGGAAAGAAGTCTCACTGCTTTTGGATGACTAAATATCCCCCCTCCCAAGATTTAAAAGCAATATTTATTATAGCTTTCATTCCTAGGCTTACCCTATAGTGATATTGTTAATCTTGGCAACAAACTGTGCCTTCACAATGTGTGTGGATGTGGGTTTAGCCCCTTTGAATATCGGACTGAGCAAACAGCTTCCCTGGAGAATAATCACAGAAAGCCAGAAATCTAATATTAAGAAGTACATTGAGATAGAAAGGTAAGAGAGGTTAAGCTCTTACTTGCTAGATGAGATGGGGAGCCAGGCCTGTCACCCACATCTCCTGCTCCTTAGAACAATGGCTTCTTCTTGAATGATCAAGACAAACCTGAGAAGTGGGAAAGCAGCCACCAGCCACCTGGAATTTAAAAGTTTTTTGAATTCCTTACATCAATATTTGAGATGAGTCAATGGGGCTCAAGGGCCTTGATGAACGGCCAAGTTTTCATTTGGTGCCTAACGGAAATGAATGTTGGTGTCAATTGGGCCTCCAAAGCAAGGGCATTGCACAATTGGGGTATCCTGGCTGAGAAGACCCTCTCACATGTGTATTGACCTCACTTATGGGACAACAGAGCAAAGCCCCCCAGCAGATCTCAGTCCTTGGACAAGCACATATTAATAACAACAGCAACAATTTATTTCTTACCCACCTCTCCCCAAGGCTCGAGAATACAGGAGGAAATATCAAGCCATTTAGGGTTTTAAAAGGCATCTTATATGTGTACATGTATTGTGTGCCTTCAAGTCATTTCCAGCTTATAGCAACCCTAATGCAAACCTATCATGGTGTTTTCTTGGCAAGATTTGTTCAGACAGAGTTTGCTTTTTTTTGAGGCTGAGAAAGTGCGACTTGCCCATGGTCACCTAGTGGGTTTCCATGGCCAAGCGGAGATCCAAACCCTAGTCTCCAGAGTCCTAGCACAACACTCAGACCACTGTACCACACTGGCTCTCAAATATCCTCCCAAGCACCTTGAATTCAGATTGGGAATATATTGGCAGCCAGTGCAGTTTTTAAAGAGTGGCATTATATGCTGTCCACATGTATCCCGCTCAGCAGTCAAGCTGTTGCAATTTGCACCAGCTGCAGCTTTCAAATCTTCTATAAGAGCACATTACAGTAGTCTAATTGGGAGGTTGCCAGTCCATAATAACCATAGCTAGATTATCTCTTTCCAGGAAAAGTCATACTTGGCACACCAGTTGAAGCTGGCAGCAAGCACTCTCAGCCACAGGGTCCACTTGGCCCTTCAGTGACATGGATCTAAGTCTAAGTCTAAGTCTAAGAAGACTCTGAAGCCACATACCTGCTCCTTTAGGGGGAGTGTAACCCCATTCAGGACAGGTTGTTCACCCAATTCCAGGACCCAAGAACCACCAGTCCACAGAACCTCCATCTTACAGGGAGTCAGGGCAGTTTATTGGCCCTCATCTAGCCCAGCATCCAGCTGATGACAAGAAGAAATAGAGCTGAGTGTCAACAACATACAGGTAGCATCCAGTGTAAGCCTCTAATGACCTTATTCGGCGGCTTCATCTGGATACTGCAGAGCATGGGGGATAATATGGAACCCTGTGACACCTCCCAGCTTAATAGTTGTGGGGTTGAATAGGAGTCCCTCAATGCAAATTTCTAAGCACATTCTCTCTGAGACCTTACTACTTGCACTCTAGATGTCCAGCCTGCTTCATTGCCCATATAGATCTTGTGTAAATCAATGTGAATTATGGGCTCTGCAACACTGGATAGGGCACTTAGGAGTGGTTGTATCAACATCTCTTTCCATTTCACCATTCCATAGTGAGACCAAGGTCTTGATAAATCAACAGCCCTGTCAGCCAGAAATTCCCCTGGCCTATGCAGGAATTCTTCAGATCCCATCAATCCCTGAACCCTGCAGGGAAGATCTGCTGCCACCAAATGAAACTTCACAAGGGAATGATCTGACCATAACAATGGCATTTAGAAATCTTCCCTGAAATCAGATTACCCTTCTAATTTGCTGTCAGCCTGACCACAAAGACCAGACCCAAAGTAAGTCTAATTAAAGAGAGTCCACTCCAGGGGCTTATCTACTAGCTGCAGCAAACATCTGTTCCCCAACAAACAAAACTACAAATGGTCTTTTAAAAACACAGATGGTTGGGTGAGCGCTCAGCCCTGGTAGTTCATGCTGCTTTAGGCATATTGTGTGTCTGTGTCTGTGTCTTCTAGTCACCTGTTGACTTGAATTTTGTAAGGTTTTAGGGCCTGTGAAATACATGGGCTGCTTGTCCGAGGTTAAGGTTCTAAGTTAGGTTGGGTTGATTTTGAAAATGAAGCCTATCCCAAAGCGGGCCCCAATAAGAATATAGTGTGGAGGAGGTAGATTTACAGTTCTAAGGAGTAAATGCCCCGTTGTTAGGTGCTTTTTAGTGGGACTATGTGCTATGTCTTTGTTACCCTGTTCTCTGGGAGTCCCGGGAGGGACACCTAAATAACCAAACAACATAACACAACCTTAGGGAAAATTAGCTGGAGCATTCACTCAAGCTAGCTAAAGGCAGGGTAACTTAGCAGGATCTTGCAATCCAGCATCTATGGGGCCAGGTCAGTTAAGCAGCCAGACGGGTTTAAAGTAATAAAAGTGATGTTTTATTGAATACAGACAAATGTTAAAGCCACCACAGCCACACAGATAACTAAGGAATCAGAGACTGAGTTAGGGAGAGAGATTTTCAGAGGGAAATGGGTGATAAGACACCTGTCTCGTAGTCCTGGACCTTAGAAGAGAAGCCAGGGATGCGGGGAAGAAGCTCAGCTCGATTAGCTGAGGGGAGCTCGAAGCGGCAGCAAGGCGGGATGGAATTCTGGAGCGGGTCGAGCGATCCGAGGAAGGTCTTGGAATCAGGGATTTTTATAGGGTGAATTGTGACTGTAGGCTATGCCCTACTCGGGGAACAACAATGAGTTTTGCGTGCGAGACAATGTCTCGGAAAGGTCACAACTTTGCATGATGGAATCAGAGCCGAATTAACAATAGTGTGGCCAGTATGCAAATGTGCAGCGCTTACCAGTGAACAGCACAACCTTTGTCCAGTAGCCCGCTTGGGGCAGGAAGCTTTTGTTAGTATCACGCATATGTAATGAGGTGTTTGCCGGAGAGGTCCCTGAAGCGACGAACCAGTTGTGTCTGGCCTGCCTGGGTGAAGAACGGAATGTCCAGCAATTATTCTCCGTGCCTGTTTGCGTGCTTGTCCGGTGGCCTCGCAAACACATGCAGCAGGGTGGTGGAAGAAAGCCGAATGGTTTGATATCAAAATGATATCTAGCGGTGTCCCCAAGGAGGCCTACACTGCAGTAACACCTGCATTTATACTTGTGAATACAAAGAACACTGCTGTACGAAACAGGCTCTTTTGCAGAGATGTAGTGTGCTCCCAGTAGATGACATTCTCTGCTAGACAAGTGCTTCTTGAGTTGTCTGATGTGAGGGACTGACAATTATTGTTTTCCTATGTGCATGGAACCAGCAGCCTATTTGAGTCGATTGGCTACAACTAATTATTTCTTCCCTGGAACCTCACCCAGAACAGATGACCTTGTACAATGAAAAGATGAATGCTGCACTAAGCAAGGTTGGATTCTGCTTTATTTGCAAAAATTGTTAAAATCTGGATATAGTCTAAACTATAAATAGGTCCTGCAGCAAAATGTTGCAGTATGGAAGATACCATTCACATTCTTCCCTTGCTCCCCTCATTTTTAGGTCCTACTGTAGAAAATGAATGATCCATGAAATCAATGGTATTTGTGTCTCATATCCCTCCAATGTTTTAGAGATTGAAACCAGCATATGTATGATCAAGCAACACCAGAGTGTGGTCAAGATGGCAAAAGTTATTAATGAGGAAGAAGACACAAGCTACAAGAGAATGCAGCAGTTTGCTTTTGCCTGATCCTATTGGAAAGGACAAGACTTGGCCCCTCTTTTCCTTTCTCTCTACTGGGTTAACTAAGTATAAGCAACTTTTGTACTTCAAACTCACCTTTCAGTAACTAACGAAAGATGGGGTAAAGTGGAAGTAGGAGAGCAAAACTGGAACGTTTTAGAAGATGCTGAAGTGAGACAACAGGGGATGACTAGGATTGTCCCCTGCCAACTTGGGACAGTTGGAAGGTATGGTACTTCATTAGGCTACCTGATAAGAAAACTGCTGGAAGAGGACTAGCAGTAGAGAGGGATAAGGGGAACCATTCCTGAGAACATCATTTTACATCACACAGTGTGAAAAGAGTGATATATGGACTCTTTTCATTATTTTCCCCTTGTGGCTGATCTTGATTCTTGCTGCAAAGTGACGTTGCACACTTCTTCACTTCCAACTGTTATATCACATCTTTCTGCAGTTAAAATATTCTATGAGAAGGAAACTGGAATATTAAGGCCATTTCTCCTTGCTTAGCCCAGGCTTTTCCCTGTTGTACCAGTGTCACTTGCCAGCCAAGATGCCCAGCCCAGTGCCCTTATCCTGGTATAAGAATGAGGGTCTTTCAGGTGGATTGTCTGCATTAATACAAAGAACCAATAAAAGACTTCTAGATGAAGGATTAGGTCCAGGCATACAGCAGGATTGATGGAGTTGTATAAAATCCCTTCATTTTCTAGGTTAGTAGCCAAGATCCTGGCTACTGCACAGCAACCAATGGGATCTTCCAGCCCAGTGTGGACCTCCTAGAAAAGTGGAGGGAATCATGGGCTTTCCAGATGTTGTAACTGAAAGAGCAATGGTTCTCTAGATGTTTTTGATGCCAATTTCCAAAGGACCCAGTTACCATAGCCAATGGTCAGGGATTCTGTGAGCTGTAGTCTAAATGTCTGGAGGGCGAAAGGCTATGAACCTTGTCCTAAGGGATCAGATGGGCAGTGATATGAGAGAAACTAATGTTGGCTGTCACCACTTATCACTGAAAATGTGGGGGTATGTAGCACAAATGGAAGATAAAAGGCTGCCTCTGGGAAAGTAAGACACTTACCTGGACCATCCACATCCCAGTTCTAGTAAACCATCTTGAAAAAGTGACATTGCAAGCTTTTGTTTACTTATTTATTTGATTTATATGCCACTTTTCTCCTTAATGGTATTCAAAGCAGCTTACCATATAAATTAAAACAGAACATCTAAGACAATACAGTAAGTATTGTACAGTAAAAGTTAAAAAAAGTATTAATCCTGACATCCAATTAAAGCACCAGTTTTAAGACACTAACAAAGCAAAAGATTTAAAATATATACCACACAGTGAAAGCAGCACACCTAACTGCTTGGTCAGTGAAGGCCAAAGGCCTATTCAGACAGCAAGGTACCTGACTGCCAGCAAAAAGACAACAAAGAGGGCGGATTGAAATTCCCTCTCAAGAGAGGGAAGACCCAATGCTTACATTTCAGTGATCGCATGGTAACTCTGAACCCTGTGAATCACCCAGTCGTTCCCATCCTCACTGAAAGCACTCAGCTGCCTTCAGCCTCAACCAGCTGTGCCTCTTTGCCTCTGATAGACACAAAAACAGCTCCACATGGGACGCATAAAAGGTCCCTGAGATGCTGCTTTGGTCATTCTTCCTCTTCCACTCTTCAATAAAGCTGCACAGCTACTGGGCTGGTTCTTGTTCTAAGTTGGTGGTGAGTGTTATGCTTAAGTGATGGAGGCTTTACAAGACATTAATGAATTTGTTTTGGTTTGGTTGCTTTGTGTAGTTTCTCTGGAAAGGTGTGCTTTGCTTTAATCCTCTCCTAGACTATTGATTCCTCTTTCCTATTGTCAGAATACATTGTCAATCTTGCTGGCGTGAGTAATATTAAGCTGGGATAACTCAGAACCCTGAGTAGTCTCAAAGAGAAGAACTTTTGGGATATTGTGAATCAAGAGTCAGAGAAGAAATCAATAACCAAAAATAAAAGGCAATGAGTTGTCCATGCAGCCTGAATCTATAACCTACTGGATAATTTGAAAGATGTTACTTGGATTCCATAGCTTCCATGAGGCAAGTATGATATGGCAGCTAAAAAAGCCAATGCAATTCTGGGATCCATCAATGGCAGTATAGTATCTGGGTTGAGGGAAGTGATAGTACCACTCTGTTCTGCTTTGGTCAGACCTCACCTGGAATATTGTGTCCAGTTCGGGGCACTACAATTTAGGAAGTATATTGACAAGCTGGAACATGTTCAGAGAAAAACAACCAAAATCGTAGAAGGCCTGGAAACCATGCCTTGTCAGGAGCAGCTTCAGGAGCAGGATATGTTTAGCCTGGAAAAGAGAAGGTGAAGAGGTAACATGACAGCTGTGTTTAAATATTTGAAGGGCTATCTTATGAAAAATAGAGCAAGTCTGTTTTCTGCTGCTCCAGAGATTAGGGCAGTGGGCAATTTGACTTAATTTAAACTTAAGGAAAATGGGTTCATCTAAACATTAGAAAGAACTTCCTGACAATAAGAACAGTTTGATAGTGGAATATGCTGCCTCAGAGTGTAGTGGAGTCTCCTCCTTTGGAAGTCTAGATGGCCATCTGTTGGGAATGCTTTGATGGTCTATTCCTGCAGGGAAGAAGGGGTTGGACTTTATGTCCCTTGCGGTCAGGAAAAAGAAAAGCCCATGAATGAATAAGTAAGGGGAGAAGATGGCATCACAATGGAGCATAGACACTGCATGAGTCTTCTCGTGTTGCCATACAAAGTTGCCTATTCCAGTAACTTTTCTTAGAACTATCTTCTGATGCCTACAACTGTGGATAAGCTGGAGCAGGTCCAGAGGAGGACAACCAAAATGGTGAGGGGCCTGGAAGCCATGCCCTATGAGGACAGACTTAGAGAGCTGGGTATGTTTAGTCTGCAGAAGAGAAGGTTGAGAGGGGACATGATAGCCATGTTTAAATATTTGAAGGGATGTCATGTTGAGGAGGGAGTGGGCTTGTTTTCTCCAGCTCTTGAGACCAGGACAAGGAGCAATGGATACAAGCTGCAGGAGGGGAGATTCCACCTGAACCTCAGGAAGAACTTCCTGATGGTCAGGGCTGTCTGGCAGTGGAATGTGCTGCCACGGAGTGTGGTGGAGTCTCCTTCTTCAAGCGGAGGCTGGATGGCCACTTGTCGAGAGTGCTTTGAGGGTTTTCCTGCATGGCAGGGGGTTGGACTGGATGGCCCATGTGGTCTCTTCCAACTCTACATTTCTATGATTCTATGTGGATTAAACCTGAGATCGACTTCTAGCTGACAAATGGATGCTCTGCCACAGATCTATAGCATAATCTCCAACACTTCACAGATGGAAACTAGGAGATGCGTGGTCAAGATAGCAAATATTATTGATGAGACAGAACACACAGGTTAGGAAAAGCTGCAGCAATTTGCTTTTGTTCAAGCCTACTGGGAAGTACAAGACTCCTCCCTCTCCAGTTTCTGCATTAATTGAGTGCAAAATATTTTTCTGCTCTGGTTTCAGTTTGCAACAACTGAAGTAAGCTGAGGACAAAGAGGAAAAATGGAAGGAGGAGGAGAGAAACTGGGACATTTTACAGGCAGCTGAAATGTGGGCTAAGAGAGGATTAATTCGGACTGTCTCTGCTGGAGCAGGACAATTGTAAGGATGCTATGATCAAGACGCCTCTTAACTGTTGCTTTGCCTCTCTGTTCAAGCGCTCCATGGAATGTGAGACACCGAATCCTCTGGTGTTTCCACCCAGCAAATGGTTCTCCTAGCTGCTTGTGAGGCCACAAGCCACCACCTCATTCACCCTGTTTCCCCCCAAGATTTGGAACAAAGCAGTGGAGTAATGTGGCATTCCTCTTTTTCTTCTAGGTTGATGGTGGCTGGCTCTGAGGCCCACAGAAGCTTTTAAAATGGTAAGTTCTTTGGGTCTGAGGGAGACAGAGGGATGAGGGGACAGAGGGATGAAGTTACTCAAACTATGGAGCCAAACAACACATTGCTTGTAACTGTATTGCCTGATGGCTTCTCTGTTTAGTTTGGAGAGCGGCTCTTAGAGGGATTAAGTGAGGAAAAATTGGTAGCTGTACTGCTTAACCCTTTCCTTGCTTGTCATTTCCCAACTGTGGTGGGTCTGTAGACCAATTTAATCCTTCCAAGACCCTCATGAGAAATCCAGAAATGTCTGGAAATGCCCCCTTTTTTTATTTTGAAAAGTGGGTAAAATACAAGGTGGGATGGTGACAGCCTGTCTTTCAAAAAGGTGAATTCTATTTCTGGAGGGTTTCACTTAAATACTGTCCTTTTTCTGTTTTTTTTTTTAAGTCAGGAAGCTTTTAACAGCCTAGATGATTTTAAGGGTAGCTCTTTGCCTCACCAGGACATTGAGACTCCCACTCTAAGCATGCATAACTGAGTACTTGAACTTGGATGATTGTTAAGTAAGAATCAATGGGCTCTCGACATACCTGGTGGCAGTGCTATGGCAAATGTGCAGAGTGCTCCTCTCCTGGCTGTTGGACTGTGTACTATGCAAGGATGTTCAAACTAGCAATGGTGATCCAATGGGAAGCAGGTGGGGGTTCCAGACACATAAACGGTCAGCATTGTACAGCCTTGCTGAAATGATATTATGTTATAATTGAGAGATTCAGAGCTCCTTGTGTGAACTGGTGGTGGTCCTCCTCTTGGTCTATTCTGCCTGATAGAGTTGTTCTGGGTGTGAGAGTGTGAAGGGGGAATAAATATCCCCTGAGCTCCAAGGAGAAGTGTTGCAAAGTAAAACTTGAAAGCAGTCTTCAGACATAAGTGTGTGTGTGTGTGTCTGTGTGTGTGTGTGTGTGTAAGGGACATTATGTGAACCTCAAAAGGGACTAAACTTCATTTTGTTTCCATTCAGACCAGCAGAAAAGGGCTCCGCAAGGGCCTTGGCCAGCTTGAAGCCTACATTGATGTGGAGGAAGGGGTAGCTTTTCGGATGGACAATGGGATGTATTGGGGCTGTGTGAGCCAAGGCAGAGTCTCATGCATCGAGGGTGTAACTGAAAAGGTTGAGTCTTGCAAATTTCACATCTCCTGTTTGCCCTCAGGAAGGATTATGATGAAAAACTGGAAGGGCCAGTGCCTTGCTGCAATGGATGTACCCTCCGAAGTACTCTTTCCTATCCAGCCTGTGCCGTTTACAGACAATGAGAATGAAGAGTATGACGTCTTTTACAAAGACAACAAAGTCACTTTCAAGGCCTTTAATGGGCTTTTCTTGGCCAGAAGGTGCAATGCACATAACACACTGACAGCAGCCAGGTTCTATCCTGACGACACCTGTTATTTCCAGCCTGAGATTGGAGATGTCCGTCCTCCGACTATTGAAATACTTGGGGTAATGCCGTGCGATATTTCAGATGTAAGTTGTGTTCCCTTTATGTTGGAGGAGCAGACCTACGTCAACCGGAGGGAGATACCAGTAACACACACTTTTGCTATGACGTGGGAGACTCTCAGTATTGACCGCATTATTTGGACTCGGATGTGGGGGCTTGGTTTAACTTCTGCGTGCAGTTTCACGATCTTAGACACGAAAGGCAGTATTTTGTACACTCAGAACAACGATCGGGTTGTCACTTCACTGAGGCTTATTTCTGAATACCTAACTCAGGAAGTGGAGGTACCTCCCAAGATGGAAGCCAAAGCCCAATTTTTGGTCGATAAGCAAAATTTTGCTCCTTTGGGTTTCATAGCCGTTGTCCAAAAAACAAGACCTGATCAAAGTTTCATTTTTCAAGTTGTAGGTGGATCCTGGAAGGGACTTGTCTATACTAACTTCCGAGTGACTCTAGAGTTTACAGATCTTTGAGCTTGGGAGAAACTATGGGAGCTGGTGGCCTTCCAAGGGAAGTTGTATACCAGTTGATGCATACCTGAAGTAATGGAGCTATGAGCAGTTAAAACTTTCCCAGTCACGTCCCTTGTTGGGCACTGTTGCTTTCTGGGACAGTTCAGTCCTGGTCAAGACAGGCCAGGGGTCTCTCCTGGGGCATCTTTGGCACTTCCTTGCCACTTCTCAGGTGCCTGAAAACAAAAATATGATGGCTACTTTTTTATGGCGAGAGGGAGAGCCCTCTTCACTTTTCTATACAATTGGTAAATAAAATATTGAAGCTTTTTGAAAAATATCTTGATTCGGTTTGTTCCTGGAGAGTTTATGGGAGGATCACGGCATGAGTGCATCTAGTTGTTTTCTTTTCCTATGTGAATTCTGATCAAACACTAATGGAATTGAAATTCAAGGAGGTAGTAGATTCATTGTGGTTTTGGATTATTCGACAATAACTGTATATATACACATACATGCACACAGCTTAAAAGATCACTTGTTTGGCTGCACTTTTGCTTACAAATGCACATTAGGAGAAAAGGTTTAATGCATTTACCTTTTTTAGCTTATCGAAGGTTAACCAATTACACTTAAATTAGAAGTATGGTGGAATAATTGTTACACCTATATTTAAGCTAAAAGCTTGCCCTTAAACTGCTACCAGAATGAACTTGTAAAATATTCAATGATGTTACTTCTTCCCTTCCCTTTTGCCCTTTTCCTGAGCTTGGGAGAAAAGGGAACAGGTGCCTGAGTTTTTAAAAGCCCTATTTCTCATCCATCTCACCACCCATACTTCTCTTGCCCTTTCCCCTTTCAAATATATTCTCGTCTCACTGAATGGGTTGTCAGAATTAACTTAATTGTATTAATAGTGTTGAAAGTTCAACTTGAGTCAATTAAGTTAACAAATCAAACAGCAGAAATTAGTTTTGATCCAAATTTTATCAACTTCAGTGTTGGCAGTGAGGGATACGGAAAAACAGCTACTTTCCATCTCGTAACCAAGTTCCTCCAAATCCAACTTGCATTTTCTTCTCCCCCTTCCCCCCCAATGAACATTGATGCATAATGTGTTCCTAATGCATGCATCACACTTCTGTGCATTTTTCCAGATATATACATATTAGTCTTAGCTTCTTAAAATGTGCCCCTTAGTTGAGTCACTCGGAAGCTTTGCAAATGTCCAGATTCTCAAGGCTGACTTCTCTCGACAAATCTTGAAGTAAATAGCTAGCATTCATCCAACAAAAAGTCTTTTTGATCACTACTTACAATGGTGATAGTAACTTGTTTAAATGGCCACTGGTCTTGGTGGCTACATAAGCAATCATCATTCCAACCACTCTGGAGTTTCCAGAGTGAAAGCTGAAGGTCTTTTGTTCCTTTAGTGGTTGTATAGAAGAAAAATTTTAACAGCTATTGCTTGTTATGCAACCAGCTAAGAAGCAACATTACACAACCATTAAAAGTACACAAGTCCACTCCAGTTTTCCCTCTGGCACCCCCGCAAGTCAATGTGGAGCAGTAGAACATGAAGACTACAGCTCCTCACCGTCTACCACAGTAAATGGAGAGTCTGGAATCTTTTGGGGGGCTTTATGCCATCCCAGTGTTCTGTAAAGAGGTATTTAGTACCACCTTACCCAATAGTTTTTGCATTCCAATGAAACTATTGGTGGTTGGAACTCTGTACCCCATGCCAAAAGTCCATGACCCAGGTAAATCTCCCTCATATGGTTTTCCAGCTGGTCATTATTGCCTTCCTGGACCTCTGCCCAAGTAGAGTAGATGAATTTTATGCACAACTTTGAAGTAGTTGTTAAGTGGGCTGTCCAGGGGCCCATTCACACTACAGAAATATATCACTATGAATCTCCTTCAATTATAATGCTAATTAAATTCCTATAGAGTCCTGGGGTTTGTAGTTTGAGGAGGCAATAGAGGATCTTTCTGACAGAGAATTAAACTGTTAAGCCCAGGATTCCATGGAACACTGCCATGGCAATTAGGGGATTTATTGTACTGTAACTGTGTAGTGTGGATGGGCCACAGGATTCTTGCATTGATATTCTTTCAACTCACTCTTGGGGCAATCATGGATATTACCAGCCATGAAGTCAACAAAAGTTAGGACAACACAGTACAGTCTTTCTATACCAATGTGGCTATCATCTCACTTATTGCTTCTCATGAGGATCATCCTTCCCTTTACATATAATGGTCTTCCCCACTTCTCTTAAGTACCAGCTTTCTTTTGTTTTAAATGTAGTACAGGGATCTCTTCCTGGAAAACTGAAACAGTCCTGGTTTACTGCGAACTCCACTTGATGTGAAATGTCCTTTTAAAAATGAAAAGATGAGAAGCAAAAGCTGTGATATAATATAATGCTTCTTGTAGATTCCTGACTATAACATAAAAAAATAACATTCACAACTAAAGAGTAGCTGGAAAAACAAGCGAGGTAAGCTAACTGAGAACATGGGACCCTGATCTTGAGATCCACAAAACCTTGCTTTAAACACATAAGGATGAAACATGTAAATTAGAATTATTAGTTTTGGACACTAGGTTGTTTTCTTAAACTGAGACTCTTTGGTCATTCTGAGCAGAGTTAGGAATGTTAGGGAATTGACAGATTTTAGTAATAAGTCTCCCAATCAGCAGAGTATTCTGAAATGCACAGACAGAAGTTGAACAAAATTACCAGTCCCACTTTATAATTTCCACCCCAGACACACTTAGGCCCTTTCCACATGGAGGGGTGAAATGCGGGGAAACGGGGTGGCGCACGTGGAAACGGAGCTTACCTCGATGCGGGTAGCTGCGTCACCATGGGGAGCAGCACGCATTCGCCGCTCTACACGGCAGCAGTGCCCAAAATGGCGGCTGGCAGCTTCCTGCAGTTCTCTGCCAATCGGAGAAGCCTGCCAGCCGGAAGTCTGCCCCTGGGCAGCTCTGCAGGGACGTGCTTGTGTGCCCCTGCAATTCCACACTGGGCGCTGCGACGGGCTAGCGTTTGCATGTTTCATGAAGACCACATGAAATGTGGTCTTTATAAAACACGTGGTGCCACCCCGGGAGGTCTCCTAAAGCTGTGATCTGGCTATTTCTGGCTTGCCTGTATTGTTTGAGAATATTGCAGCACTCAGTTGCCTAGCCTAGTTTCGTGCTTGTCCGGGGGCCTCACAAACACATGGAGAGGAGTGGTAGAACAAGGCCGAATTATGATATCAAAGTGATATCCAGGGGTGTCTCCAAGGAGGTCTAAACTGCAGTAACACTTGCCTTCAGGTAGAATACAAGGAATGAAGACAGTCTCTGGGTGAAGTGCTACAAAATCCCCTGATTTTCTAGGCCAGCAGCTTAACAAATCAAGACCATAAATGATTGCGACTAATATAAACCAGTCTATATGTTCTTTCAAACAGTGATTATCAGTCTTTGATCCTCCAGGTGTTTTTGATGACCTACTCAACACAGAAAATGATCAGAGATTCTTGGATTTGGAGTCCAAAATATCTGGAAGGCCAAAGGTGGAGAACCATTGTTCTACAGGACTGGACTACTGGCTACCACATGACTAGGATATGAGCTAAATCAGTATACACTCTTAGCAGATCACTTCCTAGCAATTGTGGGTTGTGCACAACAGATGGAGTCTACAGAAAGAACTGCCATCGGGAAAAGAAAGATTATCTTGGCCATTATTCACTGACCAGTTCTAGGAAACCATTCTGAAGAAGTTATTCACCCCTACTTAATGGCTGGAGAGTGCCATGCTGGGAGTTGTACAGCCCTCCTGATGTTGTTGGAGAACAACCATAGCCTATGTTGGCTAGAACTGCTGGGACTTGCAGTCTAACAAATTCTGGAGAGCTGCACAATTTCCATTTCTGGAATAGCAATTCTAATAAAAAGAATGAGAGGAACATTTTATCATAACCGTGGAACAGATAACAATGTCAAGCCATCTCCAGAGTGGGAAGACCCCATGCTTACATTTCAGTGATCACACAGTAACACTGAATCCTATGAATGGGTTCATTCCCATCCCACAGAAAGCACTGCCTTCAGCTGCAATCAGCTGTACCTCTTTGCCTCTGATTTACACAAGAACAGCTCCACATGAAAGACATAAAAGATCTCTGAGATGCTGGTTTGGTCATTCTTCTTCTTCCACTCTTTAGTAAGGCTGCACAGCCACTGGGCTGGTCCTTGTGCTAAGCTAGTGGTAAGTGTTTTGATTAAGTAAAGATGGCTTTACAAGTCATAAAGAATTTATTTCAGTTTGGTTGGTGTTTCTTTGGGTAGCTTCTCTGGAAGGCGGCATGTTGTTTTTATCCCTCTCTCAGGCAGTTGCCTCCATTTTGATTCTCCATTGTGCTAGCAAGATACTTTCTGCTCCTCAGTCCTATGTAAGTGGAAGGCCCAACTTTGTTTGTTGGCTGGTTTTGTCCCTCTTTTCATCTTCTGCAGTGACCTCTGTTTCTTCTCTTCCATTAGCATCTTCTCTCTTCCTTCTCCACTTCAGTTCATGCCCCTCCCATACTTGTTTCTGCTATCTCCCCAGGGCCAAATGTCATTTGACTGAAGTTT
The DNA here is from genome assembly GCA_948472985.1 of Iguana delicatissima. Taxonomy (NCBI): domain Eukaryota; kingdom Metazoa; phylum Chordata; class Lepidosauria; order Squamata; family Iguanidae; genus Iguana; species Iguana delicatissima. The sequence goes on along the minus strand of CAOKZL010002749.1, from coordinate 65,298 downwards.
CTCGAGTAATGTTAATCTACATGTTATTTAACTAGCAGCCCTGGCATTGTTGAGGGACAGGAAGGCTGACCCCTTATTTTTCTTCTTGCCATGGTTGTGACAACCAGTGCTACTCTTGAGTTGCTATTTTATATTCATTTTCCACATGTCTCTCCACATGTTTTCATCTTAGGAAATAAGATCAGCATTGTCACTTGGGCCTTACTGCAAGCAGATAGCTCATTTCATCTTCCTTTCTCTTGAATTTCTCTCTTTTTCATCTTCCTCAGTCTTGGCAATTGTTATATGTGACATATCAGCTGACCAGAGGTAAGAAGGTCCTTACAGAACAACCTATAGTCAATACCACACCTCAAGGTAAAGCCTTGTAGCAATAAGTTTAGCATCTCTGTTTCAGTTTTAGGGCCCAAAGTTAGAACACTTCCCTTCCAGAATCGTAGTTACAGAAGGAGAAGTGTGTGGTTTTCTGTGTCAAAAAAATTCCCCACATGTGAATTTTGCCATAAGAATTCTGCTCCTCTCACCATGCATTTTTCTTTCAGTTCCCAAATTGCCAATGTTGCAGTGAGTGAAACACTGAAAATTACCCATACCTAGGCCATTTCCACCCTACACTGTTATAGTGCTATGATTCCACTTTCAGTGGAATCTTGGGGTTTGTTGTTTACTGAGGCCAAAGAGCTCTCTGGCTGAGAATTCTAAATTCCCCTCCCTAAACTGCAAACCCCAGGATTCCAAAGGATGTGGAAAGTGGAATAATTGCACTATAACAGGGTAGTGCAAAAATGGCCCTAGAATACTTCTACTTTCTGTGCGTTTGCATTTCCTTGGTAAGTTTGCCTGCCCTTTTTCTGTATTTCTCCATGCCCAGCCAAGAAACTGCAGTCCTAGAAATCTGGAGTTTGAAGGGAATTTTCATTGCCTACCCTTCAGTATTTCATAGATGAAAACTGGATGTGAAATAAGGATGCAAACAGCCAAACTAGGAGAGGCTGCAGAAGTTTGCTTTTGCCTGAACCTGAGGGAGAATGGAAAGATTCTGCCCCCTCCTCCCTCCTCTGCTTAATTGAGCGCAAACTACATTTACACTGTGAACTCAGGTCTGCAGCAACTGTAGTAAGCTGAAGACAAAGAGGAGAATTGGGAAGAGAGAGCAACTTGGACATTTCAAAAGCAACTGAAAAAGTGGATTGACAAAGGATTATTTGAGACTGTCCCTGCCAAATCTGGACAGTTGAAAGGTCTGCTATGGTGCTTGACCTGAGGTGCCTTTAGTGGGTCATGGAAATATGTGTAACTTCTAGGTTGCTTGTCCGCTCAGGGGCTCCATAGAATTTGGAACACTGAGCTCTCTGGTGTGTTCAGTGTTTCTGCAAACACATCTCTTGACCACTTGTGCTGCATCATTGGGGATGAGATAACATGTCATCGCATCTATTTGATTTTCCTGCAAGTATTTGAATAAAGCAATGGAGTAACGTGACATCTCTGCTCCTCTTCTAGCTTGATGGTAGCTGGTTCTCAGGCCGACAGAAACTTTTTAAAATGGTAAGTCCAAAGCTCTTTGGGTCTGAGAGGTATTAGTTTAGTTAAACTATGGGGCCAAACAATGCATCAAAACTACGTAGCCTGAAGGTGGCACTCAGGGGAAGAGTACTCAGCCATTTCTTTCTGTATAATTACCTCACTACAGTGGGTTTGCAAACCAATTACCTCCTAATGAGACAGAGATATAATTCTTCATGACTTTTATTGCCAAAGGAAGCAGGAAGTAATTTTAGCAATTTTCTTCTTGCTATGAGAAAATTTGGGAAGACTGTATCATTTTAATAGACTATTTACAATTCACATCTTACTCTTACATACGTGGGCTTTTTTTGCACAGAAAACAGTGTATTTTCTTTAAAGAAGAGGATTCTATGCAAAATATATTATTCCTGGGCAGAAAATGCTGTTTTCTGTAGAGATTTTTTTTAAAAAGTGAATATTGTGTGCAGAATAAATCCCAAATTGCAAAGATTCTTAGCAGTTCAAGTTTTTCCTTAACAGATTTTCCTAGCATCCAATAAATTTTTAAAAACTTTTTAATTTTTTGAAAATTTTTCCTTCCATCTGTAGTCTGAGATCCACCCAGGTGCCTTGTGGACTGCCAAGAATGTCTAACAAACCTGAAAGTCTCAGGAAGACCTTTCCGGATTTGAAAAGTGGGGGTTTTTTTATACAATAATATGGGTTTGGGAGTGAGTGTAACCTGTTTAAAAGGTGAATTCCCATTTCTGGAGGCTTCCAGGAGAGAAAATTCACCCCACCAACTTGTTATTTTGGCCAGACAAAGGGCATTCTGGAGTTGCTGCGTCCTGCAAGAGCAGACTTGTGTGTGTGTGTGTGTGTGTGTGTGTGTGCACGCGCGCCTTCAAGTCACCTGTCAAATAATGGTGATATCATGAATTTCATAGAGATTTCTAAGAAAAATAATACCCAGAGATGGTTTTGCCAGTTCCTTCTTCTGAAATATAGCTAATAGCACCTGGTATTGGTTGGCAGTCTTTCATTCAAGTACCAACCAGATGTGATCCTGCTTAGTTTCCAAGATCAGATGGGATCTTGTGCCTTTAGGGAATTTGGGCTCTTTTAAGAGCAGCCATCAAGGTAAAACTTTTCCCAACTTTGATATGGAGTGCTGATAACAACTCAGTGTTGGTAAGCTGGCAGGACTTTCATCTTGGGTCGCTGAGACTGCCATTCTAAGCATGCAAAACTGAGTACATTTAACTTGGGCATGGATTCTTTTGAGGTAAGAATGAGCAGGCCGGTGGTATGTTACCTCAGTGTACAGATTCCCTGAAGGACCTGGCAGTGCATCTGGGGTGGCAGTGCTATAGAGCATGTGCCATGCCAGTGCACTAAAGTTAACCATAGTGATCCCATGCTAAAGAGCTGGAAACTCAGCCACATTAATAGTATATTGCAATGTTTTGCTGAAGTATCCTACTACTGTTAAATCAGGACTGGGCAAAGCCAATTAAAATTGGGGGATTCAGAGCTCCCTGGATGAACCTGTTGCAATCATAATCTCTTGGATGAGTGATGAAGAACTAAGGCCATTTCCGCCCTATGCTGTTATAGTGCTATTATTCCACTTTTAACATGCTGTGGGGTTTGAAGTTTATTGAGGTAGAAAGCTCTCTGGCTGAGAATTCTCAATGCCTCTCCCTAAACTGCCAATCCTAAGATTCCATAGGAGATTGAAAGTAGAATAATAGCACTATAACAGTGTAATGCGGAAATGGCCTAAGACTCTGCTTTGACCTCCTTGGAGAGTAGATGCTACAGAAAGGTAGTAGTCTTCAGACTTTGAGGCCAAGGTTGCATAGGGAGTTCATGGATATCCCCAGAGGCACTTGGGTTATTCTTCTGAAACAAACTTACTTCTCTTCCCCATACAGATCAGTGAACGAGGGCTGCGTAAGGGCCTGGGCCAGCTTGAAGCCTACCTTGATGCGGAGGAAGGGGTAGCTTTCCAGATGGACAATAGCATGTACTGGGGTTGTGTGGATCATGGTGGAAGAGTGAGCATTGAGGGTGTAAATGAAAAAGTCAAGTCATGCAAATTTCACGTCTCCCGTCTGCCCTCAGGAAAGGTCAAGATAAGAAACTGGAAAGGCCTGTGCCTTGCTCCAATGAATATACCTTCAGAACCAGACTATCCTATTGAACCGGTCACATTCTCAGACAAACCCAGTGTGGAATTTGATGTCTTTTGGAAATGCCACAACATAGCTTTCAAGGCCTATAACGGGTTTTTTTTAGCAAGAACATGTAGAGTGTATCACATGCTGGCAGCGGCCAAATTCTACCCTGATATTACCTGCTTCTTCCGCCCTGTGGTTGGAGACAACCCTCCACCAGTTATTGAAATACTGTCTGCAGTGCCATGTGATATTTCATTAGTGAGCTGTACACCCTATATTTTGGAGGAGCAGACCTATGTCAACCGGAAAAAGGTGCCAGTGACACACACTTTCTCCATGTTTTGGGAACCTCAGAGCACTGATCGCATTATATGGACCCATATGTGGGGGCTTGGTGTGCGCTCGTCATGTAGTTTCACGATTCTGGATACAAAACCCATTATTTTGTACACTGAAGACAATGAGCCAGTTGTCACTGTGGTGCGGATTATTTCTGAATACCTAGTGAAGGAAGTGGAGGTGCCTCCAAAAACTGAAGCCAAAGCCAAATTCTATGTTGACAAGCAAAATCATGCCCCTCTGGGTTTCATAGCCTTTGTCCGAAAGAAAAAATCTGATCAGGATATTACCTTCTTTGTTGTGGGTGGGTCCTGGATGGGGCTGGTCTATGATAACTTCCGAGTAGAGATCAAATTTACAGACCTTTGAGGTTGGGAGAGCTGCAGAAACTATGGGAGCTAGTAGACTTCCAAGGGAAGTTGTATACCAGCTGATGCATACTCGAAGTAATAGAACTGTGAGCATCTACGCTATCCCAGTCTGGTACTTTGTTGGGCACTGTTGCTTTCTGGGACAGTTCAGTCTTGGTCAAGACAGGCCAGGGTTCCCTCCTGGGACATTTTTGGCACTTCTTTGCCACCTCTCAGGTACCTGAAGACAAAAATATGATGGCTACCTTTTTATGGCAAGAGAGAGAGCTCTTCAACTTTTAGCACAGTTAAGAGAAAGTAAATAAAATACTGAAGCTTTTTTTGGGGGGAAGAAAAAGCTCTACTTTATTTTTCCTTGAAGATTTGTGAGAGGGACAGGTTGAAGTAAGGAATGTGGAATCTGTTTGTGTTGCTTTTGTATGTGAATTCTGATCAAACACTAATGGGAATGAAATTCTTGCCTATGCCCAAGCATGGGTGCCACATTATGTTTCAAGGAGTTTGTTTAATGGGAGCAGATGCATTGCGATTTTAGATGACTCAAGGTTAATTATTACCCAGTACAAGCAGTCCCTGGTTTTCTTTTTTTAAATTATTATTAAAAGAAATGAAAAAAAATAATAAAACTATAAAACAATACATAAAATTGCAAACACATAACACAATACAAATAAAAAGAAATCCCTGCTTTTTAACACCCCTTTATCTGACAACTCACTCTTTAGACACTTCCAAATGAGGGGCAAGCACTGTTAATTCAACAGGGGTGCCAGTCTTTTATCAGTTCTTCTTGCCTATGGAGGCTCACTTGGGAACACTCTTGCACATGTGCTGCTTGCAAAGCAAGTTGAGTAGTTTAAAAAAGGTACTAAGCCAGCTGATAGACTTTGCAAGCAGTATGTGCAGTTGGTCCCAACTGAGCTTCCATAAATCCTTCATTCTCCATACAGTGTGGTACATGGGCTCCACTTTTCAACTAATTCTGTTTTTGGACAGTGCTGCAATCCCTAACCTCTCAGATAAGTGGGAGAAGCTTGTATAAAGAACCTGATCTTCTGCTGAAGATTAAGCTTCTACTACAAATCCCACTGAATGCATTTTTAATAATAAAAGTTGATGTGGAAAGAGAAGCTCTAATGTAATGCCTCTCCTGGACTTATGACTGTAACATGAGTAATTGACAACATTTACACACACAAGCGAGAGGAACCTGGAAAAGAAGTGAGTAAGTTGGCTGAGGATCTGACGTCCTGACCTTGGACCCTATAACACCATGCTGAGTCTGAAACACTGAGGCTAAAACCATCAATCTTGAACAGCTAGGCTGTTTTCTTACACTGCTTTTTACACTTTGGATCTGAGCAGAGTTTTGAAAACTTTCATTTTTGGACTCCAACTCCCAGAATCCCCAGCTACTCTTACTGATAGTTGTGGGACTTGTAGCTAGAAAGGCAGCTTTCCAAATCTCTGACCCTGAGTGGCCTACAAATTACCAGTGACCCTGATGCAAAGTTCTCCATGTGTTTGGGTGTAAGGTTCACAGATTTGGTTATGTGTGAGTTTTTCCAACCCCTGCCCAGTCCCACCTCAAGTGCTTCTTTCCCAGGGAAACATTCCCTCTCGGCAGCTTCCAATCAGGCCATGCAATCCTCTAAAAACCTGTCTCTAGTGATGGGCCTCCACCAGCAGCCACTGCCTACTAAACTGATTCACTGCTCAATTTATCAGTACTACATACCCTCTCCCAATGCCTCCCCTGAAGGAGAGGGGTATGAGAGAAAAGTATAGGGTCACCATACTGATCCACCCCTCTTTTCCTTGACCTGGTTTAGACCTTGGGTGCCTGCCCCACCCCATGCCTTGACCTCTATCCCACAGAAATGTACACTTCTATATTTGCAGTTTTCCCACTTTTGTAGAGGTCTTGCAATTCTAATCCTACAGAATGTGGAGGGTTGACTGTATAAAGTAAGACTGGACAGCTATGATGAGTCCAGGGACCAACGATTTGTCCCAATTGCCTGAGGGTACATGCAAAACTACCTTGTTAAATTGCTAACAGCCAACTTCTAGTTCATAAAATTAATTTTTTTTAAAAAAGTTTATTCAGTGTGAAAGTGTGAACTGAAGGTGTGAATGTCAAGTTTAATTCCAGCTGCTCCCGGATAGTGGTGCTTAATGCACATCCTCACCCCTGGTTTCAGTCTTTGTGTATGCTCAGAGAAATGCCTATACAGGGCTAAACTTGGCCAAAAATCTTGGCCTTGTTGAGAGTCTTCATTATGTATATATTTATGTCCTGCTCTCCATCCAAGGATCTCAGTCTGGACTATAGTAAAATCAGTGTAAGACAACTGAAAACAATTATAATTGTTTTAAAAAGCTAAAAATATTTTCAGCCATTTATTAGCAAAACCAAGACACATTAAAATTAGTTGAACCAATTTAAAATAATGTTTACTACCAGTGAAAATTGGGTAAAATCAAGTAGTAATGTCTAATTCTTTAGGTTATGTCTTTGTTCTAGGAACGGCAATTAGTGTTGCAGTAGAAATTGCTGCTCTTTGTGACTGCAACCTTTCTCTTTCATTGCTCCCTGTATACTTTTCTAGCCACTTCAAGAAATAGCCATTGCATACCTATCAATCATGTCAACAGGCTCTTTTCTTCCAACTTTTCACATATATATACACACACACACACACACACACACACAATTTTATACTTTTGTTGAATTTGGAGTTCCATAACCCTGTTTATACAAATTGTAAACATAAGACAAATATTGGTGGCTTTCGCAACAGCACTCACAGCCTGAAGATCAGAATTAGGCTGGAACAATTGTAAGAACTGTCGTAACTTGAGTGCCTCTCTGCAATTCTGGTTGAGTAACAGAAGCTCAAAGAGGGGTTAGAAGAGAGAGCAGAGTATTAGATTGCAGATGGCCCTACTGACATCTTTGCACATCTTGCTGTGGTTACAATGTCCCGAGAGAACAAAATTGGACTATCAAGAACATTTGCCCAAGTGTTCCTTAGCCCTTTCCCCTGCTGCATAGAATGTGAAGTCCTATGCCCTTATTCTGGTGCAAGGATGAGAGTCACTTCACCTTTATCTGGAATGTTGTTGTGTGCCTTCAAGTCACTTCTGACTTATGGAGACACTAAGGTGAACCTATCACAGGGTTTTCTGGGAGCTGAGAGTGTGCGACATGCCCAAGATCATCCAGTGGGTTTCCATCGCTGAGTGGGGTATTGAACCCTGGTCTCTAGGGATGTAGTCTAACATTCAAATCACTACTCCCTGCTGGCTCTCTTATTTGGAATATCTGCACACATTTGAAGAAACGAAAGATTGGGTTAAGACTGGGTTAAAGCCAGTAGCAGAATTAACTGAGTGGAACAAATCCCTCAGCTTTCTAGATCAGCAAGTAAACAATTCAAGACCATAAACAACATGGGTTACTTTAGAACAGTCAGCATAGTCCTAAAGAGCAGTGATTGACAACCTGGGGTTCTGATGTTCTAAACATCAGGTTACTGAAACCTTATAGAGGATAGCCAATGACCAGAAATTCTAGGATTTGAAGTCCAAAATGTCTGGAGGCCAAAGGTTGAGAAACATTGGTCTACAGATTGGACTACTGGATACCACATGACTAGGATATGAGCTAAATCATTGTGTATTCCTAGCAAATCACTTTCCAACAGATGTGGGTTACATACCATGCATGGATGGTGTCTGGGGAAACTGCTGCCGTTGGAAAAAGAAAAATTACCTTGACTATTTGATGACTATTCACTGAAAACCATCTCGAAGGAGTTACTCATCCTTGCTTAATGGGCAAAATGTGGCACACTGGGAGTTGTACAGCCCTCCAGATGATATTGCAGAACTACAGTTCCCAACATTCCTTGCAATTGCATGTGCTAGTGAAAGCTGCCGGGACTTCTAGTCTACCAAAAGCTGGAGGGCTGAACAATTCCCACTTCTGGGACAGAGGTTTCTAATAAAAAGGCATGAGAGCAATCCCTCCTCCCATCATTGGAATACATACAATAGCATTATACTGCAGTGGGAGGACTGGGAAGATCCCACTCTTACATTTCATTGATAATACAGTAACACTGAACCCTATAAATCACCCTTCTATTCCCATTTCATAACTTCCAACATTTCACAAATGACCAAGCTACACTGGAGTGCGGCCACGATGGCAGAAGTTATTGATGAGGAAGAACAAACAAGCTAGGAGAAGCTGCAGCAATTTGCTTTTGCCTGAGGCTACTGGGAAGGACAAGATTCTGCCTTCACCTAGCCTGCCTGCTGAATTCATTGAAGACAAACTGTTTTTGGACTTTGAATTTACTTAGCAGCAGCTGAAGGGATCTGGGGATAAAGGGGGAAACTAAGAGGAGGAGAGAGAAACTGGGCTATTTTAAAAGGAATGGAAAAAGCAGGATGACAGCTGATTAGGTGAGACTGTCCCTGACAAACAGGGAGAGCTGATCACACTGGAAGAGATGAGCTGCCTTCAGTTGCAATCAGTTGTACTTATGTACAACTTATGTCTTCTGATTGACACAAAAAGACCTCCACTTGAAAGGCATAAAAGGTCCCTGAGAGGCCAGTTTGGCCATTCTTCCTCTTCCATTTCTCAGTAAGGCTGCACAGCCACTGAGCTGGGTCCTTGTGTTGAAAGGGTGGCGAGTGTTTTAATTAAGTGATGGAGGCTTTGAAAATCATGAAAGATTTGTTTTGTGTGGTGTTTCTGTAGATAAGTTCTCTTGTGGGGTTCTTTTGCTTTGTCCTTTTCTCAAGTGTTGTGTGTGCCTTCCCTCACCTCTTCCTCTGGACTGTTGCTATGTTGTTGACCCAAAGTGTGACACATAACTTTTCTAGGAGGCCTGAAACAAAATTCTGAGCATGTTCCCTCCAGTTTGTTAGTTCAAAGGAACCTGTTGCTCCCTGTTAAGCATGCTTAGTATTAAAACTAAAACACACTTAAAAAAAAAATACTGAGCTTACCTGCTCCTAGTCTTGGAAACAGAGATGCTAACAGTATTTCCTCCAACTGTCCCGATTTGGCAGGGGGAGCGGGAGTCGGAACTGTTACATGTGGGACTCTCATGGAAAGCTGACAGGAAAAGGTTATGAGAATACCAGCAAGAAAAGCTAAGGCAATCCTAAGATGGCCATCCTGTCACTTAACAGCTTCTAGTACTAAACAAATTTGGCTTCCACATATTTTCAAAATCGCATAGTGATCTCATGCAGGGAAGAGGTGGGGTGGTGCATCCCAAGCCTTTAATTACAAGGTTTTGTAGTATGAAACCAGCATGAAACAGTGTTGGAGAGGGCATGTTTGGGTGGGTAAACAAATTGCACCTCGCCATATCCCCAGATGGATATGGAGTTGGCTTGAGCCCCCAAACACAAGGTTGGAAGGTAGAAAAGAGAAGGAAGGAAAGACACACGCACGCATACAACTTTGGTCAAAGAATCCCTCTAGCAGTCACCAATAATAATCACCCCAGAGGGATGATTTATTCTTTCAGGCTTCCCTTCTTATACTATTTTTCTGTTTATATTAAAGAATGCTTACAGGAAGAAAAGATTCAAGCATCAGCATTAGCAGTGTTACCCTGTGAATTGGGGGTCCCGGGAGGGGCACCCAAATAACCAAACCAAACCTAAGCAAAGATGGGGAAATTAGCTGGAGCCCTCTCTTGGCTAACGAGAGGCAGGGCAACGCAGCAGGATCTTTTACCCTATGTCTACAGCGTCAGATCAGTGAGCAGGCAAATGGTTCAAACAACAATTAAGATTTATTAAACAGTTTTTAAAGAGAAGCACAAACACACTCCTAACTAGAAAAGGAAATAGAATTTCAAGGGGGATGGGAGATACATCACCTGTCCTGTAGCCCTGAAGAAGCCTGATTGTAGAGGAAGAAACTAATAGGGAGACATTTGAGCTGGTTTCAAGAGTAATAAACTGGCTCCTGCCTCGCTCAGCACTTGTTCCTCAATGGCTCTCGCTAAGAGAGAAAGCCACACGGTGCCATGCCAACCTGGAAGTCTGCAAAAAATCAAATATTAAGTCCTTTCATCTTCATTAACATAACTTCTCCAGCTATTCTCCCTCTGACTCTTTTCCAGCTGTCATAAACACAGAACTCAACTTCATTGTAAAGACTTTTTTTTTGCCCTTTAAATTTTCCACAGCTATTTCCAAAAAGAAACACTACTCTCTTATAATATCCAACCCAGATATAGATCAAGTTTAGAAATAATTTAAACAGTTTCTTAGATTTCATAAATCTGTCCAAAAGCCTTATAAGAGCTTCATTTTACACTGAAATCACATTGAACATCAAGCTACAGGATGAAATCTACAATCCACAAACCCACCCATTATTTCTTTACCCATTCACACTTTTTTTTAACCAGACCTGTGCAATTGTGTAAACTGAGCATCACATATCAAACTCCATAAGACCCGGGGATAAAACATCCTTCCATGAAACACCAGAAAGATCTTATTGTCTTCTTTCTCTCCTTCCAAAAGTCCAGCTCAAAACTGACTACCCTCAATATCTTTCTAGGGCTCCCCCTACTCCCAAAATGATGCTGTTCTCTTGGTTGACTTTACTGTTGATCTGAGTGTTCCTCCTTCCAACATCTCAAATGACTTCCACAGAAAGCATTCCACTTCACCTTTTTCAAATATATTTCCTTTCTCTATTTGCAACCTGTCTAGTATTCTCCTCTAGCTCTTCCAGGATCACTTCTGAATCAAAATATCTTTGTCTGGCTGCACAGGATCACCCATAATTTTCTCTCTACACTCCAGTATCTCCTCTCCATCTTATGCTTTAATTTCTATCACTTCATCCCTGAACAGTCTGAAGCTCTTAAGATCATTTATCAATTTGAATTCCTTCTGAACCTCTGCCAGATCACTGAATCACCTTCATTTTCTGAGAGTTGAATCATTGCTATTATTCTGCTTTTATTCTATTTATTCTATCTCACTCCACAGTAAGTCCTCTGCTACAATGTTGGAAGACATAGGCCATTTCCACATGAGAGGGGAGGAGCGGTTCACTGTGTGTCAAGAGTGGTGTTTTATATTCCAATTTAGAAACTGTTCTGTCTGCACATTCCCCATTTAAATCGTATTACCTCAGAGAAAAGCGGCTGCTGCATCCACAAAAAGAAGAATGCAACAGTTCAGTTCAGCACAGTTCCATACCTCCTAAATCATTCCCATCATTGCCACCAAAGTCTCTTTCGACAGTTCTCCCTTTCTCCACCACAAATAGTTGACAAATCAAATGCCAAATGTGCAACCAAGGGGACTAATTGCAAAGAGATTGGACATGAACTGTAAAGTTTCCTGCATTCTGCCACTTACCTGATTCAGTCCCCCGCACCGCATTCAGCAGATCCGTAAACTGTCAAATTGTTGTCAATTGAAGCTGTCAAATTAAACTGTCAAATAGTTCCCAGAGTCTTCAGGCTGTAGCTCGCCATTTCAAGAAGTTAATTTCCACTTCAAAGAGAAACAATGGTGCCATGTTGCAAGTTCCATTTTCAGAAGTTAATTTTCAAGTCACTTTAAAGAATGTTGCCCTTTCTTGCCTCATGTCTGTTCGTGAAGCTCCCTTCCCTCTGTCAGCAGTAGCCGACAGCATTCTTCTGATGAGCGAAGGGAAGGAAATGACAGCCTGGGAACGTCTACTTTTGCCCTGTGAATCGATGTTACTGTTCTGCACAGACGCAAAAACGAAGCAGAACCCGTTTGGGAGGTTTGCAGCAGACTTTTTCTGTTTTTCACATACGGTGGTTTCTCATTGCACTTAACTGCGTTAGCAGCTGAAAACATGCAGAACGATGAGGAACACGATGAAGCGAAACTGGTTCAACGTGCAGATGGGATGGTAAGATTTTGAGCTGATAACAATGTATTGCCCTTGTGCAGAAATGCCCAAAGCCTGGCTACTCAATTTCTGTTGTTATTCAAACTGCTTTCAATGAGATACCACTCCCAGACAAGACAAGACCACTTTCCCAAACAAAGCAGTCTCTTTCCTTAACCCATTTTGCTTGCAGAGCACTTGAAAAAACCCATCTGCCTTCCAACTTAAGAAAGCAATTTTTCAAATTGTAGAATTACTATACCCTTTATCACTTAAAAGAACTTTAGTTCATATTCTTTTTTATTTTACATTTTCAAGTACTGACATACACTTACACTGAAGAAAAAGGGAAAGAAAAAAGAAGCTAACAGAGAACAGTAGAAAGTGAAACACATTATCTCAAAACACCCCAGTCATAACTTTAATCCCTAACTCCCTCCCCATGACTTCCCACACTTCATGACTGCAGCTGTTGAACAAAACCAAATATATTTCCCCTGTTAATTGGTCTCCTCTCTTATGTATGTATATTCAGAGAAGAGAATATAATAGATACCAAAGCCTATCTTTGTTTCATCACCAAACCTTGTCTTGACACGTAAAATTAAAAGGTTGCCAAATTTTAAGGTAGACTTGTATTGAGTTACCTTTTAACCAACTTGTTAATTTGTCTACTCTAGCTAGTTCCATCACTTTCTCTACCCATTCATGCATCCTTGGAATTTGCCGCTGCCTCCAGTATTTTGCAAACGTTATTCTTGCTATTGTAAACATATGACTTAATAAAATTCTATTTTCCTTTTCAATTTTGTCTTCATAATCTATCATGTTTAGGAGGAATAGTTCAGGCTTAAATAGTATTTCTGCATTCAAAATCTTTTGTATCTTCCCACTTATTAATAATCAAAATTTCCTAGCTTTTTTTACAGGTCCACCATAAGTAGTAGAAGGTATCCTCCTGTGTGTTGCATTTCCAGCATTTATTATTCTTTTTTTGAAATAAATTTTAGGCAATTTCACAGAAGTCAGATTCTACCCATACATCATTTTGAAAGGGTTTTCTTTGTAATCATAACAGCAATGAAATTTTAATCCCATGTTCCATATTCTTTCCCACTGTTCCAATTGAATAGGATGGTCTACATTCCTTGCCTACTTCACCAGGCATTTTTAAAATCTGCTCTTCCTCAGTTTCCTATTTTAGTAATAATTTATATATCTTTGCTCTTAGATGAGAATCTTTACAAATTCCATGCCCAAATTCTGATTCAGTTTTTCAAAATTAAATTTGGTTTTGTCCTCCCTAAATCTAGCTCTTAGTTGAAAATAAGTTAGCCACTGTAATTTAAATCCTTCTTCTCCCAATTTCTCATAATTGTTTAATTGTCAATTTCCTTGATCAAATTGTAATAAATTTGAGTATCTTCACCATCTTTGTAATTATTCTAATTCCCTTAGGATTCTATATAGGATTCATTCTAATTCTATAGAATGCTTCCTATGGCAATATCCAATCAGGGATTCTAATACCAAATCTATCCTTATGTTTTCTCCGTACACACAACGCTCTCCTAATGTTATGATTTCTGAACTCTGCATTTGCTTTCCTTTTTCATACCAAAAGTACACATGCCATCCAAATTTTAACTCACGAACTTCTAACAATATCATCATCATCATCATCATCATCATCATCATCATCATCATTTTAGTGAGAGCCATTCCTTCAAGTATGACAGATATGAAGATTCAAAATATAATTTCATATCTGGTAGACCTAGTCCTCCCCTTTCTTTAACATCTATCATTAATTTCTGTTTAATTCTTGGTTTCTTTCCTGACCAAATTTTGTTAACTCTTTTTTCCCAATTTTTAAATGGTAAATCTAAAAGGATAACTGGAATAGTTTAAATAAATATATTAATTACAGCAATACACTCATTTTCACTAATGAAATTCTTCCTGATAATGATAGTGACAGATTATTCTCTCAGTCTGTATCTTTTTTAAAAAAAATCTCATACTTTGACATAGTTATTTTCATAGATTGTTGATTATTAATAGTTAGGTTTATGACTAAATACTTTATTTTCTTTGTTATTGCAAATTCTGTCTTCACTGCAAGTTCTTTTTGTTCCTGGGCCAACATATTCTTAGCTAATATTGAAATTTGGCAAATTTTCAATATTCTTTTATTACTTTTAATAATTTTTTTCATTTAGATGGGACTTCTAATATAAGACCTACATCATCTGCAAAGGACTGTAGTTTGAATTCTTCTTTTCTTATCTTTATACTTCTAATCCTCATATCAGACCTTACTTCTCTACACGAAACTTTTAGCATTAAAATAACAACAGTGGAAAAATTGGGCATCCTTTTCTTCTTCTTGCTTCTATTTGGATATATTCTGTCTCATTTCCATTAATTTTTAAATTAGCTTTTTGCTACAAATATATCACTTTAATCCAATTATAAAAGTTTTCCCCTATCTCTAGTTCCTTCAATAAATTTAGTAAAATTATCCAGTTCAGATTATCAAATACTTTTTCTGTATTACTAACATGGCTCCTCTAATATCATTGTAATAATTTAAAAATTCTATTATATCAATAATTGTTCTAATATTTTTTATTTACCTCCCACAGAGAAAACCATTTTGGTTTGAATGTATAAATTCCAGAAGGTAATCTTTTTAGACTATTCACCAGTACTGATGCAAAATTTTATAATCCTCATTAAATAAATATATAGGTCCATAATTCATAATTATTTTAAGACCACAGTCTTTTTTAGGAATTAATATAATATTTGCCTGCTTCTAACTGGATCATCTGGAGTCTGATCATCCCAGAGGATTTCATTCATGACTTTGAGTGGTTTTATTAATTCCTCACTAAAAGTTTTTTTTTATATGTGCAGAGAGAGAGAGAGAGAGAGAGAGAGAGAGCGCACACATGAATGAGTGCTGGTGGGCCCTCAGGTCCTGGCACTTTCCCCTTCTTAGTTCTCTTAATAGCTTTCATAATTTCTTCTAAAGCAGGGCTTTCCAAATGGTGTGCCGTGACACATTAGTGTGCTGCCTGAAGTGTGTAGGTGTGTCGCCTACAATCCTGGAAATGTATAATATTTATAAATCATATATTTTAAAAAATATATGAAACGTTTTCAGGAGATATGTTGTGTCCCCATACATTTTGTTATTACAATTTATGTGTATGTGTCTGTATGTCTTATAAAAGGTTAGCTTAACCTCCAATTTGCTAGTAAAACTGAAATTACTGTGTCGCGAAATAATGCATGTCTAAAAAGTGTGTCACCAACACGAAAAGTTTGGAAAGCTATTCTAAAGTAATTTCTTTACTTCAAACAGTTTAAGTATATTTTAAACAAAGTTTTATATCTTTATGACACTTTTGGAAGTAACCGATTGTGCAAATATATATTTATTCAATTGCTTATCAGATACTTTCTGTTTCTTATGAAAATTTCCAAAGTAATTGTAAAATAATTTTGTAATTTCTTTTGTTATAATTCTATCAGCTTCTTTCAGCTCAAATATCATTCTTTTTGCTTTTCTTTTTTTCTTTTATAAGCTAATCATTTCCCTGGCTTGCTGCAAATTCAACTGGACTTGCCATTTGGAATGGACTTCTGGTTGGGACAGAGTGAGTGAAGCCAACTTGGAATCCTCTCCATGGCTCTAAGGCAAAAAAGGGATGGTAATTTAGCTTTCATTAAGATTGGCAAGAATTAAAGTGACCAGTAGTCACCTTGGAATGAGGGGTCCTTGGCATCCCCTACATTGGCCATTTGTGTTCCACAAGATAGTTGCCTGAAAAAGAGCAACATCTGCAAGTAACCAGAGCTGTTATCTTGGAAGGTGAGTGGTGAAAAGATTTTCCTCCACCTGGGAAGCCAGCAGCCACCAAACTTCTTAGAGTAAGATGATTGAAAAACTATGATTGCAATCTTAAGTAGCCTTTTGTGACTGCAATAATTATGCCCTAAATATTGGTCTTCTGTGGATTCGATAATAGAACAAGGTCAGATATACAAAGTGTCACTTGTCTTGTCTTTTGCTTTGTTTGATATATTTGTTTTCCTTTTTCTTTTTTTTAAAGGAGAGCGAGAGAGGTAGAGGAGATCTTCCTTTTCTTCTGAAACGAGTGAGATGCAGAATTATTAACTACTTTCTCTTTGATTTTTATTTTTTGTGTTCCCTTTTCAGGGTTCGAGTGTTGTCTGCCTTCTCCTCACTCATGTTTTCTCTGCTTCAGTTTTTTTTTCTTTGCCAGTGTTTTTTTTTTCTTATTTATGCTATTATTAGTGAAGATATTTTGGATTTCATTTCTCCTTTAACTGTATCTTGGATTGATTACTCCATTGCCTTTCTTTCTTTCTTTTTTTGGTTGGCTAAAAGAGTTCTAACTGGATAAGCTGCCAGTTGGTTTGTAGGACCTTAATTGCTAAACAGTGTCCTTAAAAATGGAGCCTGCTGTTGGCATGAGTTACCTGCAAGGATGTTTGATTATGGTGGCTCAGAAAATTGTGATCTGGATGACCAGCTTCCTCTCCTTAACATTATTGAGTTCTAACGACAAAAAGTAAACAACATAAATATTTAGGATTTTTTCCCTCCTTTTTGGTTTTTTTCATTTTTTTCTTTTTTTTGCTTACTTTTATGCTATGTGATTAGTGTTGACCTTTTGATATATATATGGTTTTAAAATTTGTGAATACTTTTTTCTTTCCCCTTCCTTTTGTTCTTATACTCCTTTTTCCCCTCTTGTTTTTCCTAGTCAGTCCTTTGATCTTCATCTTCTGCCCCAAAGAAGCTCCCTCTGCAGGAAGGTTTATATAGAGAGACAGAGTTAGAGAGACTGTTTTTCCCTCTTTCCTTCCCCCCACTGCTTTTTTTATTAAGTAGATATGGAGCAGGGGGTGGGGAACCTTGACTTACAGAGAGAAGTCGAAAGGAAGAAGGAGGGAAGAAGAAGAAAAGGAAGAGGAAAGCCAAATGAATTTACATAGAGAAAAGAAAGAGGAAAAAGAAGACAATTAGCCTCAGCTGGATTTAGAAAATGGATAAGAAGAGGAGAGAAAGAGAGAAAAACCAGGTGGAAGAAGAGAAGTGTTTAAAAGGGAAAAAAAAGAAAAAGAAGCATGTGGGAGTGAAAAGAGAGAAAGGAGAAGAATAAGAGACAGAAGCAGATTATATACATACATAAGTTTTTTGGTCAGTGACCAGCCATAACAAAACAAGCAAACAAAAGGAGAAAAATGGAATGATAAAAAAAACTTAATGAGATGCATTAAAAATAAATCACTAAATAGAAAATTTAAAAGAACATTAAATATAAAATATTTAAATATAAAATATTTGAGTTACAATGGTTTGATAAAAAAGCAACACAGGATGATAATCTTATGATACTAGGATAACATCCTACGCCGACAAGCTATAGCTGCCAGGTTAAATAGTGTGTAAGCAGATAAGAAGAGAGGAATTGAACAAGGAAAAGATAGAAGACATAAGAAAGTGGTAGAAGGTGTGAGGAAGTGGTATAGGAGGACATGTGAAAGTAAACGGAGAGAAATAAAAGAAAATGGCTTCAGATTTAACTTATAAAAAAAGATGTGAAGTACAATTAATGCAAAATAGAAGAGAATCAACAGAAGAAGGGTCCCCAACATCTATCAAGTTTATGGATGAAATGAGAGAATTTAGAAAAGAAGTTGGAAGTTAATTGGATGGTTTGAATGTTAAATTTAATTCACTACATGATTTAATGGTAAAGGTGAAGAAAGAAGTCAAAGAAAAGAAAGAGGAAGTCAAAAAGAGACGCTAAAGATATAATGGTTGATGAAAAGACAATAATTATTTTGAAAAAGATAACTATAAAATTATTGAAGAGAGAGAGGATTACACCCTTTTGATGGACAAATTAAGACAAGAGAGAATACCTTTTAGCTGGGATAAATTAGAGGGAGCTAACTTTTAATTTAAAGGTGAAAGATGCTAAATTAATACTAAATTTCTAAAGAATTTCTGAAGAAATTAAAGAAAAAATAAGAGAATCCAAGAGATAACCAAGAATGTGAAGACTTTGACAATGATATCCTGGATCAACAAAATGGAACTTCCCAAGAAGGAGAATTCAAAAGTAAGAGATTAATCAATACCAAAAAAAGAAAAAAAGAAAAAAAAGGAGAGTTATCTTTGCTGGAAGGGATAAGATACAAGTTAGGCCATTTCCACATGGGCATATTGCCCACGCTAGAGCGACCTCTCCAGGAGGTCTTCTTCACTGGGGTCTGCGCTAGAGCAGTTAAAAAAAGTGAGGTTCTAGACCTCAAACTGCTCTAGCGCAGCCCCGGGGGTGGCGCTGTGAGTTTTATAAAAACCACCTTCAAAAGTGGTTTTTATAAAACTTACCTGCGCTGCCCCGTAGCAGCCCCCGGTGAAGAACTGCAGAGACACGGTAGCGCGTCCCTGCAGATCTGCCCGGGGGCAGGCTTCTGGCTGGCACGCTGTCCTAATTGGCGGAGCGCTGCCGGAAGCCGCCGGCCGCCATTTTGGGTGCTGCTGGGTGCTGCCGAGCACCGCCAGGCGCCGCTGAAATTCGGCGGCGTTTGGAACGGCGGATCCGCGCTCTTCGGAGGGACGGAGCAACCCACTCGCGGGTAAGCTCCGCCCCTGTGTTCGTGGCCCCGTTCGGCCCCCCCCCGTGAGGAAAGGGCCTTAGAAATTCATTACTTGGAATGTTAAAGGTATTAATACACTGGAAAAAAAAGAAAATTAATTTTCCATTATTAGAAGAAGCTAAATGTAGATATCATCCATCTTCAGAAAATTAGGATCAAAAAGAAAAACACGAAGTTGTTAATAAAAAAGGGTTTGGAGAAAAGATCTGTAATTTATAGGGAAAAAAACCCTTTGCAACAAAATTAATTTGCTCAGATTAGAGGGGAAGATATGTAGGTGTAGAGATCACTATTAATGATTATAAGATGTTAATACTCAGAATTTATGTCAATGAAGGAAAGATATACTTTTTTTAAGAAAGATAAGATTTTAGAACTAAGATATGAGAATCAATGTATGTTGGATGACTTTAATAGAGTAGTAAACCCGAACTTGCCTCTGAGCCAGTGATCATCATCACTGTAGCTTTCCCTTCCACTGACCTTTCTGTGAAAGGAATTTAGCCTTCCGTGATTTTACCCAGAAGACCACTTAGGCCTGTGCTAAGACAGGCAGAACTTCTGGACAGACACAAGGACCCAAGACAACATCTCTAGGCAAAACATTAAATCAAGGCAGAATGGTACATGATCTCCAAACTCTCTAGGCTAGAAGCTGAATAAATCAATATGAAACAATTATTGGACTCAGACGGCCTTCTATGTGAAGTTGGACTGCAACTTCCAGCACTGCTAGCCAGCATATCCAGTGGTGAGGAAGTCTGGGAGTTGCAGTTCAACAACGTTTGGAGTGCTACACAATTTTCATTTCTATTCCAAAAGATCTTATCTGCTGTAGAAATGTCAGTATCATTCTCGAGAGCATATTCAGGGGTAGCTGTACAGCAAAATACAATGAAATCACAAGTGACACCTTTACTGGCCAACTGAAGTGCACAAAATATATCATGCAAGCTTTCAAAGCAGTGATTTCATCCTCACGTTCCTGAATTTCCAGCCATCACAGGCAAAAGCCAGAGATTTTGGGAGTTGAGGTCCAAAACAGCTGAAGGTTGAGCAGCACTGCTCCAGAAGATTAGATTAGCAGATGATAAAGGAGCAAGTCATTTCTGACTTATGACGACCTGAAGAAAAACTTATCATAGGGTTTTCTTGGCAGAATTTGTTCAGAGAGGGTTTGCCCTTGCCTTCTTCTGAGGCTGAGAAAGTGTGACTTGCCCATAATTACCCAGTCTGTTTCCATGGCTGAATGGCGATTTGAACCTGGTCTGCCAGTGCCCACACAAACATCACTGCACCCCACTGGCTCTCTCTGGAAATATACATTTCCCTAATATGTGATATGACCATAAGAAAGCACATCCAGGCAAGGCATTAGAATAAAGCCAGTGTTGTATAAAATTAACTTCCTCAGTTTTCTAGCAGCAACAAGAAAAGAGGTGGGCCACTTTAGAATAGGAATCCGAGAAACTGTATCCTTTCACTTTCTTCTACATTTCATTTTTAAATAAATATCTTTTCAGACATTTGATTTGGATGAATTCATCAAAATTGAAGAAAATTTATGTCTATCTGCACTGGCCCAATTAAACTGTTACAGTTGTTACCATCATGGAAAGGACCATATTATTCCTGCTTACCACACACACATATATATATTAAAGATAAGCCTCTAAAAAGAACTGAGGTTTCACTCCTAATTCACCACTAAAATAGATTCAATTCCGTGCTTTTAAGAACTGGACACTCAAAGCCTGGGGCCTGGCTGAATGACGATGTCACTTTAATTTCCTCCTCCATTTAGATTCTTTTATACTCAAGTCATTTCTGTCCTAAGCCTGAAGAAATCTGTGGATTCTAGATAACTCTTATAAAAAAGTGGACTGCAATGAAATCCTGCCCTCCCCTATTGAAAGGCTGCATTCTAGTTGATCACACTGGTAGAGAACATGTCCGTCTGATGTGACTTAAATCAGGATTAGAACCTTTTCCTTGTAAATCTCTGGATTACCTGTCAAAAACTTTATGGAAATTTGCATTTCAGCAGTAGGTGTGTCTTCCACAGCTAAAAGTGTACAGTCAGCCCTCCACATTTGCAGGTTTCACTTTTGCAGACTTGATTATTCAAGAATTATTTGCTGTCAGCTCTGCTGCCTCCCTATGCCATTTTTAACAGGGACTGCAAGTCTTGTGAGACTGAGGAACTGTGAACGAGGCTTTAAGTCCCTCTTAAAAATGGTGTGGGGTGGCAGTAGAGGTGGCAGGAAGCCCCATCAGCCATCCACTTCTGCCTTGGGAAGGAACCCTGATGCCTCAAAGGAATCCATGGTGGGTTGAATATGGTGATCATACTTTTTTGTGTGTTAAATATGGTTTGACAGAGCCTAGAGTTATTCACGTTTTTTCATTTTCACAGGAGTCCTGTGTCCCTAACCATAGCAAATGTGTAGGGATTACTGTATTTGTAAGCGAATTAATAAACCTGGGTTTAATAAACAAGAAGAGAAAACACATTGGCCCTTTCCACATGGGGTAATTAAAACGGGGCAGCGCGACCTCTAACGGAGGTCGTCCACACCGTGGAGTGCGCTGGGTCATTTATAATTTTGATGTTCCACACCTCAAACTGCTCAGAAGCGACCAGAAGTGGTGGTGCCGTGTGTTTTTTAAAAACCTGGAAAAATGTGTTTTTTTTCCCTGAGGCACGCTATCACTTGTGTAGAAGCGCAGATATGCGCTGATTCGCGCATGAGATCAACAGAAGGCGGGCTGTGGGCGTGGACAGCCTCAGTGGTTGGTCCCGCCCCACAAAGTACAGGACGGCGCCATTTTTTAATCCTCGGAAAGCGGTTAAGAGCTACAGCAGGAAAAATGAAAAAAGATAAGGTAAGTAGTTTGGATTAAAAAAGATAAGGTAAGTAGTTTGGATTAAAATACATATGTTTTTATCTTTATCAGTTTAAAATAAGTTTTGCATGTGCACCTGGAGCTGTTGGCAGTTCTGGAGGCTGGGGATATGCGGTTGGAGGGCTTATATTTCGTGGGCGGGACTGCTGAATGCTTTCTCCTTCCTCATGCCAGAACAAAAGACTGCCTGGTCTCTCTCCCCTGTTCTGATGGCACACCCGTATCCCTCTTAATTATTTTTAAAATAGCCTCTATGTGTTGGCTGGCATGCTGTATGGGACCTACAATATTTTCCCTTCCCTTTTTACTAATCAGTTTTTCATTTTTATTACAGTTTTATTTGGGGGGGGGGTGTTCAAAGTTTATTTTATTTTTTTATTTTTTTTTTATTTTTTTATTTATTTATTTATTTATTAATTATATTTGTAGGCTGCCTTTCTCCTGGAATTGGAACCCAAGGTCTGGAGAGCCACTCAGTGTCTGCCTCTGTTGCTTATATACCTCAGACAAAATATATTTCAACTTGTTTTGAAACCAGAAATTTTTGGGGGGGAGGGAAGAAGTCAAGAACCTAAATGCCCATAAAAAAAGATTTTAAAAAAACTTATTTTGAAATCAGAGAGGGTTTATTGGGGGAGGAATCCCAAGCTGAAATGCCTCCCCCATAAAAATAATAAGCTAGCGATGGAGAAAATAGACCCCTGCAGTTGTCTTTGGACTGTAGCTCCCATCATCTCATATAGGAGTTGCTGGGAATTGTAGTCCCAAGACTGACAGGCTCTCCCCCTCATCTGACTTCAGACAGCACCTTAGGAGTCAGGGAGGGGGGGATTCATATCCTTTCCAACACCTTGATTTTGTCAGATGAAAATCCCCAGCATTCCCCTGCCGGCTGTGGATACTGGGCATTGCACTACAGCCCCATCTGGACGGCCGCACGCATCCCCACCCTTGTGGTATCCATGGGAATCATGCGACTGTTGGGATGTGGCTGGACTCCAACTCACAGCATCCCTTACGACTGGCCAGCTGGTTGGGGATGCTGGGTGTTGCAGTAAAGCTCCAATCTGGAGGGCTGCGGGTACTCCTGCCCTTGCAGCTTTCCCCCTTCTCACTTCCCCAGGCTTCTCTCACCGTGCTCTGAGGCTGTGGCCACCTCCACCGCCCCCAGGCGCTCCCTATTGGATGAGCAGCGCCGGGCACTCCATTGGTTGCCGCGCTGCTCCGTCTTCGGAAGACCCAGGAGACGTCATCGCCCTCTTCCCAAAGCATGCCGGGAAGTGTAGTTCTGGGCAGGGCAGACTTTGACAGCGCCACGGAGGCACGGCGCCACGGAGGAAGGATGCGTGTCCCTCTGCAGGTGCGGATGCCCCTCTGGCGGACTGCAGCTCCCAGCAGCCCCAAACCAACTGCATAGACCATGGAGAAGAATGCTGGGAGCTGCAGTCCAGTGTCTGGAGAGAGTGGCATGTGGTCACCCCTGGACCGAATCCCGGCAGGGAGAGAGGGTGGGTGGGTGCAACGGCCTCTGTTGCAAGTGACCCAACTGCTTCCCTCCCCAGCTAAAACGAAGGTGTACGTCTCCATCCGAAAATTGATTAATGGCAAGGTGTGCCAACACTGCCTTCCTCTGAGGCTGAGAGAATGTGACTTGACCAAGGTCACCCAGTTGGTTTCCATGGCTGAGTGGGGATCTGAACTCTGGTCTTCTGTAGTCCAGCACTCAAACCTCTGTATTCACGGTATCTTTCGGAGCAATGGGACCCTGGCAACGTTGGTCATCCCCTCTTCTTCCGTTGCGAAACCAGCACAAAACGGCAGAAAGGGGAGCAGAGAAAAAACACTCAAGCACAAAAGTGATCTCTCCCCAGAAGCTTCAAAGGAAGGAGGGGCGGTGGGAGGTGTCATGGGAGGACCTAGGTGGCTGTGCGTACGTGCACACGTGAGCACGTACGTAATGACGCATGGAGCCATTTTTTTAAAAAAAAAAACAGCCAATCACAGCCGAAGGGGGCGAGGTAAGGAGACTAATGGGAGTGGCCATGAGAAAATCATGTGGATCTATTAATACACGCTAGACTATTTCACGCTAGAGCCGTATGGAACTTCGTAAATTAAAGTCCGCATTAGCGCAAATACGGAAAAAAACGGCCGGTAGCGTCGCAGAGCGATTTCCTCGCCTCATGTGGAAAGGGCCATTCAGTCTTTCTCCTTGGGCAGGACACTCTCCACCAGCTTTATATCTGCAGACTAGGTCAGGAAAAAGGAAGCAATATCAATAAGCTTGGGTGGGTGGAAGGAGCACAGCCACAGGTCTGGATTTGGACTGAGAAGTCCACACCTGGTCAAGAGCTCACCTACAGGAAGCTTCCACCAAATGTGGATTTATTCACAATGCCTGCCATAGAAGGAGCTGGAAGGCAGCCACCAAACAGCTGCTAGTAGAGTAAGAAGTAGATTATTAGGTGACCCACTTATTCCTTGTAGAAAGGAGACTTGATTCAATTTTCAGACCAGAGTTTTCCCATCTCCCAAATTAGATGGATTTGTCAGATCTTGGAGCAGATACAAAAATATAACACTGCAGGTCTCCTACTGCTGGGAAGACTTCACCGGATCCTTTCTCTACTCTAAAATAACACAGATCCATTTGGCATCTACCTCTCCTTTGCAGGCCCTTGGGGCAGGGAGCTGCCTTTAAATGAAATCAGCTGTTCTTTCTCCCTTTGCCTTTGATTGACACTTGAACTCTGTTTGGAAGGTTAAAAGGATTTTTTGGCCTTCCCCAGATCAGCTGCGGGGCTGATTCTTGTGCTATACTGTTTGATGGTGAGTATTTTTTAATTAAGTGATAGAGCATTCATAGTTCTTGGCACATTGATATCATGAAGATATCTCCCTCTTCGTTAGATTCTCCTGGTCTTGTTTCTGCTGTGTAAGTTTGTTACTCCTTTAAGCTTCTGTGGTTTCGTGCTTTCTCTCTAAAATGCATTCTTTTGTTGAGCTACCAAAAGTTGTAGTGATGACCACCAGATCTGATGCTATTTACCCAGGGGATTTAACAAAATCATGGAAGAGAATACTGTCAATGGCTGTTAGTTATGATAGCTGGATATTCCTCCTAAGATCAGAGTCTATATGTCTCCCAATATCAGCTGCTGGAGAATCCAAGCAGAAGAGTGATATTGCATTTATGTGGTGCTTGTGAGCCCCCTGGTTGGCTAATGAGAGAATGCTGTACTAGATGGGCTTTTGCTTTGACCCAGCCGGACTCCTCTACTGTTAGCTTGACCAACAATATAGCCCTTTGAAGTATCTTTGCTTAGCGAAGTGAATTTAAACAAACATGTGCCTTTAGAAGTCTGTTTAAGAGAACTATAGCCTCAGTACGCTCTTTCTGATTTGGCTGAGCTTCTCTGTCATAAAATTATGGATAAGCCAATGGAAGCATCCATTTTCTCCATATAGTAAAAGGAAGAGACTTTCTTTCTGCTCAAAATATATTCAGATCGCCTTCCCTTCATGACAGTGATGCTCTGAATAAGTCTTATACAGTCACATGCAGATTTTAAAGTCTTGCCATTTCAAATGGAACATTGTTTTCACCTCTTGATTGAGAGCTAAACTCTTCTTCTTTCCAGCATGCTAACAATGAAGACACAACTCTTAAATGCCTCCTGTGATACTTCTCCATGTGCTGGAAAGCCTCTAATTCCTGACTAGGAATGTTGATATTGTTGTGGAAAATTCCAGTGTAGATACTAACCTAAGGCTGAAGTGATTTTGGGAAGGCTTGTTTGAATAATAGTGATAATGGTGGTGATGTTTTCTCTCCCACCTTTTCCCCAGTTGAGGGCTCCAAGTGGCTCACAACAAGTAAGGAAACCTACACTATTAAAAATTTACAAAATACAAAAGATAAAACAGGGTATGAGATATGTGCGTAATGTGTGTGTGTGTGTGTGTGTGTGTGTGTGTGTGTACATATAGCCCAGCTTCATCCTATGATTGGGCACTTAGATTTTACTCAAAGAGGCAGTCAGAAATTGGGAAGCTAATAAAGTGTCTCAAGCCATTGCAAACCAAAACCAGGCCTATGCAAATCCATCCTGCAGATTGTGTTACAGTTGCCCGCCCACCTGCCCACAGCACTGGCTGTTTGTTCTCAGTATATGAGGAACAGAAGTGTACCTGACCAAGATTAACACCCGGATTCCAAAACTCAAGCAATTATAGTACTATGACAACATCCTATGGTTTCCTGTTGAGGGAAAGGGCCTTTAAAATTCTCAGCCAGAGAACTCTTATGGTCCATTTGACCAAATTATGTACCCTAGGATTCCATAGGATGGAACCATGGCAGTCAAAGTGGAATAATACTGCTATAACTGTGTAGTGTAAAAAGGCCCCTGGGAAATTGTTAGTGAATATGGAGTCATCTGGGTACACAAGCTTTTGTAAACCAGAAGAGCTGAGCTTGTCTAGATACGTCTTTTCTATAAAATATGAGTGGCCATTTGGGTAGCCTAGGGAGCTGCAGATAATTATTATTCAGTCCTGATGATTTTGAGACGTTAGTAAATGTCCTCTGTTATCCCAGTTCTGTTGTGTTGCAAACATAATGGTACACAAGAACTGATTGCCTGATTTTGCTTTCGAATATGTTTCCTCTCCAGTCTTATTGGGCATGATGCTTGGTGAATTATGTGGGGATGTACTTAGATGGTTCTAAAATGAGGCTAATTTTAATAGATCCAGAATTATGGTGGGGATCTTAGGAACACATTTCATTTTCAAAGAAAGTGCCAGCCCAACTTTATCCAATATGACCAGAGTTGATTCTCCAGGTGTTGAATAGTAGTATGAGTCCAGCATTCACTTCTCACTTACACAACCAGAAGCCAATGAGAAGCTCACAAGCAGCACATGAATGGGGTGGTGTTGTACTAGTTCCTGAGCACATCAGCTATTCTGGGTTACATGGTAATTCAGCTGGCTGTCCACACTTTTAACTATCTACCTCCCCCACAATCTTAATGAAGATGGTGGTATATGAAATATGTATAGCTGTGGAGGGAGGTGAAATTTGTCATCAGTTCCAGTTCTGATTTTCTAAGGACCTTTTGGAACATGAAGATGCTTCAGATGTAGGATTGCCAGGATCACCACAGGTTCGGGGATTTCCAGGCCTAACCTTGAGACCTATGGATTTTCCCTGGTGATGACATTAAGTATGATGCATTAGGTACTAAGCACAGTGGTTCACAGTGTGCCATTTGAACACCCACACATATACCCACCCCACTCCCACATATTTTTCTGTTTGGAAATTAAGACAGAAATCTTAGCTAAAGGGTGATTACTCCTCCTCACTTACTTAAGTAGACTGGATACGGAACATTTAAATTAGACTACTTGCTTCTAGCCAGAGGGTAGATGCAAAACAAAGTGGAAGGTGAGTCCTAGTGCTACAATGACTGGGTGGGAAGGAAGATGTTAAATGAACCCATAGACTTCCCTGGAGAATCTTTGCAAGTTGCAGCAACAAATCAATTAATCTTTGCAAGCTGCTGTTCTACTAAATGAGCTGGAGATTTGCACACAGCCTTTTCCTCTTGCCCAGAGCTGAGCCCACTAAAGTTTGCAGGGAAATGACCCATGAAAACTGAGGGTTAGGCCCTATTCAGACAGTGTCAGTGCACGGTTGTCTACTATAAAAGCATGTGGATCTCCATGGTATTGGGCAATGGCCTTTCTTGGCATCAGCTTTTCAGTCAATCAGCTGTAAGGCTGAGTCTGCAAAATTATGGTTGTAGAATGTAGGAGAGTGCTTCTGAGGTTGCTTTTTTCTAGATATGGTATGTAATCAATATCTATCTATCAATCTATGATACTGATGGTGTTGACAATGTTTCCATCCTAATCTCAGGCTGCTTTCAGCATTCCAGCAGTTTCAAGTCTCAGCAGGTCCACCGCATGGGGCCTCCAATTTGGCTCTCATTTTCCATTGGTTTCCAAGGTTCTGAACAATGTGATGTAGTAACATGATAAACACTTCTTCCTCTCACAGGTGACTGGTTGCAAGGGCTACAAAAGCTTTTCAAATGGTAAGTGTTAAGCAGTTTGATTCTGAGGGAGATAGGGTCTAGGATAGGGTAACTGTATGACCTAACAAAACACTGTTTGTCCTTTTGGCTAACAACTCTACTTGTTTCACTTGGAAAGTAGCTTCTGAAGAGAAGGAATGAGAACAGAGACCATGAGGTTGGTGAAAGGCATGCTTAAACCATTTCGTGCCTGCTGTTTCCTCACATCAAGTTCATATTCTGAAACATACATTTCAAAACTACTTGTTAACTTGGAACAGTGGCAACTAGTATTTTCAGGGAGCAAGAATAAGGAAACTTTCACTGTCTATCTTTTCTCAGTTGTCCCTCATCTCCCCTCTTTAGTCTAGATAAGAATTGGTGGGCTGATAGTACACACAAGTATATGTGTATGTTGGTGTGCTATGTAATATGTAGCTTGGCTCTGGGAGTTAGAGGAGCTGGCGGGCTGAGAAAACACATACATGTGTAGTTCGACCCTAGGAATTAGTAGCCTCTAGGTGAGATGGTGTCAGTAAGCTGAGAACGGGTGACAAAACAAAAGACTATGGCCAATGAATGTGGTGATGACCCACATCCTAGCTAGGATATCTTTCCTCTAGTTGCAGTGATATCTATATTTTGCTCTTAATTGACTGCATTATTTCACTGGAGAGATGGTTATTTCTTTCATTGGGATACTATACCCAGAGTAAATCAGCATAGCTAGGAGGTGTTCCCTCAGCCAAAAAGAAAAAAGACTGGATTTTCTTTGGTAGGGATATGGAGTAGGTCTGGTGTTCAGTATCTGGGTCTCAGCATCTCCTGGTAGTGATTCAAGACTAAAGAAAGTGAGGCCAGAGGCTGGGGAGGAAGACTATGAGAATGGCTAAAACATGCACTCTAATTACAGCCCTAAGTTTTGAGGCTCTAAAATAAGCTCACTTCTGTTACCATTTCAGTATCTCTTCCGAAATGTCTCCAAAGGCCTGGGCCAGCTTGAAGCTTATATTAATGTAGACGAAGGGGTGGCTTTCCAGATGGACAACAATTTGTTTTGGGACTCACTGGGCAGAGGCTACAATTGGGCCATCCAGGGT
Organism: Iguana delicatissima; assembly: GCA_948472985.1. Classification (NCBI taxonomy): domain Eukaryota; kingdom Metazoa; phylum Chordata; class Lepidosauria; order Squamata; family Iguanidae; genus Iguana; species Iguana delicatissima. The sequence goes on along the minus strand of CAOKZL010002749.1, from coordinate 36,171 downwards.
CTGTTTGAGAAGATGGAGTCAGGCAAATTCTGGATCACCTGCTTGTCCTCGGGAAAAGTTATGCTGAGAGACTGGATAGGCATGTATCTTGCTGCAGTGGATGTGGGTACAGACCCAAGGACCTTCCCAATCCGAGCTGTCCAGTGCTCAGAAGATGCTTTCCTCCAATTTGATGTCTTTTATAGAGGTAATAGGGTAGCTTTCCGGGCCTATAATGGTCTCTTCTTGTCCAGAATGTACAGAGGGTTTTACACAGTGGAAGCAGCCAAGTACCTTCCTGATGAGACATGTTATTTCCGTCCTTTGATTGGAGATAGCTCTCAGCCTACTTTTGAAATACTGAGAGTGCAGATAGATGATTCAAAAGTAAGATGCCACTTCCATGTCTTGGAGAAGCAGACATATGTCAACCAGAGCGAGGTACCAGAGCAACACACTTTCACCATGAAATGGGAGACCCATTGCACTGACCAAATTATCTGGGACCGTCTGTGGGGGCTTGGTTTGCCCCTTTCATTTAGGTTCGCTGTTGTGGGGGTGACCCCCACTGTGACATACACGGAGAACAATGACAAATCTGTCTCTCTGGTAAGGTATATTTATGAGAAGCGGACAGAAGAGGTGGAGGTGCCCCCCAAGACCAAAGCTTTAGCTAGCCTTTGTGTGTACTGGCACAGTACGACTTGTGTGCCATTTAGTTTAGCCATCAAAAAGGTGAAACCTAATGGGACTGTGGTGATGTTGCGTGAAGGCGGGTCATGGAAGGGCCTCACCTATCATAATGTCCACATAAAGGTCGAACTGGAAAAACTTGGTGAGTCATGTGCAGCCATGTGAAGGTATATCAAAATTGGCAGCCTCCAAAGAATAATAGCATATCAGACTGTGAGAGACTCAGTGATATAGGTAAGTGGCTGCAACAATTCAGCACCGCCTTGGGATGATTTCTTGTTGGATGTTGTTGCTTTGAAGAATAGTTAACTCCTGAAGTATCTATCCAGTGTTTCCTTTCTACCTCCTAGGTGCCTGAAAGAAAATATGATGGCTACCTTTTTATGGCAAGAAGAGGAGAAATCCTCATCTTGCAGCATAGTTCAGAGAACCTAAATAAAGTTGTGATATTTTTTTCCTGAAAGGCATCTTGACTCTATTTTATTATATTGGAGTGTGTGGGAAGGTAATTGATACCATTGTATATAGAGAAGGGAAGCTTTAGGGAAAGGGGAGCCAGTGTGGTGTGGTAGTTTGAGTGTTAGTGTTAGACTACAATTCTGGAGAACAGAGTTCAATTCCCCACTCAGCCAAGGAAACCAGCTGGGGGACCTTGGGCACTTTGCACAGACTACAGATAGCATTTGGTATTTGGAATACAATTCGACTGTATTAGTACAAGGGCAGTGTGATGCTGCCAGTTTTATTTTCAATTTCTTTATTAATGATCCTTACTGTAATGTGCCTTTCTCACAGCAGCTGCACACTGGGTGGACACTTTCATCAAACCATCCATCATGACCCAAAGGATCCTACTCAGTTTCTACCAGTTCAGATCCCATCAGAATATATATGTAGTCATGTTTTTTTAAACTCACTTGCTTATGATGAACCACATTTCCCATCTAACTGCCTATTATGCTAGTCAGGGGGTTTATTTTGCTGGTCTTTGCTTCCTGTTTTGGTTTTAACAATTCTGAATAATTTGGGCTGGTTGGCAAACATATAGCCACTTCTGTGATCAATTTTAATTTTAGTTTGTTTTCATTTATGAACCAGTTTAAAACCCTTACTGTAGATCCATCTTTCCCCACTATGCAGTGGCCCTCAATTGCAACAATTGATCAGTCATTCCCAGTTGCTGCTTCCTATTGTTTAACCAGTTTCTGGTATGAAAGAGGCCATTTTTATAACTCCTCTTTCCTCCATGTGAAAAAATTCTGGCAGTTCTCATCATGGGCTTTACTAAGTGTGTCTTGCCCAATTCACAGCCCACTTGCTTCCAGCCTCTTTTACTTTTCCTTCTTTCCTTTCCATGCTGGGTCTTGCATAAGGCAAGCTTCTCAAAACTCAGACTACACTGACAAGCTGGAACATATCCAGAGGAGGGCCACCAAAATGGTAGAAGGCCTGGAAACCATGCCATATGAGGAACAGCTTAGGGAGCTGGGTATGTTGAGCTTAGAGAAGAGAAGGTTAAGAGGTGAATGATTTCCATGTTTAAATATTTGAAGGGATGTCATATGGAAGATGGGCTAAGCTTGTTTTTGGTTGCTCCAGAGACTAGGACACAGCACAATGCATTCACACTGCAGGAAAAGAGATTCCACCTAAACATTAGGAAAATCTTCCTGAGGGTAAGAACAGTTCAACAGTGGAATATGATGCCTCAGAGTGTGTGGAGTCTCTGTCTTTAGAGGTTTTTAAAGAGAAGTTGCATGGCAAACTATCAAGAATACTTTGATGGTGTATTCCTGCATGGCATGGGGATTGTACTCGATGGTCCTTGTGGTCTCTTCCAGTTCTATGATGTTATAACTAACAGGAAACGATAGTTCTTTTCTCATATGTCATAATTGTTAAGCTTGCATAGAATTTTTGGTGGGGGCCTTTTATCAAAATGAGTCACATGATATCTTAAGCTGCTTGAGCTTAGTTACTAATGTTCTTGTCAATGTTTACCGTGTAAGTCTGGAGAGCCTGCGTGGTGTAGTAGTTTGACCTTGGGCAAGCCGTACTCTCTTGGCCTCAGAGGATGGGAAAACCAATTTTGCCAAGAAAACCCTGTAATAGGGTCACCTTAAGTTGGGAAGGGAGGAGGAGGAAGAGGAGGAGGATGTAAAGCTGCTTTTTCCTTTGTCACAATATAGGGGAAATGGGAGAGCAATCTGCCAGTGGGCCTTGATCCCCAGCTCATGATAGAAGCCAGTGCCAGACTCTGCTGCCCTTCAATCAGCTCTGCAGCCCCAGAGCAACAATGAGAAGCAACCATTAGGCTGTGGTGGACCCATTAAGTTTCAGAGGGTAGGACCTATCTTGTGTCCTCAAACTCCCTCCATTGCTCCTACAACCAACCACCTATCTGTCTCTGTTTGTACATGTACACACTTTCATACCCTCCAACTGTCCTGATTTGGTGGAGACAGTTCCCTATTTATCTTCTACGATTCCACTTTTGTCCAAGGTGTAAACCTAGCTCTTTCCCACAACTGAAGGTCTCTTGTCATGTGGAGACTGGGAAGCCAAATTACAGCATGCCCCTAAGTGTCTGAATTTGGCAGGACATTCGTAATTAGTCCTCCGTCATCCCACTTTTTCAGCTACTTTTAAAGGTTCCCAGTTTCTCCCCCCTCCATTTCCCCCTTTGTTCCTGTCTTACTTCAACTGCTCCACTCTTGAGTTCAAAGTGCTTAGGCAGTATACACTCCATTAACACAGCCAGAGGGAAAGAACAGGAGGGATAGAGTTTTGCCCTTCCCGGTAGGACCAGGCAGAAGCAAACTGTGGCAGCCTCTCCCAGCTTGTGTATTCTTCCTCATTAATGACCTTTGCCATCCTGACCACACTCTGATGCGTGGCCTCGTTTGTCCTGCTTTTCCTGTGTGAAATGGAGGATCTGAAATTTCTTCCTCCTCTTCTGTAATATAGAAAAACGCAGCACTAGCTAACGATGAGAGCCGATGTGGTCCTTGCTGGATACAGGCTGTTGCATTAAATAGACACTTTGCTGGTTTTTAGGATTGGAAACCTATGGTCATCCAGATGTTGCTGGACTACAGTTCTCCTCATGCCACACCACAGGCCTAGGGCTGATGGGATTTGGAGTCCAATAGCTTCTGGAAGGCTACAGATACAGAAGCCCTGCAGGAAAGCTTTTTTTACATTTTAACATATTTGACATTACACTTTACTTTACATACTTCATACCAGTGATGTATTTAAGTCTTTTACTTCAAGTCTCTACCATTCAGTTTCAAGTCCTTGCAAGATACTTTCAAGTCAAGTCTCAAGTCAACTCTCAAGTCTGGGAGCCAACTTTATACCACAACCTGCATTCCAGAATTTCTGGTCAGAGTCGAATAAAGTCAATTTTAACCACTGAAGTAGAGTCAGTCCTCTACTTTTGTGGTTTTGCCATCTGCAGCTTCAGAAGTGGGGAATAGAATCTTTCTTATTTCCCACTACTGAAGCTTCAAGAGTTTTAGAAGGAAGGATCCTTCCTCCTTAAGCCCACTGCCTAACACATTTTCTGTTCCCCTCTGAACTACATGCCTTGCACTCTGAGCATGAGCCTTGTCTTCTGTTTTTGGGAAAAGTTTTAGAAAGCTCCTCCTATATGTAGTGGGGACAGGCTGCTGATCGGACTTCAATCCCACCTCAAGTCCATTGCCTAACCCATTTGCTGTTCCCTCTGAGAAATGTGTCCACACTTCGGGGTTAAGACAGATTGTCAGACTGTCATGTGACCAGTAAGTTGTAAGGTTTCTGGATGAACTTGTTACATTACTGAACCAAGTACAGCAAGTCGGTCACTAAAAATATCCAAGTGTCAAATCGAGTCATTATGTAATTTTTGCCAAGTCAAGTCTGAGTCGAGTCACTGAAGTGACTTAAGTCTGATTTGAGTCAGAATCTATTGACTCAAGTCTACATCACTGCTTCAAACATACCCAACTTCTTTTTATAGTGATTCTCTCTGTGTACTGATTCATCTGAAAGCCAGCATGGTCTTTGAGTGTTGGATTATGACCCTGGAAACCAGGGTTCAGTTTGCTGCTCAGCCATGGTTTGGCTTTATGCAGTTGCAAAACCTGTAGAAAATGAATTTATCAGTATGCTGTATAAAACGTAACACCAAATATGCATGCCTTTTTTTTTTTTTGCAATCATGCAGAAACTTTTTTTTTTTTCTTTTTTGGAAATGTGTATAAACATGTATTGGGAATGGTTTGGGGAGAGTGTTTGCTGACTCAATATAATTAAATGGACTGGGAGTTGAGAGACTGTCATACATAACGAAGTTTGTTGGCCTGGGGCCCTTTCACAGGACATCATGCTCCATGATTCCACTTTAACTTCCATGGCAGCATCCTACGGAATCCTGGGGTTTGCAGTTGAAGGAGGAGTATTTTGAATTTTCAACCAGATAATTATTCTGGTGTTTCTGACCAGGCTACAAACCCCAGGATTCCCCAGGATTCGGCCATCGCAGTTAAAGTGGAATCATACTGTTATAATTATGATGTGAGAAGGACCTCTGGTGCGCAGACTGTAGAATGTTTGCCACTATTCTCTTGGGAACCATTTTCCTTTTCTCCCACATCTCATTATGTGTTTTCTTCCTCCTAGACAATAATTATTATTGAATGCTCTTGGGGCTTTGTTAGCATCAGTATCTCTAAAGGATATATTCCTGGTAGATTACTCTAGGGAGCTTGTGGTAAATAATGGTATTGTGACACTGATTTCATCAGATCCTGTCAGCTTGGGAATCACTCAAATGCCTGAGTGTAAATAAAAAATAAAGCTGAGGTGTTTATTGACTTACGTGAATCTAGATGATTCGGTACATGACTTTCCTGAGCAACAAGCAATGCAAATAGTTACCAGTGAGTTCAGAAATGGAAGTGGGTTCATATTTTTATCACTTGATTATGACACCTTCAAAAAGAGACTGGGATGCGTGTGTGTGCACAAACAACAATAGTTGAAACACCAGAAGCAAAGCACAGTATCCTCTCCAGCACCCATATTTTTCCTTGGATTTTGCCATTTCACACATTAAATTTGTATTACTTCATACATTTACATTTTGTATTTCTCCCAGAAATCAAGTGCCAATGTAGGTTACAATAAAATGCATATTGAGATCAAAATGTGAAACAAGTCTAAACATCGGACAATGAGAACACAAAGAAGTAGACCTCAGTTGACAAAGCCTCTGACACAGAAACTCCTTTCTACAAAATCCTTTTACGTTTGCCCAGCCTAACCTCTTTGCGCATCTAGTTGGGGATTTTAAAAAGCTGCATTGACCCTGGGAGGATGGTGAAAAAGAGAAACACAGACTTTTGGTGTTGGGTTGCAGCTGCGTACAGGAAACAATACAATAGAGCTTGGGTGGAATAGAATGGGATTCTATTCCAGTCGTTGTTCCTACTGTAGGCTATGGCCCTTTTCTCACGTGGGGGGGCCGAAATGGGGCAGCGCACGCAGGGGCGGAGCTTACCTGCTAGCGTTTTGCTCTGTCTCTGCTCCGTCCCTGCGGGGAATGCGGTTCCGCTGCTTCACACGCCGCTGAATTTTGGCGGCGCTCAGCGGCACCCAAAATGGCGGCCGGCGGCTTCCGGCGGCGGTCCGCCAATCAGGGCAGCACGCCAGCCGGAAGCCCGCCCCCGGGCAGATCTGCAGAGATGCACTACTGCGTCTCTGCAGATTCTCAGCAGGAGCTGCCACGGATTAGTGTGGGCAAGTTTGATAAAAACCACCTGGGAAGGTGGTTTTTAAAAAACTAGCGGCGCCACCCCTGTGGCTGGGCTAGAGCGGTTGGAGGTGTGGCGCCTCACCATTTGCAACCACGCTAGCTCATCTAGCGATGTGAACGACCTCCATCTCCGGTCGTCGGACCGCGGGCTTTTACCCCCGTGTGAAAATGGCCTATAAGAGGGAAGATAAACAGCAGTGAGTAAGGTAAATAGAGAGCCAGAGTGGTGTAGTGGTTTGAGCTTTGGACTGCGATCCTGGAAACCCATTGGGTGACCTTGGGCACGTCACACACTTTGAGTCCAGAAAACCCCATGAGAAGTTTGCCTTAGGGTAGCAATAAATCAGAAATGACCTGAAAGCAAACAGCAACAATGAGCAGTAAAAAGAACCTGCCTCCAGAATATTTCATTGAACATACGTGAACAGCAAAACAGAAATGGAGATTAGCTTGCCTTAACAAAACTCCCAGCATGTTAAAAAGGAAAAAAAAAAAGATTTAGAAGTCTGGCTGCTAAGATGGAATTTATAAAAAAAATGGAGGATGGCCAAAAGGAGGGGGAAAAAAACACACACCCTTCCCTGGATGTATTTTGGAAGAACCTTTCAAGCTGACTCTAGAAAGTTCAGAATGTTATTTGCTTATGTAAGGTTTCCCTGAGCTGATTGTTTTGTCTCACATGTACATATATTATAAACTTTGAATAGACAGACAGCTGAAACATTTTGAAATGCTTTTTTGGGGGGGCATGTAAGAACTTATTCCTATTCTCTTTCTGCTACAATAGAGACTTCAAGAGCCTAGGAGCATTGGCTGATAAACTCTCTCTTGGCCACTAAATATGCCTTGGAGGAGGGTAGGACTGAGGTCGTGGCCTCATCCAGTAAACCCAAAGCCTGGGCAGGCTAATATGGTGCTTCAAGTAGCTTGGGCCTATAGTGTGTGAGCCATCACTTTGAATTCTGCCTTTAAGTAGACACCTAGCAAAGCTGTTATAACAAGATGGTTGCATGTTCCCTCTCACAAGTCCCAATCAATATTCTTGCCACACCGTTCTAAACCAGATGAAGTTTATGGATACTTTTCAGAGGCAGCTCCAACACAGAATATATTACAATCATCCAAATGCAATGTAAATATCACAAGATATGAACAGACTGTGCTTCCAGTGCAACTGGCCATTGTGTCTTCATGCCACATGGGCTGCCACTGCTTATCTAAAACTCTGTCAGGAAACATTAGGTTACTCTGTGGCTTCTCTGGCCAGCCACTAAAGAAGAGTCTGCCTTGTTGTCTTGATTGCTGTCCCATTCCTGTTCTTGGTGCTTTAGAATAAAGAGATAAATTAAGATTTCTGTTCTGCCCTACACTGTTATAGTGCTTTTATTCCACTTTCAATACCCTATGGAATCTTGGGGCTTGCACTTTAGCGGGGGGGGGCTTTAGAATTCTCAGCCATAGACCTCTTTGGCCTCAGTAAACTACAAACCCCAGAATTCCACAGGATGTTGAAAGTGGAATGATAGCACTATAACGGTATAGGGCGGAAACAGCCAAGACAGTAATGGAAACTGGGAAGAGAGAGCGAGAAATAAAATCATGTGGTGCTGAAGAAGAATTCTATGGATACTATGGGCTGTCAAGAAGACAATTAAATGTGTCCAAGAGCAAATCACGCCTGACTCCTCACTAGAAGCCAAAATGACTAAATTGAGGCTATTGTACTTTAGACAGTTCATGAGATCATAAGATTAATTGGAAAAAGCAATAATGCTTGGTAAAGTGGAAGGCAGCAGGAAAAGAGGAAGACCATGTTACAGATGACTGACTTAATAAAGAATGCCATAGGCATGAGTCTGCAAGATGTGAGCAGAGCTGTTGATGACCAGGGCTTGTAGGAGTCCTTTGTCCACAGGTTCACCCTAAGCTGAAACCAACCTGATGGCAAATAACAACAAGAACAAAATGGAGACATCTAAGAGAAACTCCAAGGATGATCCAAAGATATTGATTTTTCTAGTCTGCTGAGAATGACTCTTTCTGGAAACTTAACCCACCCTCCTTTCAAGTTTTACTCAGAAACAACAGATCTGATGCCTCTGTTTGCTGAACCTCCGCCTGATAGCCTTCTTCACCTCAACATTACGGAAGCTGTAGATAGTAGGGTTGAGTGTAGGAATGACCACTGTGTAGAAGACGGATACCATCTTGTCAGTCTGGGGAGCATACGTGCTATTGGGCCTTACATACATGAAAATGAGGGTGGCATACAGCACCCCAACAGCTGTGAGATGGGAGCCACAGGTAGAGACTGCGTGCCGCGATCCTTCATGTCCCACAGTACAGAGGATAACTCCATAGGAAGCTACAATAGCTGCCAGAGTGATGCTCTGGATAGCTCCACATACTGCCAACAGCAGGAGCTGGTTAAGGTCTGTGTTTGCACAGGCCAAAGTCAGCACTGGTGGGATGTCACAAAAGAAGGCATCCAATGTGTTCGCACCACAGAAGGGCAGGCGGAAGGCCAAACTTGAGTGAATGGCTCCGGAGGCCGCTCCTGCTGCATAGGACATGGCCACTAGAAGGTGGCACAAGCGTGAAGGCATGGCGGCTCTGTAGTGCAGAGGGTGGCAGATGGCTGCGTAGCGGTCATAAACCATGGCAGCCAAGAGACAACACTCTGCATCAGAAGCAGCTGCAAAGAAGAACATCTGGAAGGCACAGACTGGGATGGGGATGGTGTCATGCCCTTTCAAGAGGCCCAGGAGCATCTTGGGGGCCACAGTGCAGCACAAGCACAGGTCTATCAGGGCCAGGTGACTCAGGAAGTAGTACATGGGGGTCTGCAAAGATTGTTCAACCCAGATGAGGAGAGCCAAGCACAGGTTCAATACCAGGCCAAGAAGGGAGATGGGCAAGAAGATGCTGAAGAGAAGGAGCTGGAGATCACGGTGGGAAGTGAAGCCCAGAAGGATAAACTCAGTCACCCTCGTGCCATTGTGATGAGCCATCAGATCTGTTGAAAACAGAAACTCTGTTAAACCTTCTCATCTGCCCAGAGGAGCTTACAGGATAACCTTCTACTTGGAGAAGAAGCAAGAAAGAAAATGGAAGGGAGGGATAGGAGAGGCAAATGTTGCATAGAATGAATATATACAAATAGACAGCAGTCCTTAAGCTTCATTCTAGTTGGGTATGTGGATGAGGAGAACCAGCATGGCTTGAGTGTTGGACTAGGGCTATGGGAGACCAGGGTTTGAATCTCTGCCCAGCCATGGAAACCCACTGGTGTGGCTTTGAGCAAGTCACACATTCTCAAGCTCCGAGGAAGACAATAGCAAACTCCCTCTGAATAAATTTTGCCAACAAAATCTTGTGAAAGGGTTGCCATAAGTCAGAGTCAACTTAAAGGTACATAACAGCAGCATAAAATATGCAAAGCGAATTTTATTTTACAGTCCATAGACTCAACATAATGAACCATCTGAACTGTACAATATTAAGTATAAGAAAGGTACACCTACTGAAAATAGGGTATGAATGCATAAAATAAAATAAAATTATAAACAGTATGAATTATTAGATGAAATACAGATAGATGTTCATTAATTCCGTCTCTTTAACACAATACAGTTGGATTGATCTTATAGTACATTACCAGTATCCCGACATAACTTTGATACTCTCTCTCTCTGACCTTAATAGCTGATGACAGAAATTTAGCAACTGATAAAACATCTGATCCAATACCTGATCCATCCATGCCACATCCCCAGTTTTTCCCTTGCAAAGGCAAACCTCCTCTGAATAAATTTTGTCAAGAAACCCATATGAGAAGATCACCATAAGTCAACAGTCGGCAATCAGGCACCTGACAACCACTGTGTGGATGAAGGAGGTGAAAGAATGAGAGTGCTTTTATTATACAGTTGCCCTGCTTCCTTCATGGAATTTTATAGGAACCCAGGCAATGTTGTGTTCTGCTTGGAACTCCCCCTTGTTTTCCCATTGCTTTTTCTATCACATGCCCACACACATGCCTAGATCCATGTTCTTACACATTAAGGAGGGAAAGATAGAACAGATACACAATGCTATTTGGCAATGCTGAAGAGCTCTCAACAGGAGGTGCTCTGAGATTTTGGGGGAGGATTTACAGGAAGAAGGAGAGGTGGTAGCTCTTTTGTTTCTGAGGAAGAACCAATGGAAAATGCAAGAATGTTTGGGTGGCTGAAGGCAGTCAAAGGAAGATCAGGAAACACCTAGGAGGGGGAGAGAGACAGACAGGAGGCTTCTTGCACCAGTAAATAGAAGGGATTATGGAGTGATCTTGTCTAATGGGTTTTCCATAGTAAGGATGAAAAAGACGGAAGAGGTAATGGAAAAATTAGGAAGGCGCAGGAGTGGAACACATTGTCATCTGGAGCCCATGTAAAATTCAGTAAGTGAGGCAGGGTCATGATGTCATAAAAAACTTTTTCTGGCATTACTCAGGAGGCAGAGGATTTGAAAGTAAGAACTGGTTTTGAAGGTAAAGTTTGTACTTGATGCAGACACAGATGAAGTTGATCGAGAGGACAAATTTGCACAGCGACATCATCACCACAGGGCCTCAAGCAATGGGAGAAGTCAGTCATTGTGGCAGTTTGGATCTAATCAGCATGGAAGATTGCCCAGTCTAATCCATCACAAGAATGTACAGTGTCAGAATTCATGAATGGTGCAACTGTGCAAGATAAAGAGGTGAAAAGAGAAAGAGAGATCCATCTAAGCACAGGAAGTCTCAGTTCTACCAAACTCATGATGGCCAATTCAATAGCCTTTTCTTTGCTGCATTTACTTGTGTATATAAATCAATACATCTTTAAATCTCCTGCCGGTTTGCTCCTGCCGACAAATAATTGGTGGAATAAGCTTAGGGCTGCAATCCAACATCCCCTCATTGTAATATAAATATCTGTGGACATATGTTATACTCACACTACACAACCTTCATCCAAAATAGCAAGATTGGGCAATACATAGCAATGGCTGGGTGAATTTGTACAATGTGCAATTGCAATGAACAACGTGGGGTGCATAACCACAATGCACAACTTGGTTGTATGCACAACCCCACTTCTGCTGCTGTCAGCAGAATACATCTGATGTGCTGTGGTGAATAATTTGCCCCACGTACATAGCATGGCTGATGCACGTGTATGTCATTAACAGAATGCCAGCCTAGGTGTTCGAGAGTGCTCTTGGAAATTAGAAACCCAGGAAAGCCTGAATGTAAGAGAACACACAGGCTATGAAGCTGTGTCTTGGAGGAGAACGTCTGAGATAGGTTGGTCCCTTTGTCCTCCTTTTGAAAGGAGCATGTTTGCTTTGATTGGATTAAGATCTGCTGATTCCCCCCAGTCCCTCATGAACATCAAATGCTGATTCAGAACTTGAACAGCTCCCTTGGATTTAGATAGAAAGGAAAGAAAGGGGTGGATGTTGTTACCATCTTCGTCATCCTGAATGCCTGAACCCTGTAGAAAGTTAAAATATTATCAACAGAAGCAGAGCGGTTCTTAAAATTATATGGTGGACAAACTCTCAACGCTGATAAGTGAAAGAATGGATAAAACATTAAACAGTCTGAACAAAGATTGGGAATATTTGACAAATTACTTGAAAAAAAGAGGGGGGGAAATATCTGTATTAAGCATAAAAGAAATATAAGAATAATTAATGAAAGAAAATAATTTCCTTATGGGCAGAATGAGTTACATTAATAATTAGAAAATCTACACAAGGGAAACTCCTCCTTTTCATTCCAAATTGTAATTTTGTCTATTTTATCTAGATTAGTAAGAATTGGTTTCAATGCAATAGGACGTATTATAATCTTTTATTTCTTTTTCATGTAGCTTTTTCTTTCTCTCTTAAGGTAAAGAATTTTCTACTATTTGTACTACTTTTGTACTATTTGTACTACTTTTTATTATAATGACCACATTAAAGTTTGGTCTTGTATTATAATGATAATAAAATAAAAAACAAAACAAAACAAACAAGGAATGTTACACAGCATGGAGGGCAAGATGGAACTGTTAAGGAGCACAAGTTTGACTTTCAGCCCATCTTCTAGCCCCCTTTTCTAGAATAGTGTGAAAAAGGACTGGACTCACTCTAAAACTGTGCTTCTAACTCTCATCCCAATCATGCAGTCAAGAAGAATAGCCAAATGTTCTCATAGAACCAGAGATGCCCTTCCCTTTCTCCCATTCAGGGTGCTATCCTGTTGCCTGGCATCAGTACCCAGACGGTGGTGGCAGAAGTACATCAGCAAGGAATAGAATAGCTATGGGCAACCCTGGTGATGAGTGTGAGGAAACAGCATAGGAAGCAATCTCTATCAAGAGAGAAAATAGTCCTTCTGCCTCTCAAGCTGTTCAGGAACTAGTGTGACAGTTTTCTCTGGCTGTGTGGAAGGGTTTCTTTTCTACTGCCCCAGAGCAGGTCACACAGGCACTAAAATGGCCTCCAGCCTTGCTGCATAGCCCATCTTTCACTTATACGACTGAATGTTTGAATTTGCTATGGGGAATGTTAGTTATGATAGTGTTGTCCACAACCATTCTAACATGCCCTTTGAGTCAGCAGTATGACTGAGTTATATTAATAAGTTCCCATAGGCCGGAACAGAATATAGTTGAGATTTGTCTTTGGGGAAAGAGAAAGTTATGATACGTACCTTTATCTTGCAGACTGTTCTCTTCTCTTTTCCTCCAATCAACCAGATCTTATAGACAGATTTGTTTAATTCAAGTCTATACCTGAAGTTGTTCACCCTTTCCACCAGCTCAGCCTATAGAGTCAGGGAATCAATAGGATTAAATCTTGTTCACTGAGCTTTTCAAGGTCCAGCCCCACTCAGTGGTACCGTCAATAACAGCCAGAGATTCAGGGCCACGTGCGGCAGAATCAGCAGGAGGAACTCCCACCCCACCCAACAACAGCAGGGCCAGCTGGAAAGTAATATACATTACCTTCTAAAAGGAGGGTTTAAAAAGACCCAGTCACACCACTCTTGGTCATGGTCCATGGCCAGAAGCAATAAACATGTACTGATTGGATTGCACCATTTCCCCCAGTTACCATCCTACCTGAAGAAGGAGAGAATGCTTGCCTCCTTGGTCAGTTCTTGTATGATTGCTTTTTGGAGGCTCCTTTGTTGTATGGTACTTAATGCTGCTATAGGAACTCAACAACATGTCCTCTTCTTTCTCTCCCAGGCACAGAAGGTGATCTAATGCCTCCATATGACCATCAATACCTTCCTGAAAACAACCCCTTTGGGACAACAGTAACTTGTTTCTTCAGGTGGTTTGGTGCCTCCACACCCAGAGGGCCTTGTTATCTTGCTTAGCAGGGCAGTCTTTCTCTTTGTAATTAAGGATACTACTGTCTGGAAGGAAAAGCATTGTCCTACCAAAGTTCTTAAAAATGCTTTAACTTTTTAGTTCCACTATTGACAAATCAAGTATCATGTCAACAAAATTACACAAAGGATTGATTAATTTACAGTTGCTCTCCTTTAATTCTCAGCCAGGCAGACATTTGAGTCCTTCCGGGGCACATTCTGTTGAAAAATTCACACCAGACTCAACCTGAAAGACAGGCATTTCACAATCATGGCACCTGAAGCATGACAAACAATGAATTTCAGTCACTTGCCAGATACATTTTTCTTTGAACAGTGGGGAAAAAACAGCTGGGACAAAAAGTGTCCTGAAAAATGTGGTTACATTTGTGTTGGCTGCATTTGTTGCAAACTTAAAAGAAGAAGGAAGGAAGAATGAAGGAGAAAAAAAAGGAAAAGAAATGAGGCAGTACGTTTGAGACTAACAGGTTTTTATTTTCACGGTAGCATAGATATCTGGTGTTGCCCAGGGTTTTATTTTCTCATAGGTAATACTTGTTAGAAATACCTTAGGAATTACCTTACCTTATCTTAGGAATTAGATGTGGTTGAAATACACAGATTTGAGATCCTGTCTCTCTAATTCCCCAAACGGTGTTGTCCAATACCTGCAACTTTTGCCCATATTCCCCAATCCAATCTATATTCAGTTGTTAACATACAGAGGTCGGTTTCCTGAGGGAATGCAGTGCCATCCTTCTTGCTGTTAGGCCTCGTCTCCATAGCAACAGGCCTGAGGCCCAAGAGCTCTCTCACTGAGAATTCTAAAGGCCCCTTCCTAAACTGCAAACCCTAAGATTCTATAGAATCTTCACAGGCAGCTAGTCCTATGAGGTCTTCTTGCCTGACACAGCCAGTCATATGAGGTCTTTGACTGCCTAACCCAGATAAACCCACACACTCACAAATTTTGACTTTTATATATTAGATGAGCTTTCATGGATATAAACCCACTTCTTTGGATGCCATACAGAGTGATAACAAATGCTCAGGATAATAGTTATTCAAACCAAATGTTCTACTTATTGTGAACCTTTTTTTTTTCTGGTGATGAGTTTGGAATATGGAGAAGTACTCTTGATTCCACACCCACAGTATATGGGTAGCACACCTTCCCAATTTGGCAGAGAGAGTTCTGTTTTCCTCTGCCATACAACTTTTTCAGCTGCTTTTTAAATATCCTGGTTTCTCTTTCCTCTTCCTCCCACTTTTCCCTTCTGTCTACCAACTGACTTCAGTTGCTGCAAACTGAGTTCAAAGTGCAAAATAGTTTCCACTCAACCACTGGTGGCACAGTAAATGCTGGTACTGCAGCCACAATGCTGTGAGTTCGATCCTGCAGGGCTTCAGGTTGACTCAGCCTTCCATCTTTCTGTAGGTCAGTAAAATGAGTACCCAGCTTGTTGGAGGCAATTAGCTAAATACATTGTAAACATCTTAGGGAGTGCTTTGCACTGATAAGCAGTATAGAAATGTAACTGCTAACTGCTAACTAAATCTGCAGGGAGGCAAGGAAAGAAGGGGGCAGAATCTTGCTCTTCCCAGTAGGGTCTGGCAAAAGCAAACTTTTTCAGCCTCTCTTAGTTCATCCATTCTTCTTTACCGATAACTTTTGCCATCTTCACCATACAGTGATGTTGCTTGGCCACAAATGTCTCAGTTTTCATCTGTGAAATGTTGGAGAATATGGCATGGGGGCATTTTTGTGCCTTGCAATACACTGGAATTCTCATTGAGCTTGGAAAACTCCAGATTAAGGCATCCACTGGAAAGTTTTTAATCTGCATGAAGATTAGATTAAGAGAAGTGAAGCAGATGAAATTTCAAGGGGCGTACTGCTTTCTGTGGGTACAGAAGCCTCTACTGCAAAGGTGGGTGTGATGAACCCTGGGGAGGTGTAGCAACAGAACCACCCTAGGATTAAGAGGATTTAAATTGATTGGTTGTTGAATATGGAACCCAAGATAGCCAGAGGAAGGGACTAGGTGGGGGGAGTGAGCCTAACAGAAAAGTATCTGAAATAGAGTTTGAGAGAGAGAGAGAATTCTGAGAGTTTGATGAGAGAGGAGGGAGAACGTGAAAGAGAATGAAAAAGTTGGGGAAGTGTTTGCTGAGTAGAGCTGCAAGTGTTTTGCTGATTGCTAATCTTTAATTTGCCAACTACTTTTTCCTTTGACAGTTTGTTCGATAAAGAAGTTATTATCTTTTTATAAAGATCAGTTTCCATAAAGTGCCTCTTTGATCTGGATTAGTTATACATGCTACCACCATTGGGATTAACCAAAATACGCTTTGCCCTATATCTGCTGAGGTATGGATTTAGGGAAAGCAGTAGACAGAAATAAATATGGAGAGGGAGCCAGTGGGTGGCAAAAATATAGAAGGGTGCTGCTTCTCTAGAAAGGGAGAATTCAAAGCAGACCTGATTATCATAGCCCTGACTTGGCCCAGATCTCCACATTTTGACAGTGCTTGGTTTTGGCAGGCCAGTTTTGGCTCTACTGCACCTTTAGTGGACTGCATTGTCACTCCTGCCTGTGGCTGGAAGTGACATTACAGTCCACTGGAAGTCACTTATGATCTCTTTTAAACTGTTTCTGGGGCCAAGTAGTTTTATTTTGTTTGTTTTGTTTGTCTTAAAACAACCTTTAAGATAAATTGAGATTATTTGAGAAGGGGCAGGGATTTCACAGCATCTTCCTCTTTTCTTTTCTTTTCTTTTCTTTTCTTTTCTTTTCTTTTCTTTTCTTTTCTTTTTTCTTTTCTTTTCTTTTTGATTGATCAGTTAGTTGTTCTGTGCTTGCAATGTGTGTTTGTGTGTGGTGTGAACACAAAAGGAAAGGACAGTAGTTGTGGGCAGTGACATTTTGTGCAAATTGTGGAAACTCTGACAAAATGTGCTGTCTTGTCCTTCCATTGGGGGTAATAAACTCTTGACTAAAAGATTATAGACCCTTTCACACTGCACAGGTATAGCACTATGATTTCACTTTAAGTGCCATGGCTACCTTGAATAGAATATTGGGATTTGTAATTTGATGAGCCTGTGAGTTTGAAATTCCCCTTTCCAACTGCAGATCCTAGGATTCCATAGGATGTTGCCATATGAGTGAAAGTGGAATAATAACACTGTAACTTTGTAGTATGAAAGAGCCTCAAGATTTCTTCACATTCCTTATTCTGGCACTACATAATGTGTAAGTAGGGAAGATGCCACCAATGGGCCACCAATTGGTCACCTGTGTTCTGGAAACCATTCTTTAAGGTCAATGGTTGGTCACTGGTTTGTGCAGGAAAAGAAGCCTCACTAGATGACCCAAACTCTGTTGAAACAGTAAAACCTTACCAGTGTGAATCAGCATGTCTTAGTGCAGGGATGGAGAACTCATGGTTCTCTGGATGTTATTGGACCACAGATCCCTCACCTTTGGCCATGCTGGTTGTGGCTAATGAGAGATGAGTCTAGCAAAATAAGTTCCCTACCTCTGCCCTGGTGCTAAAGTGTCTTCAAATTTACAATGACTTGTGAAAACAAAGCGAGATGTCTGCTGTGATGTCCAGAGACACTATGTAAGGTCTCAGTATCCCGACGGTGTCTTACAGGTGCAGAAGTTCTTCTGTGGAAGCACTTGAACGTTTTGGTCCAATGCACAAAAGCCGCATTCAGTTCAAGGTTGCGGAAGTGAAGTGGGGTATGTGAAGCCCTTGTGCATGGATGTGCATTGTGCATTTAGTTCAGTTGCAAAACACTACCATTCCATTCTTGGGTTACCTGACAAAAAGTGCAACTCTTTGTGCGGAAATTTATGCTGTGCAACTCCAGTGTAGGATCTTGGCCCATAATTAACAAGTAGATAGATTAAAAAAAAGCTATAGAACAAAAAGGAAAGTAAAACCACAAATAGCTTAAAAGCTTACCAAAAGGATAGAATGGGATAATATTAATTGTAAAGCCATATAAATCATTAATTTAAAAGTACAGATTAAAAACATTACAGCACTAAACCAGTAAACCCATTATATAAAACAATCAGTTCTGAAACACTTGCTGGAACCAGCTAACTGCATCCAATGCCATTTTATATGAGCCCAGGCCCAAGCCCAGGCCATGATCTTTGTCACTTCAGATAGGAAGTGATAGCTGCATTGTGCCTGACAAAGCAGTCCACTCTGGTGGAGGCTGGTGGGTTGAGGGGCAATAAATAAGTGCCTTGAATAAGAAAATCGAGCCTAGGTCCTCCTGGTAGACACTGGCTACCATGAAAGATTCTGGTAGCTCGCCATCTTAATTAAAGCATGATACAAAAGTATAGTTAATACAATAGGAAGTGCACAGGAAGTGATTAGGAAGGTCACTCCTGGTCCTCAGATGGCTCCTCTTAGTCTTAAAATGACCTCACTGAACATTGCAGACCATGCCCCTAGAGGGCATTGGAAGGCATATGGGGTGTTTGTGGCTTTTTTCTGTGGGTGGAGTACACTGAGGGTCAGCCCTCCAAGTTCTCTTAGGGGGCTAATGTGATCTCCTAGCATTCCACAGTTGGCCACTTCTGGTTTAGCCCTTCAGATAGCTGGTTTAAAATACAAGTTACAAATTAAAATCCAGAGGAAATTCACTGTTTCATGGGCATAGTAGCCACTAGCTGGTACTGGAGGGAGGATTTCCTGTTTCTCTCTGATGCTGTTTCCATTTCCTTTCTGAAAGGGAAACTCAAATCTCAGGAATAGAGGAAGCCTTCCCTTTCAGGGAATCCAGATATGATGTAATCATGGAGGATGGCAAGAGTGACAGAGCAGAGAGGAGCTAGCTTATTCCCTCTCCTTGTGTATTTATCCTACACAGAAAGGATGCATATGAATTTGGCTAATAAAACTGGGTGAACTTGTAAACAGAAACTTTTCAATTAACACTAGAGGGGAACTTTGCTGAGTAGACATTACCTGTGGGCAGATATTATTGCTTGCGTGTGGGCATTGTTGAAGAAGGGTCTTAGCTACAGTTTGAAGCAATGCTGAATAATACAGTGGTGTATTAAGTGCTGTGTGTTAATTCTTTTATTCAATTGCAGAAATGTTCAGCTGTGTTAAAAGGCTTACTTCAATTACTTCCCCATTCACACAGGGCCTCAGTAACTGTGCAGTGATTACTCTAACCCCAGTAAAGAGGAACTTTTGTCTCTCCATGGGTTTTGAACTGTAGCTTCCATAATCCATGATCATCAGTCTGCTGGCCAGGGCTTCAGGGTGTTGATGTCCAAAACATCAGGAGAATCAAATATTTGCTAAGCCTGCCCTCTGCCATTCTCATTATTATAATGAACATGGCATGATGATTCACTGAAGGGATGACTGTTTCCAAAGCATGCCAAACTAAAATGTGGCATCCTGAATATGACAGAGTCACAAAACAGCACTTAAGAAGGATGAAGAGGCAACCAGCTAAGGAAACATCAACTTATTATCCGTTCCTCTGATTTCTGCCAAATATTCAATGTGCAAAATTTTGATTGTGAGGACATTTTTGCATCATGTGTTGACATTGCTTAGTGGTGGAAGTCACCACCACTCATCCTGTGGATTGACCAGTCCAAGGGCTATGCCTCTTAGGAGTTTAGTCTCCTTTCTTCCCAAAAAGCTTCTTCATAGCCTCTTTCATCTTGTCATTCCTCAGAGTATAGATGAAAGGGTTGAGCATGGGGGTGACCATAGTGTACACGATGGCAGCTAGTGTGTCCTTCTCAGCTGAGAAGCTCGATGAAGGCTGGAAGTAGACCCAGCTGGCGGTCCCATAGAATAAAGTAACCACTATCAAGTGGGACCCACAGGTGGAGAATGCCTTCCACTTTCCTTTCACTGAGGGCACCTTCAGCACTGCCATCAGGATACGTGCATAGGAGAGGGCAATGAACACCACAGCGCTATGGACCATCAAAGCTCCCTCCGTATATACCAACAGTGTATTCAAGTCTGTGTTGGAGCAGGAAATCTTGAGCAAAGGGAAGACATCACAAAAAAAGTGGGGTATGTGATTGGAGGCACAGAAAGAGAGGCGGGACATTAGGATAGTGTGCAGGAGAGAGTGGAGGTGAGAGACAATCCAAGAGGCCATCACTAGCAGCAGGCAGATCTGTTTCCTCATCATAGTGGTGTAGTGTAATGGCCGACAGATGGCCACATACCGGTCTAATGCCATGGATGCCAAGATAAAGCTATCAGTGATCCCAAAGGCAGTAAAAAAATACAGCTGTGCCAAACATCCAACATAGGAGATCTTCCTGCTTCCAGAGAATGTGTCAGAGAGCATTTTAGGCACAACTGCTGTTGTGAAGCAGATGTCCATCACTGAGAGGTTGCTGAGGAAGAAGTACATGGGGGTATGGAGATGTCCATCCAGCCTTATGGCCAACACTATGGAAAGATTTCCCATCATTGTGATGAGATACGTGGCCAGGAAAAGGGTGAAGAAGAAAACATTCCAATTCTCATGTTTGGAAAAGCCGAGGAGGATGAACTCAGAGACAATGGTCTTGTTTCCTATCTCCATCCTGTTAGGAGACACATAGCAAGGGAGAGAGTATGATACAAAAACCCAGATCCCCAGATCAGCCTGTAGGAGAAAAGAACGTAAATATCTTCCAAACATGCTTCCACTCTTCTCCCATCATGCACACACATGCAACCTACCTGGCAATTGTCATCCTCTCCCTCCTTCCACAACCAGGAAGCATTTCTGCAGACAGATATACAAATAAGACAGAATTTTCCCAGAGATTCTCTGGATGTCTGGGAAGTTGATATTCTCTGTGTGCTTGGCTACCCCTACCATTCTCCAGTCACCAAAGGACTGGGAGGTACACACCTGGAGCTCTCAAATGATTTACACAAGAAGAGAAAAGTTGAGGCAATGAATACCTTCTTCCATAATAACTGTAAAAGGACACAGGCGGAGATATTACACTTGTAATATTACACAACAGAGATATTACACTTGTGTACATTATCTACAGGACCTCAGCCAATGAGCAGGAGGTATATTTAATTTAATAAAGCTAAAAATTTGGTATTGGGGCAGAAATAACGTAGAAAGAATAGGGGTAGGTTCTTAGATCAAACAAAGAAAATGAGTCAACATGTTTCAGCACATTTTTTATCTAAAACTACCAATACGTTCATGTGAAATAAAACAGACAGGTCAGGAACGCCGCGCATAAGTAAACAAAAACATTTGGAATCTTCTACAAATGACTTAGAGATTTCTTCCAAGATGCACCCAGCCATGACAGTTTTCTTTCACGAGCCTCCATTTTTGTTATAATTTCCATTTTTCATGGCCAAACTTCGAGATTTATGCTTTTAAAAAAAACATGGTGGGGGGCCTAGTTAGGCAGGCTTATCTGATTTCCCTCTTTCCTCTCTGTTTGGTTGCTCCTGCATGCTCAATAAGGGATTCTGGAGATAGCAGCTGTTTACTAGGCAGGCATAAGAACAGTAGAATTGGGTAGAATAGAATCCTGTTAGTCCAAAGTCCAAGCTTTGGTTATTGCATTATTAACTGCAGATGCACTGCTGCAACCTGACACTAAAAATGTGTGTTTCTCCAGCCTTCTCTCACCATTCTCCAAATGCTGATGCTGGTAAAAAACTTTGAGTTAGACAGAGGATAAGGAGGAAATGAGACTGCTGGGTGTGTGTAAAAAGCCTTTGTGAAAAGGAACTTTACTGTCAGAGGTTTTGCTAACTGGAGTCTGCCTCAGCAAGGAAGGATATGCTAGAAAATCATGCATGCATGACCACTTCACAAAACATTATGGTACAGATTGAAGAGTTTTTGGATGTCAGCCATACTTTCCTTCCATGAGTGTGCATGTGTGCATGAATGCGTGTGTGTGTGAACGTGGAGGCCAAAGAAGCCATATATTTTATATCAAATCCTACATTTCCAGCAAAGGACACCATTGACACCCAAACCTGTTGTGAAAATGTTGTCCACCCCATCTCTGAAATACAGAACTACAGTTCTTTATTGTATAGCCAGTGGTTTCTTCAATTCAACATGCAGCCTTGATTTTTCCAAAACCACTAAAACCTTGAACTCTGGAATTCAAGGAAAAGATGTTGATTACACCCATGGACATTGAATAGAGGCTTTAACTTCAGGCTTTTCTTATGTGAATCTAAGATTTCAAGGGCAGTCTAATATTGTGTGAGATAGGTTGGGTCTGGGGGGGGGATGGTGGCATGTCCCCCAAACAGGAATTCAGCCTCTCCCATAAAATTTTTCTGCAGTCCTAAAGAAGAGAAAAGGATTAACTATTTAGGAATTGCAATATCTAAGCAAAATAACAGACTGTTTGAAAGTAATTATATAACAAAATGGAGGGAAATTAAGAAAGATTTGTTGAATTGGTTGAAATTGAATTTATCATTATTAGGACGAATTGCCGCAATTAAAATGATGGTGCTCCCAAAGATGAATTATATATTCCAGAATTTGCCAATTATAGTAAATATGAGATGTTTCCAAGAATGGAAGAAATATTTAACCTCCTTTATTTGGGCGGGGAAGAAACCGAGGGTTAAATGGAAAATTTGATTGACAAAAAGGAAAGAGGAGGGTGTAGCCTACCTGATTTGAAATTATATTTCATTGCCAATGGAATGACGTGGTTGAAGGACTGGGTAGATCTGAAGAACGGCAGAATATTAAGCTTGGAGGGAGCTGACCTTCGTTTTGGTTGGCATGGATACCTCTGGTATCAAAAAGAGAAAATAGACAAGGACTTCTTGAATCATCATATAAGAAGACCCTTGTTTGAGATATGAAAGATGTGGAGGAGGAAATTATATACGAAAATACCTTCATGGATATCACCACAACAGGCATTTTTAAACAGATGGAAAGAACCAGTGGATAAGTGGCTGACCTATAAAGACTTAATTATTAACGATTTGAGGGATGGTCAACGAATTAAAACAAGGGAAGAACTGAGAGAAGAAGGATAGGATATTCAGTGGTTCCCATATATGCAACTAAAAGAAAGAACAAAAATGGATCTTAAATTAGAGGGAATCGATACAACCACGCAATTAAATGAATGGGAAAAACTGATATGGGAGAAAAAAGAGCACTTGACATCTTTATTTTACAAGTTTATACTAGACCGAGAAGTAGAAACAGAGACAGTTGAAGACACAATGGTCATCTGGGCCCAGAATATAGGGCACGAAATAAAATTAGAACAGTGGGAGAGAAGCTGGAATATGACACAAAAGTTCACTTTAGCACAGAATTTAAAAGAAAATTATATGAAAATGTTACATAGATGATACCTGGATCCCGTGAAATTAAGTAAAATGTACAAAATGAAAGAAAAGAGCTGTTGGAAATGCACATAGGAAGATGGGACTTTCTATCATATGTGGTGGCTCTGCACAAAGGCTACAAAATATTGGAAAAGGATGCACAAAATAATAAAAGATATCCTTCAAATAGAGATTCCATTGATGCCGGAAATTTTTTTATTAAATATGACACATCAAATAGACAAGAAGAACAAAAAATATGAAGCAATAATTTTATATATGATCACTGCTGCAAGGATTGTATATGCAAAATGTTGGAAGAGATCAGAAATTCCCTTAACTGAAGAATGGTTAGAAGAAATTCAGGAATATGCAATTTTAGATGATCTTATAGGCAGAATAAAGGAGGGAAAAAGTAAAAAAAAAAAAAAAAGGAATGATATGAGATTAATCAAGGAACACATTGAAGAGAACTGGTCAAAGTTATGCCAAGATGTAAATAAATAGAATATATGAAAAATTATAACAGGTTTTCAAGGAATTATGTAATGAATGGACATTACAAAGTGAAGAGACAAGTCTGCAAAGAAATAACTAATTTATAGAGATCACGGGGAAAAACCGGAAAAGTGAAAAAAAGCAGTTCAAACGAGGGGAGAGAGGAAGGATACTAAGATTACAATAGAATGATCAGAGGATAGAAAAATAAAAGACAGATAAAAGTATATAATAATAGGCGATAATTAAGATATAATCATGTACGTATGAACAAACTGATATATAAGCATTCTCTCTTTTTTATTGATATTATAGAAAATAACGAATATGTCGTATTGTTGATGAATTGGATATGGTTGATGATTTTAATAAATAAAATTAAAAAAAAATTCTGCAGTCCCCAAATTTCTAACAGTACAGAGAGTGAGGCATTGAAAATCTCAAGGCAGCATACACTCTAAACAATTGGCAACACTATAAGTAACTGTCCAGACTGCCAAGATAAACATAGCAACAGTTAGAGTCACTTTAAAAGCAACTGTTTTTGAAAGGGGCAATGCTGCCTTTTGCCTCTGCCTCCCTCCCGCTACAACTACACCCCTGGTTGGGTTCCTGTTTCCTGAGCTTTCCTGACCAGGAATGCCTACATTGAGTTTGGATGATGCTTTAATTCAGTGGTTCTCAACCTGTGGGTCCCCAGATGTTTGTGGACTTCAGCTCCCAGAAGCCCCAGCCACTATGGTCAATGCTCAGGGCTTCTGGGAGCTGAAGTCCACAAACATCTGGGGACCCACAGGTTGAGAACCACTGCTTTAATTTCTTTTCTCTCATCCAGTTCATTATGGATGTCAGACACTAATTTAGATCCCAAACAGATTCCTTGGACTGAGATGAAAAGTGCTAGGCACTGGCCCCTAAGTGGGTAATGAAGATATTGAAATAGTTAAAGATTTCCTATATCTTGGCTCAGTCATTAATCAAAATGGACACTGTAGTTAAGAAGCCAGAAGGCTAAGACCGGCAAGGGCAGCTATGAAGGAACTAGACAAAATCCAAGATATATCAATGAGTGCCAAAATCAGGATCATCCATACGATTTATTGTATTCCTTGTTTCTGTGTATGGTTGTGAAAGTTGGACAGTGAAGAAAGCTGACATAAAAGGTTCAACACGTTTGGGATCTGGTGCTGAAGCAGAGTTTCCTCCCCTCGATCAAATCAAGTCTAAACTCTCACTAGAAGCAAAGAGGACAGAAATGAGGTTGTCGTGCTTTGGGCATATCCTGAGATGATGTGACCCCTTAGAAAAGATGACAACGCTTAGTAAAGTGAAAGGCAATGGGAAAAGTGGGAGACTGCACTGCGTTCAATCAAGGAAAGCACAGCCCTGAGTTTGCAGGACCTGAGCAGCGCAGTTGGCAACTGGCAGTCTAGGAGGTCTCTCTTTCATAGGATCATCCAAAGTCAAAGCTGACTTGACAGCAAATAACAACAGCAGTAACAAGATGCTCCCAACACTCTGTAAACTGCTCCCAGCAGTTTCATAGATATGTTAAACAGCATGAGGAACTAGGAATCCCTCAGGTCAGTGACTACAGCACTGCCTTTCCAAGAAGAAATGACCTGACCATCCCAGGCATATACCACAATAGATAGGCTTCTTCTGTCCACTCCCCAGTCCAGGCTGCCCACCAAGCTGAACAAAGTTGCCTGAAGCCAGTGTTTACTATCAAGGGAGAAAGAGCCTGTGGCCACTCTGGATTTTCTCGGCTGCTCCCCTCTATTGGCTTGGCCTCCTGCGCTCTCTCTACCCTACCACCTGTGGTGCGGGGCCTTCGCCTCGTAATGCGCATGAGTGCATAATTTCTGTTACTGTTCTGTGCCACATAATGTTGCAAGCTTTGTTTCACTTGAAGGATATTCAGCTGCTTATAGGTTCAGAAGCAAAAGGAAAGGCAGTAGTTCCACAAATACAGGTTATAGAAACATGGCCCATGAATCATGACAAGCTGCACATTATGAAACAAGAAATTGAGCACATGAACATTATAATATTCGGGGTGAGTGTGCTAAAGTGGACAGAGGAGAGAGAGAGAGAGACATCTGGTAAAGTGGAAGGCAGTAGGAAAAAAGGAAGACCACATTAGAGATGGATTGACATAACTGTGGAAGCCACAGTCCTGAGATTGCAAGACCTGAGCAGGGCTGTTAATAAAGGGATGCCCTGGAGGCATGTCATTCATAGAGTGACCATATGTCCAAGCTGACTTGATGGTAATTAAAACAAGTCTGCCCTCCTAGATGTTCTTGCTCAGGAGTAACCTGTTGGATTTCAGTAGTAAACTGCATTGGACTGTACTTTGTAGAATCATAGAATCGTAGAACTGGAAGAGACCACAAGGGCCATCTAGTCAAAACCCCATCTGCCATGCAGGAATACACCATCAAAGCATTCCTGAGAGATGGCTATCCAGCCTCTGTTTTAAAATCTCCAAAGAAGGAGATTCTACCACATTCCCAGGCAGAGTATTCCACTGTTGAATTGCTCCTACCATCAGTAAGTTCTTCCTAATATTTACATGGAATCTCTTTTCCTGTAACTTGAAGACATTGTTTCATGTCCTAGTCTCTGGAGCAGCAAAAAACAGGCATTTCCCTCCTACCTATGACATCCCTTCCAATATTTAAACATCGCTACCATGTCACCAAGGACAGGTTTTCAAGGCTGAGCAGTGGGGCTCTGCAGCTGCTTAGAAGAAAAAGGCAGGTAAAGGCAAGGGACATAACGGAGGTGTAAACCATTATGCATATGTTGAGAAAGTAGACAGGGAAAAGTATTTCTTTCATAAATTTCATAAAATTCAGGATCCTCCAGGGGAACTGAATAGTGGAAAATATAGGACATATGGAATAAAAGTGCATTTCTATACATTGTTTCCTCATCCTATTGTTAGTCTATTGAGTTGATTTATCTACATGTTGACTCACCTTGCAACAATTGATTCAATGGGTCTACTCTAATTGGGACTAAACAGTATTCAGTCACTGAATTGTTAAACTATGAAATTGGCTTCTACAAGAGGTACCAGTGGCCACCCACCTGGGCAACTTTGCAAGGGGATTTAAGCAAATTCATGGAGATAGTTCATCAAAGGATCATGATAACTATGTACTATGTCCACTATCACAGTCAGTATGCCTTCGAACACCAGCTGGTGGAGACCATGAGCCAGCGGATGCAGCTATGTTCCTGTATGCCTTATGGTCCTCGCAGTGGCATATGGGTGGCCAGGAATAAAAGGCTGGGCTGACCCTGTATTACCCTTTTTGTATTCCTGCTTTGGACTGATGAAATCCAAGTTCAAATCCCCACTTAGCCAAGAAGCTCACTGGATAACAGTATCACTATCTGAGCTGTAACTGTTTCACAGAGTAGCTGTGAATTAAAAAATGGTGGGGAGACCATGTGCATGGGATTTATGTGTCATATACAAGATGATGTGTACAGCGCTCTGGAACACTTTCTTGTCCTGAGTTGTATCACAGCTGCACAATTAAAGCAATTTGATGTGATTACATTGGCCCAGGCTCTGTCCTATATGCTGGGAGCTATAGTTTGGAATTTTAACTGGACATCTCAGATAGAAAGCACTAATATTATTGTTCAAAGGAATTTATTGGAACCCTCCAGTGAATTCTGAGTACATCGCTCAACAAGCTACAATTGGAAATGTCAAATTAGATCAGAATCAACAGGCAGAGGGTTATAGTCTTTTCTGGGTATTTTGGGAAACAAGGACACTAGTTAGTGTGAACCACCAACCCAGAATCTCTCCTAGGTCCAGGGAAACTGTGAGATATTATAGACACTCTTTCCCTGTAAGTCATTGGAAGTAAAGGCTATAATTGTATTTTTACTGTACCTGTTTTACAGTAAGGGACCCTAGGAATGGAGCAGCGGCAGTGGTACAGTTCGATACATTCCTGAGCTTGTTGGAGAGAAAAGGAAGGAGATCAAGACATGTGCATGAGAACCAAAGATGGATCCTCTGATCTCTCTCTCAAGTTCCCTGCTATAACATAACATCCTCTCCCTGTACAAAATACTGAAGCAGAAAATTAAGCCTGCAATTTCTGGCCAGCTAAACCCAGCTCTGATTAGTAAAAACAGTCATGTAGCTACCTGAACCCAAGGAGAACTGTTGCACAAATCAGTACTTTTCTATCCTTCTAGATTTCCTTATAATATTGCTCTGCTCTTCTAAAATCAGAGCTATAACTCTCTGTTGTCTGTTGTCTGTTGTCTGTTCAGGCCCTGAATCTCATCTTCCACATTGGTCAAAGACAAGTTACCTGTTTCTGTTGAGCTTGGCAGGTACCTGGGGTGACTTGGAAGATGCTGTTCTGTCCTTAGGTTGAGAGCCAGAAAGACTGAAGGAGGTAAAATATAGAAGGTACATTCAAAATGACTGAGGTTGACTCAACTTGGAGTAACAGGAATGACTGTAGGAAAATGAAAAATTAAATGAAATCAGAACAGGGAGGGTTTTTATAGCCCTTTCTGAGTCTGTTGGGAACCATTACCAATGGCGCTAGTTAGAGTATGAGCCACCAAGTTAGAATCTCTCCTGGGTCCAGGGAAACTGGAAGATGTTATAGATGAAGATGGCCTTTAAGTCATTGGAGCTGAAGGCTACAATCATATTTTTACTGTGCTTGTCTGTATTACAATAAGTAATGAATAAATAAACTATTAAAATAATCACAACGGGGAAAAAAGTCAATAAACCTCAGCAGAGTTTAGAAAACTGTACACTTTCATGGGGTATCCACATTCTGAAATGATAGACATCTTTAGTAGGTTAATAAACTGATAAATATGAGAAATCAGAACTATGAGGTATAAAAACAAATGTCTATTGAGTAGGGATGGGACGAATGCAGAATTTTCCAAATCCGGATCCGGATCTGAATCTCTGGAAGGTTCTAGCAATCCACGAATCTCAAGAATCTCAAATCTTTTGAATCCTTTTTTTAAAAAGAGTTTAAAAAGCAAGGGAAAGAAGGATAATCTTGGGCAGGACACACTCTCTCAGCCTTAGCAAAAGCCTAGGCAAAGGCAAACCTCCCTCTGAAGAAATCTGGTCAAGATAATTGTCCTAGTTTTGCCTCAGGATCTCCCCAGATTGAAAATGAGATGAAGGCCCCTTCTACACAGGCAGGAAAATGTGGATTAATCCCATATTTTCCTGCCTGAGTAAACAGGGCCACATACTACAGTAGAGAGATAATCCAGGTCAAAACTGGATTCTCTTTGCATAGCTCCTTCTGGCATCCTGGGGTTTGTAGTTTGCTGATGCACCAGTAAACTTTGGCAGAGAAGTCTGTGACACCTTGTAAAACCCCAGAATTGTGTCTCAAAGAGGTTTGCAGGGGAGCTATGTAAAGGAATGTTGCACTTGTCCTTGAAATCTCAAGCCTGTAGCTTCCAGGCAAGTACTGAACTTAAATAGGAAATGTTCAATTTCAATATCTTAGAATTTCTGAAATTGTTAGCAAAGGCCATTATTACTTCAAGGGAAAAACCTCACCTATTTACTGTCTTCTGTTGTATGTCTGGTCTCCCAGGTCTTCAGGCATCCTGGTCTCCAACAATCTATTTAGTTGGCAGATTTGAAAGATTTGATTTGCCCATTTTGGCACAGGGATTTGGATTCGGGAAGCTCGAATCCTTACCCAGGATTCAAGGATTCGGTTGGCCCATCCCTACTATTGTATGTGTGAGAGAGAGAGTGGGGAGGGGGAGAGAAAAGGGAAGAAAGAGAGAGAGAAAGAGAGAGAGAGACATTCTGAGCCAGTTTGGATCCCTTAATTTTTGCCCTGTTCTGAGACCTTTCTCATGACCATTTCTTGTTTCCCTCAAAAAGAGTCCTAGACAGGTTTCCACAGTGAGATTTCTGCTACAGGCAGCTGATATTTGGTGTTGGCCAAGGACAAAAAAATTTGCTTTTTAAATTTAAGATTATCTTCTTGTTATCTCAGGTTGAGGTGCTTGCAGGATTTTCTGCTTCATGGTTGTTCTCCTTGATTTGATCAGTCTTGGATACTGTTTACCTTGTCATTTTTTTGGGGGGGCAGAGGGAGATTTGCTTTTTCCTGATCCTGAGCTGCCCTTGTTTGAACAGAATTGCAAAAGGGCCACCACCTCATCATTTTCATTATATTTGTGTGTGCATGCCCTCCAACTATCCTGATTTGACAGGGACAGTCCTGATTAATCCTCTGTCATCCCACTTTTTCAGCTGCTTTTAAAATGTCCCAGTTCTCCTCCTCCCAATTTCCCTCTTTGTCTTCACCTTACTTCAAATGCTGCAAACTGAGTTGTAAAATTAGGTTGCACTCAGTTAATTCAGCAGGAAGGAGCAGAAAGGCTGGAATCCAGCCCTTCTCAGGAGGGTCATGTTATCACTGTGAACTGGCCTGGCCTTTGGTAATCTTTAGATATCATTTCGATATCATAATTTGGCCCTGCTCTGCCACCAGCCAAGCGTTTGTGAGGTCACCGAACAAGCAGGACGCTAGGCATGGCTATTAAATGCTGAATCGTTTCTGTTTACACCTAAGCAAGCCAGAAACTGCCAGATCTGCTTTAGGAGACCTCCCGAAACAAACACCTTCATCACAAATGTGCATTAAAGCAAAGAGACCTCTGCCCCAAGCGGGCATCTTGACAAACTAAGTGCTTAACTGCCAAGCTAGCTGTATTTGCATACTGGCCATACTATTGTCAATTCGGACCTTAACTCAATCATGCAAATTCTGACCTTTTGGAGACATTGTCTCAAGCCCAAAACTCATTGTTTTCACTCAAGACCAGACTAGCCCACGGTCATACGTTCCCTAATAAAAACCCCAAGCTCTGAGAGCTTCCTCGGACCGCTCTGGAGTGCTATCCAGCCTTGCCGTCGCTTTGTTCTGTGAGCTCCCCTTGGCCGCTGTGCTGAGTTTCCTTCCCTCCATTGGACTTCTCCAGGACTGCAAGATAGGTGACATATCACCCATTCCCCCACAACTCTTATTTCCTATTTTCTCAGTTAGCTGTGAGGTTGTGTTTTCTTAATATTTGCTGTCTGTTTAATAAATATTATTGCTAATTTAAACTGTCTGAACTGAACACAGGGTAAAAGATTCCCGCTAAGTTACCCTTCCTCTCGCTAGCTAAGAGAGTGCTCCAGCTAATTTCCCCATCGTGGTTGTGTTTGGTTGGTTATTTGGGCGCCCCTCACGGGACCCCCAATTCTCAGGGTAACAGTCAGAGCAAAGCAAACTGCTGCTGCCTCTCCTAGCTTATTTGTCCTTTCTCCTTAACAACTTTTACCATCTTGACCACACTCTTTTTTTAAAAAAAATTATTTATAACACAGTATGACAGAATATAGTGAAATTGCAGCAAAGTATAACATAATAGAAAACAGCATCTCAAATAAAGGAAAAGAAAATGTGGGGAAAAGAACAGAAGAGAAACAAAAAAACAGAAAAAAATACCAAAAAAGAAGAAAAAAGAGACAGAGAAGAGGAGGAGTAGAAAAGAAAAGATGGTTTATGAAAAATAAATATAGGACTTCCTCTTTATCCCTAATTAGAATTATTGTTTCTATTTTGTTAATCCAAATCCCCATAATCCTCAAAAATTTCATTACCTTTATTGATCCTGCTGTAAAATTCTTAACCTCCTATTGTTTATCTTATTCTTGTGCTCTTCACTAATTAATCTTATTTTTTGTAATTCTATTCTGTTCTACTATAATATCACACACCTTCATTCTATTATAGTGTCAATGCCATTTCTGCTTAAGAAAATTCTTAATCGGTAGCCACTCTTTTAATGCTCTGTCTTCCCTTTATTTCATAATGACAGTACATCAACCTCAATCATATCAATTTTTTACAAAAAACTACAGATCTAGATTTGGAATGTTTGAACATTTCCAAGTCCTAGCCAGAAATATTCTGGTAGCTGTAACTAAATATAATACAATTCTCCAATACTTCTTCATCAAAGTTTTCTCTAAGCATTAAGTAATATTTAATAAAAATAATTCTGGTTTAAAGGTAATGTAGTTTGAAACATTTCTGACATAGTTGCTTGTACATCTTCCCAAAAGTTCTTCATTGTTGGACATAACCACCACATATGGAAAATGGTGCCCCTTTCTAGATAGCATTTCCAATACTTGTCATTACCAGTCTTATAGATTTTGTCCAGTTTAACCAGAGTTAAATACCATCTATAAAACATTTTCAGTTTGCTTTCTTTCAAGTGTTGGGAGACCGTAAATGAATTTGTTTTTTTCCATGAGTCTTCCCAATTTACCAATCAATTTCCTATATTAGCCCATGTAATAATTGTTTCTTTAATTAAAGCTTGTTGTAAGTCCGACTGAATTAATAGTTTGTACATCTTAGAAGTCATATGTCTAGTATCCCCAGATATCAGTTTCTCAAATCCATTATACTGATGACAGTTCAAACACTTCTGATTTATAATCCCTTTTAAATCTTTCTGTCAATTGCATATGTGGAACCAATTACATTTATAACCTAATTGTAAGATTTCTTCTCTAGATTCTAGTCATAATTTATTTTGTTTATCCTTGCTAAGCAATAGCTTACATGTCAACCATTCGTTGTCTTCATCTGCTCTTTTTGATCTGAAAAGCTTCTTGTGGGGAAACCCACAATGGAATTTTAGTGAAAGTTTTATTTTTATAGTTTCGCCAAACTCTAAGGATTGCTTTTTAGATAAAATTATTTGACAACCCTTTGTCAGTTTTATCCTTATTGTACCACACATATGTGTGCCAGGCATGTCTTATATCTGCCCCCTCTATTGTCCGTTTTTTTAAAAAAATTATTATGTTTATTGAAAATATTTTTTAAAAAAAATAAAATTTGAAATTGAGATAATAAGCAAAGGAAAAAACTGTATCAAAGACAGAAAAAGGGCAAAAAAGATGAATTCATAACAATTATAAAATATGAACATTTTCAAAAAGACGTACAACCTATACTTTTCTATCATAATTCCTTAATATATGCTAACAAAGTTTATTGTTCTTTAAATTAATGACAACTTATCATATTGTTTTTACAATCGAAATTATATGTTAATAGTATTATTCCACATACCTTTTCCTACTTATTACTAAGATTAACTAAGTAAAAGAAAAAGTTAAGGAATAGTAAAAAGAGATGACATAAAGAAAATGAGTAAGATCAAGAGATTAAGAAAGAAGAAAAGAGAGAACTAAAAATAGAATTGGACTTCTAGCCCCTAACTGGTTGATATTTCTTTATCTTTCAAAGCCTTCTGTGAGCGGGATGAAATCTCGTACCCATTGTATCCAAATGGGTTGGACATGGAGCTGGGATGAACTCTGAAACTGGGTAGGAAGCAAGGCAGCAACACAGAATGCAAAGTATGCAGTAAAATAAAACATTAAAGAGTTTCTTTGGCCAAAGGGTCCTGCTGATAATCAGAACTGTGTTCAGTCCAACCTACTAGCAGTAGTGATCCAGAAGGATAACTTTATTCTTCAAGCTTCACATTTTTATAGTATTTTCTTGATCAGGAAAACAGAATAAAGCATACATCAGCAAGATTAGTATTTCACTTAAGAGTGACTACTTATTATTTCTTATCTAACTCTTTCATCAGCTGTCTGGAAGAACAGAGCAGTGTGTAACTATCATAATGCTCATGAACAAGTCTGTCACTGATGTAACAAACGTACTCCCAATTTCAGCAATAATAGTTTCATACAGAAGTTAACAAAACAGAGGTTATTCATATAATTTGTCAGTAGAATCAATATTCTTGTTAATTATACTAATGAGAGAGCAATTGAGAATCTTCTAACATCCCTTGTGTATATTTTAAGCCAACACTTCTATATCTCATTTTTATATTTAAATTTGTGTATATTATGTACATATATAATTTAGAGATTTGTTCACATTCAAACTATATTACAAGTTTTCTCTGATTCTTACATACCTACCAGGTGGCTTATCTAATTGTTAATTAACATTTCTCTTAAGCATAACTTAATGAATTGAATTAAACAGAGTTGTTTTTTAATTAATATATTTGGAGGTATAAATAAATAATTAAAACAATTTTATGTTGCAATAACTTAACATAATATACTTATTAATTTATTATTTTATTTTATTTTTCCCATAAACTATTATGTTATGGCCATTCTTTAAGACAATTCTTTTATTTCCGTTCTTGCTTTGTTATCCCAATACTCCTCCCAAAGAGGAAAGAGTATACTCCATTCTTCTCTTAAAATATTTACTAGAGTCCTCCCTTATTGCGTTCAATAGTTTATCTGCTTCCAGAATATCAAATAATCTTATCAGCCATACGTCTATTGTTGGTAACACTGATTGCTTCCACTTCTGGGCAAATACCAATCTCGCTGCTGTAATCATGTACAAAAATATCTTTTTGTTTAATTGAAGTGAATCTCTTATTATAGTCAAAAGAAATAATTCTGGTATCATTTATAGGTTTTGTTTAAAAATTTCACAGATCTTTCTATGAATTTCTATCCAATACTTCTTAGCTTATTTATACTTCCACTATATATGAAAAAGTGCCCTTTTGATCAAATCTCCAATATGTATCTTTAACATTTTTTTGTCATCTTTGTCAATTTGATTTGGTGTGAGATACCAATGATATAATATTTTATAGAAGTTTTCTCTCATATTGATTGCTGTTAGTAGATCTGGTGTTTCCTTCCAAGTCTTTTCCCAATGGTCTCACAAAATGGGGTGGCCAATGTCTTCCACCCAATTTATCATATTGTCTTTCACCAAGTCCTGTTCCATTTCTAATTTTAATGAGAACTTATAGATTTTGCCAACCATGTGTTCTACATCTGGTTTAAGGAAGCTATCCAACTCACTGTCTTCTGTTTGTATACCTTCTGTTTCTATGTCTATTTTGAATCTTTCCACTAGTTGCTGGTATAATAACCAGTGGGAATTTAAACCCTGTTCCCGTAGTTCATCTCTAGAATTTATTTGTGATTCACCCTCATACATCTTTACTGTATCTTTATATGTTATCCATTTATTTGTTATAAATATTTCTCTTTGATAAAATGCTTTATGTTCTGAGACTCAGGTGGGATTTTTTTTTAATTAATTAAAAAAAAGTGTTTCTAACATAAATTTTTTGAAAGATAACACATACATACATACCTATGAAAACAATTCATACTTAAATAGGAAGGTCTTTAAAGGCGAAGCTTACATATAATGAATATAATTCTAGTAGTTTAATAATATATATAATATTTAACCTGTTTTATCAAAACTTAGTATATATTTACACACCTTTTAACTTCTTCTCTTCATTTCCAATCGTTCTTCTTTCTCTCTGGCTTCCTAACTAGGTTGTCCTTAGGATAGCAAATTAGCTGAATAACTGAGGATCTGCTTCCTTTCTTTGAATACATCAGGTTTCTACTGATAATACCTCTATATATAACATTGAATTTAATACTCTTGTTATATAATCATATTATTTATATTGCAAATAATTAACATTAGCTAAATAGAATTCGTATTTCTCTTTGTTTATCTCACTCTTCATATCTCTTTCTTCAGTCTATTAAGCTCATTACCATCAGATGTCCCCATTTGTCTTTAATAAATTGTATAAGAGGTTCCCATTTTTTAACAAACTTCCCAAGAGAATTCCCTCTTGGTAATGTTGTCATTTTGTCCATAATTCCCATATCATATAGATTTAATTCCCAATCTTCTATGTTAGATATATCTGCTTTTTTCCAGTTTTTAGCATAATTAATCCTTGCAGTGGCAGTCATGTAAAATAAGATTTCATCATATTTTTTTCCAATTCCTCTTCTGGCATTCCCAGTGGATACATTTGTGATGACATGTGAAATTGTATTCCCAATTTTTTTTCAATTCTCAAATGTATTTGTTTCCACTATTTCCTTGCTTTTAGGCATGTCCATCACATGTGATAGAAAGTACCCGTCTCACTTTTACAGTTCCAACATTTGTCACTACAGTTGTAAATCTTTGCCAGTTTCTCTGGAGGGAGGAAAATAACAGTGCTAATTTTCTTCCTGCCTGGCGTTCATAGTACTCAATCATGTCCAGAATGCATTTCATATTATCTTTAAGATGTCTATTGGGCAAGAACCCAGCTTGTTCTTCTTCTATTACATCCTTCGGTATATTTTTTGTCTCATTGCTAATATTGATGTACATATTTTGTAGTCTACATTCAATAGAGATATTGGCCGGTAGTTCTTCGGTAAGAGGGGATCTCGATCTTCTTTTGGAATCAGCGTTATATGAGCTTCTCCCAAGATTTGAGTATCTTCTCCTCT
>CAOKZL010002748.1:0-159635 GCA_948472985.1 Iguana delicatissima | reverse complement strand
ACCTCGCTTCAAAAGTATTTGTGAGCTTGGATTCAGTGTCACCACTTTAAGGAGAGAATTGCATGCTGTGGAGCTATGAAAGGAGGGTAATTCAAATGGCTTTGTTTAAATGACTAGAACTTCTACGAGAAGATCTTTGGTATCATGTCCACCTGCATGGTTCTGTGGTATCTTTTGCATCCCATGCAAATTTGTTGTTCTATCTATCTTGTCCTATCTATCTATCTATCTATCTATCTATCTATCTATCTATCTATCTATCTCAAAGGAAAAGAGAATGTAACCTAGTACTTTGATACCTGTACTTCAGGATACAGCTTTATGGGAACTTTTCAGGATGGTGAAAAGACCAGACTACATGTCCTGAAGAGAGTCACTACTCTCCTTCAGGTGTATTTACAAATGTAAGACCAAAGAGAGGAAGTTTAGAGAACAGAAAGTTAAGAGGTGACATGACAGCCATGTTTAAATATTTGAAGGGATGCCAAATGGAAGTTGAAGCAAGCTCGTTTTTTGCTGCTCCAGCAAAGACTAGGATGCTATGGAGCAATGGCTTCAAACTTCAGGAAAAGAGGTTCCATCTAAACATAATGAAGAACTTCCTGATGGTAAGAGAAGTTCAACAATACATCTTCAAGTGCTAATACTCTCTGAGAAGTGTGCAGCTGTTTAAGACTTTGTCACAGCAGGACTAACATTGTTCCAATTACCTGTTGCTGTCTTCAAGGAAAGAATTCAGTTCATAAGCTAACTGCATTAAATGCTACTATTAGCCTTGTCTAGAATGGAGCCATTCAGTCCATTGGATTGGATGCGTTAACTCATCAGTCAACAATTGATTCAAAGGGTCAGTTCTGGTTGGGACTAACCAATAGGATGTAGGTCTTAGTCTTTACTAAGCAAGAGTCGTTGTGATTCGGTTATCTGAGTGCTGGACTAAGACTCTGGGAGACCAGAGTTTATATCTCTACTCAGTCATGGAAACCCATTGAGCAACCTTGGACTGGAAAAACTCCAGAGTTGAAATACAGCCTTCTAGTGACACTTGTGGATGGGCCAGGTACTGGATGGCTACGCCGTCATGTGGAATCATGCCCCATGAAATGACCACAACCTGCAGCTAATGTGTTTTAGCGATGCCACGCAGAAATGGCATCTGCCTCCCACATTGAAATAGCAGTGAAGAGTCTTGCAAAGTGACCAAAAGAGACTTCCGGTTCCTGGTAGGCCATTTTCAGGTCAGTAAAATTGGTGGTGGTACAACCCAGTCAGTGATAGAAAGACCTCAAATTAACTATTTGGTTCTGACTGTGGAAACTGCTTATTTTGCTAGATTCAGAAGTACCACTGCTTCAACCTCTTCGAGTTCCAAGCTCTGTTTCCTGCTGTGGATATACTTCTTTATTTTTTTACTCATAAAAAGCAATGTAATATTTATTTAGAATTCAGAGTTCACTCACAATGGACTTGGCCTAAAAGCTGGCAATTCTTTTGGGAAAGAAATATGATAATCTGTCAGCTGTACTCACCATCATATTTGAAGTTACAAACCTCAAGTTCCTTCCTCCCTGAATAGGAAAAAATTGCAAATTTGGATTCCCCCCCCCCCCAAGAAACAATCTGGAATAACATTTGTACCAGACAAATTCAATATGTTTTATTCTCTGCATAGAAAGAACCATACTGGATCTGTCTGCCATATAGTTGTAAAGGGAAGAAGCCTTTCGAGGGGAAAAAAAGAGGTGGTAACTCTAGGTCAGCACTATGATGAGGAACTGAAATCCAGACTTTTAGGAGTGAAGTATTCAGATTACTAGGCCTAGGTGGAAGGACATACCATCTGACCATTTTGGTTTCTCCCATGTTTGACTTTTCTTTTCTTTTAAATGAATTCTTTGAAACCAAATGTGAAGAAATTTGCAGTCTTTGTTAAAGTTTTTTTTTTTTTTTTTTGTGGGGGAATCTGTAATCAAATTTCTATGCATTTCTAGGTGGGGTATAAAGCACACTCTTATCCTCATTGAGAAAAGTTGTCTCAACACATTTAGGCAATCCAGTGAGAAGGTGATCAACCCCTGTGATAGATGACAGATAGATAGATAGATAGATAGATAGATAGATAGATAGATAGATAGATAGATAGATATAGAATTGGGAGAGTTTTTTGCCCTCCCCTCCAAATAATGATTTGCAAAATGTAAAAATCTTCATTTTTCACACATACACACAGAAACTCCATATGAATTTGGGAACAAACAGTGACTTACTATACAAAACATTTTACTTTTGAATGAAAAAAAACAGCTGTTTTTCCTCATACAAGGATTTCTGCATTTTTTTTTTCACAAAAGGTTCTCAAAATATTTTAAAAAAACTGCGCATAAACACTCATAATTTTATCCAGACTCTCCCCCACACACACAAAAAAAATGCTTGAAATTCTTTGTTCTTATAGGCAAAAGTAAAATTCCTACTGAGTCCTGAATAGGCCAAGCAATTCTTTCCCACTACAGCAAGTATATGCACTTTGGCAAAGATGCTACATTGAATTTGTGGAAGTCAAGGAGGTTGCCTTCTCTTTCCTGCATCTGGAAGCAGAAGGACAGTTAGAAACTGCCTGGCTGGTCTCCACCTTCTCATGCTCCCATGCCAGAAGGTTAGTCTGACTACATTCCACCCTCCCTCCTAACTCTCTCCCACTGTGGGGCAAATGGGAAGGGCGTTACTATGGACAGAGATGCAGGACATACACAGTCTTGTGTATATTTCAAGTGTGATATTACACCTGCACGTGTCACTTAGGCCATTTCCGCACTACATTTTTATAGCACGATTATTCCACTTTCCACATGCTATGGAGTCCTGGGGTTTGCAGTTTAGTTTAAACTGCAAACCCTAGGATTCCATAGGATGTTGAAAGTGAAACAACCACGCTATAAGAGCGTAGTGCATAAATGGCCTAAGAGCACTTTGCTCTCTCTCTGTCCCTCTGTCTCTCTGTCTCTCTCCCTTTCTCTCTATACATCTGTTTGTGTGTATAGAATCATAGAATCATAAGAGTTGGAAGAGACCCCAGAGGCCATCAAATCCAACCCCCTGATATGCAGGAACACCCATCAAAGCACTCCGGAAAGATGGCCATCCAACCTCTACTTAAAAACCTCCAAAGAAGGAGACGCCACCACACTCCATGGAGGCAGCAGTAGATTCCACTGCTGAACAGTTCTGACTGCCAGCAAGTTCTTCTTGAGGTGTAGGTGGAATCTCCTTTCCTGCAGCTTGAATCCATTGCTCCTTGTCCTAGTTTCTGGAGCAGTGGAAAACAAGCCCACTCCCTCCTCAAATGACATCCCTTCAAATATGTAAACATGGCTATCATGTCCCTCTTAACCTTCTCTTCTGCAGACTAAACATACCCCGCTCCCTAAACCGCTCCTCAGAGGGCTTCATGGCTTCCAGACCCTTCACCATTTTGTTCGTCCTCCTCTGGACACCTTCCAGCTTGTCAATATCCTTCTTGAATTAAGGTGCCCAGAACTGGATACAGTATTCCAGATGAGGGCTAACCAATATATAGCTGATAGAGCTCAGCTCTTAAGAAAAGAGTAATTGTGGTCCATGTACTTCATGTAGCCTTGGACACCATTTTGTGTCCCCTGAAGCTCCAAACTCCCAAAGGTTCCTCAAGTTCCCCATTTTTAAAACAAATCAACATGATTTGGGGGAAAATTTGCATCAAAACCATGCAGAAAGCCTCCTCAATGCATGGTAATACAAAAAAACTGTCCCATCCCTTCCCTATAAGCACCCTAGAATCCCATGCTATACCTCAATCTCTGTTTTCCTTTACAGAACTTCTTAAAATGGTGGCAGGCAGTGCTCCTTTCTGTCACCATTTTGAGAAGGACTACAAAGGAAAATGGAAGTTTTCAACACATGGAAGAGGAATTAGAGCCTGTGCAGTGCGTATGGAAGAAAATTGCCTCCTGTCCCCTGCTTAGATTCAGTGTAACCTTGGGCTCACTTGGTGGTTCGAAGCAGAAGCCCAGGACTAGCTAGGAGACTTGAGAGCCCCCAGACACCTGCCATCTGGTTCATTTAGAGCAGATGAGATGCTGCCCTCTGAATCTTAGCCTTCTCCTCAAGGAGGAAGATATCACCATCAAAATAGATCTGCTGCTAGAACAGAGCCTCCCACTAGCTGAGCAATGTTGTATCTATCATGGCTGGAAGCTGCTCTCTGCGTGGGCAGCCCTCACATTAGGGCCCGCATGGTATTTTGATCTCACTTTGAAACTCTAGTATCAGCATGTACGTCCCATTAGTTTCTGCAGCAAGCATCACCACACAACAGGAGACGACATATCTTGAAGCCACTATGCAAAGAGGGAATTCTCTCACATTGCTGAGGGGTGTGTTATTGTTGTTGTTGTTTTAAAAGCTTGTTACGGGAATCTTCACTGCAGAAGCTGCTGCGAACATAACGGCACAATGAGATGCCAACCATGTTCAAATGGGCAAAATGCAAAATCAAATAAAAATGCTCCCAGCATCAAAGGCGAAGTAGCTTTTGTGCATAACTCCTCTAGACAGAATTCTTTTTGCTCAGAGCTGCTCACTGTGACTGAAATGCTTCTTGCAGTTTTGTTCAGCTGACCCCACAACTGTCTGTATGGGATCCAAAAGGGGGCTAGACCTAGTGCCATCTTTAAAGGTTTTGCTTTCTGTTGTAGTAGGTGCCGCTGCTTACTTTGCAAATCTGCAGTTTCCCTTACAGTGAGCAAAGTGTGGTATCCCAGAGGCCACCAGCTTCTAGCATAGCCAGTGGTGAAGAATGCTGAAAATTGCAACTGGAGGGCTGTACTTTGCCCACTTGAATCTTAGCAGAAGGTTGAATTTGTGCCTTTAAATCCCTATGGTAACTTATGAAGAGGATCTCTGGGCACAACAGAAAGGTTGCCTATTATGTAATGAACTCCATTACTTAAGTTATCGACTGGGGGTGCAAGGCAGCCACAAAGGGAACAGGATGCTCCTCTTTGCAAAAGTTTGTTGTTGGTTTAATCTACCCTTTTTACGAAGGTCCATGGGTCAGAAAGAAAGAAGAAAGAAAGAAAGAAAGAAAGAAAGAAAGAAAGAAAGAAAGAAAGAAAGAAAGAAAGAAAGAAAGAAAGAAAGAAAGAAAGATTGAAAACAAAAGGTGGATGATGCAACTAAACAGTCCAACCTAAGAGCTTGGAACCCAGTGCTACCACATGATGGTGATACCATGACACCTGGTGTACCACATGAAAAGTTACTATTGTTTGAGTGGCCAGCAGATGGGATCCTCTTATTTATTCACTGGACAATGATGATGTGTTGGCTTCCTTCAAAGTTTGATGCTCGTCCAACAGCTGTTTGTTTGAGAATATGGTGTCTGCGTTCAAAAAATCAAGAGACAAGGTAAAACATGCAGCCAGAATTCTTCTCCTTTATTTGTAAGCAACCAGATTGCTCAGACAGTATTTTGATGGTTTTAGCCAATGGATTGAGTAGATCGAGTCAAGCAATGGGTGATCCACCCTTTCTCTAGGAAGTAATTCTTATTCCAACAGAAGGAATATATATATGTGTGTGTGTGTGTGTGTGCATATGTATATGTATGTATGTATGTGTGTATGTGTATATATAAATATGTGTGTGTGTGTGTCTCTGTGTGTATATATATATATATATATATGACTTTGGCCAGGAATCTCTCTAGTCTTACATCATAGCAACAAAGACAGAAACTCATCATTTCTCTAACGGAGGTCATAGTTCACTGCTCCAAGAGGGCCAATGGATCACAAATCGAATAAATGCATGAATCAATTCTACCAAACTTATTTTAATTTTCGACAAAATCCCTGTAACTGTTGGACTTCCCTATTTCCACTCAAACGTGGTCTTAAGAAAAAAAAGTGATAACTCCATTAGCGCTATGAGTTGACAATCTGCAAAATGATCTGGAACCTCATCCAAGGTCACACTTTCATCACTTTCACCTGTGGATGGAAAAGAATTTAACTGGCTTCAACAGTCTTGGCAGCAGTAGCCCTTCTTTGACTCTCAAGACTTTTTTGCAAGAAGAAATGCACTTTACCTCCTGAAGGTTTTTTGCATATTTTTAAAGATGCTGGGAAGTTTTGAAGAAACAAGTGTCCACAAATGAACATTCACATTTGAAAATGTTCGTGGCTAAACTGACCACAGTTGGGGGAAAACAAAAACAGATGTGAAAGTTCTGTAGTCAATAAATAAAAAAATGTATAAATTAGAGGGAGAAATGGCAAAAAGAAACACAGAAAATGGCTGCAGTCCTGTAGGTTGATCCCAGCAAGAGTAGATTTTCACAGCAAGTTTGGTATAAACAAGTAGGATCTTTTTACCATATGTGATGGACCTGTGAAAAGGCCAAAAAAAAAAAAAAAAAAGGAATCAGATACATCATATGTTGTATAAAATTTTGAAAGTTAATGTTCAATTGAAACTGGAAATATATTTGTTAGGATTAGTAGAAGAATAGCTGGAGAAGAAGTACAGTAAGATATTGCAACATATGAACAGCACAGTCAGACTATTATACACTCAGAAATGGAAGAATACAGAGATTCTCATGAAAAAAGGACTGACTGACTAAACTGTTGGACTTAGCAGAAATCAATAAATTTATGACATTGATCAGAGAAAAAAAACAGTAACAATTTCTGTGAAAGATTGAAAACCTTTAATATGTTTTGTTTTTTGGTTTTTTGCAAGAAAAAGTAAAATATGTTGACTCTAGGATTTGGAAATTACTATTTTTGGGAGAGTGGCAGCGGAAGTATTTGATTGATATTTGTCATTAGAGAAGTTTTTTTATGTAGAGTTATCTGGAATCTGTGTTAGAAAAGCTGAAAACCACTTTTTAAAATATTTTTATTGTTTCTTAAGTGTCACTTTTTAGCATTTACTGTTTACCATATTTTCTTGTTTATGTTTTTTTCTTTGTCTTTTATATTTATCTGTTGTAATTTCTTTTTAAAAAGTTTTGTATTTTGAAAAAAATCAATTAAATACTGTAGAGCAAGGCAGCCACTGTGGTCTAGTGGTTTGAGCACTGGATTATGGCTTTGGAGACC
Organism: Iguana delicatissima; assembly: GCA_948472985.1. Classification (NCBI taxonomy): domain Eukaryota; kingdom Metazoa; phylum Chordata; class Lepidosauria; order Squamata; family Iguanidae; genus Iguana; species Iguana delicatissima. Next base: position 152,490 of record CAOKZL010002748.1, on the reverse strand, counting down.
AGGGTTTGAATCTCTGCTTGGCCATGGAAACCCACTGGAATTACCTTGGTCAAGTCACACTGTCTCACCCTTGGAGAAAGGCAAAAATCTGAACAAAGTCTTGCCAAGAAAACCCGACATTAGGTTTATTTGATGGTTGTCATAATTCCGAAATAACCTGAAGGCACATACAATGACAAAGAGAAGACCTCATCAGCTAACCTTTGAATGGTGAGTCAACATAGTTGATTCAATGGTTCTACTCTATTCAGGACTAACAATAGAACTGAGGCCAATATTTCCCAGGGAAAAAGAAAAGACAGTATTCTGAAATGCATTGGTAGTCTCAACCACAATAAACCCATCCAAATTCATTGTTCAGTGATTACTAAACACATTGATTCAACAGGTCCCCTTTAGATAAGATTCAGGCCATTGTCCTGCTAAAAAACAAGGACTGGAAAATGTGCAAATATGATTGTGGTATGCAATAGAATCAATGCTGAGAGATTTTCACATCCCTCACTTCATCCCAAATTGGCCAGACATCTCAATATGAGATTTAATTTACTCCCTGTTTGGAGAACCCATAATAGACCAGAGCTGGTGTTTGCAAATTTCCTTAATAATTTGTGTCCTGTTGTCTAGAACATGACCCAAAGGCCATGCTATCCTGCTGAAACTTCTTGGCTAGAAGAGGAAGTGTATACCTTCCTTGGATCTCTGGGAATACAGTTAAAAGTCAATAGTAATGTATAATGCAACATGTTTGAGAAAGTTTCAGCCAGTAGCTTAGACAGATGCTTCTCAGAATAAGATCCAGCCAACTGTGACTGGAACTCTATGAAATATTTTGCACTGAAAATGAATCCTTCACGCACATAAAAGGAAGTTCCTTTAGGGATTGTTATTGTCTGGTGGATCTTTCAAACAGCTGGAAATTTGGGAACCAAATTTTGGGGCAGTCAAGTCATCATGTGAAAGATCCAGATCCACCTCTTCACCCTCCCCTACAATAAATCAAAGGAGATGGGGAGGGATGGCATCGCAGAAAGCAAGACTCGGACCAGGGAACCATGTAACACAAGGTCTGTTGTCAGACGCAGAAGAATATCTTGCCAGAAAAAGAAGAAGAGAAAGACATGCTTTGTCTTTGAGGATGCGCTTCATCAAACTGAAAACTGACAAACCTCTTTGCAAGACATTTCTCATCCTTTTCTTCTCATGAAAAGGCTGAAGGCAATAATTTAGTGTGCCAGGGTTAGTTTGGACTGGAACCTGATGTTTCTTGGCAGCTGCTTTGGTGGTCCACTTTGGCTACTGCTGAAAGGCCAGTGTGGGGAGAACCCCTCACCTTTGTGCTCAATGGGGATGGAAAGCTTTGTAAATGTCACTCTCACAGCCATGAACAAACAGTTTAACCATTTCTCCCCTTACTGCACAAAAGCAATTGGAAAGGGCAGTTTTCAATGACTATTTGCAGTTTGAAATTTCATAGAATCATAGAATTGGAAGAGACTACAGGGGCCATCCAGTCCCACCCCCTTCTACCATGTAGGAACACACATCAAAGCACTCCGGAAAGATGGCCATCCAGCCTCTGCTTAAAAACCTCCAAAGAAGGGGACTCCACCACACTCCACTGAGGCAGCAATATATTCCACTGCGAAACAGCTCTGACCATCAGGAAGTTCTTACTGAGATTCTAGTGGAATCTCCTTCTTGCAACTTGAATCCATTGTTTTTTGTCTCTGGAGCAGTGGAAAACAAGTATGCTCCCTCCTCGACATGACATCCCTTCAGATATTTAAACATGGCTATCATGTCCCCTCATAATCTTCTCTTTTGCAGACTAAACATACCAAGCTCCCTAAACTGCTTCTCATAGGGCTTCATGGTTTCCAGACCCTTCACCATTTTGGTCACCCTCCTCTGGACGCGCTCCAGCTTGTCAATATCCTTCTTGAATTGAGGTGCCCAGAATTGGACACAGGATTCCAAAGCAGAATAGAGTGGTACCATTACTTCCCTTGATCTAGAAATCATACTCTTATTGATGCAACCAAGAATTGTGTTGGCTTTCTTGACTGATGCATCACACTGCTGACTTATGTTCAGCTTGTGATCTACCAAGACTCCTAGATCCCTTTCACATATACTGTTATCCAGCCACATGTCCCCATCCTATATTTGTGCATTCCATTTTTTCTGCCGAAGTGCAGGACCTTACATTTCTCTCTGTTGAAATTCATTTTGTTAGCTTTGGCCCAGCTCTCCAATCTGTCAAGGTCATTTTGAATTTTGCTCCTGTCCTCTGGGGTATTAGCAACCCCTCCCAATTTGGTGTCATCTACAAATTTGATCAGCATGCCCTCTATTCCTCCATCCGAGTCATTCATGAAGATGTCAAATAGCCCAGGGCCCAGGACAGAACCCTGTGGCACCCCACTAGTCACTTCTCTCCAGGATGAAAAGCAGCCATTGGTGAGCACCCTTCGGGTTTGGTCGGTCAGCCAATTACAAATCCACCTGACAGTAGCCCTGTCCAGCCCGCATTTTACTAGCTTCTTTTCATATTCTTTTATTAGCTCCTTTACATATTCTTATGTACCAAAATAGTATGTGTGGTCTCCTGAGTATAAAATAGAATTTTCTACACAAAAGACATCATCTGTGCAGAGAACAAGTTGTCATTTCAGGGGGTAAAAAAGAGATTAAGAAAAATGTGCACCAAAATACAGTGGCCCTTCCAGTTTCAAGAAAGTTTGCAGTGCAGATTCCTCATGAAAGTGGGACAACTGTGAATAACTCCTCCCTGTGATCCTCTTCTCATTCTGCTCCAGGGCTTCCCCTCCAATTCCTTTGCCTTTTGCACACTGGGAACAGATGTAAGGGAATGGGATGGGGAACTCTTGAGGGGAGAAGGGAGGCTTGAATGAACCTCCCTCCCTCCATTTCCTTGTCTTTTGTCCAGGTGCTTGCCTTCCTCCTACATGTCTGGCAAAATGCAAGGGAATGGAGAGGAAGAGAATGGGGTAGGGGAAGTCATGCACAAGCTTTATGAATAATCACATTTGCGAAGGTCAAACTCACAAATGTGGAGGGAGGACTGTTACTGCGGTAGATAAACCCTACCTCAGGGTCTACAATTTAATATTAAAAATATCTCCACGTGCTTGAGAGGTCCCCCAAATGAGCACATAGGCAGGCACGGTCAAACAGCCAGAAACAGGAAAAACCCAGTCAGGCCAGTAATAGCCGCAGGAGACCTCTAGACACGTAGAACATAAAATACACAAAGGGTCCTCAGCCCCAAGGAGCCAGCTTGAAGGAATTAACGCATCTGACAAACAGCCCATCAAGCAAGGACAATTTGCATACAGCCGAGGTTTTGACAATCCCGGCAAAGCCAATCATGCAAAGGACATTGACATATTGGAGCTTTGTTCTAGCTCCTCCACCTATTGTTCTCCCTGGGAAAGGATTAGCCCTCCAGGTATCTTTTCCCCCATAAATAGACCCGGTTTTTGAGCGGCTCTTTGGACCGGTCCCGGATCGCTCCCGGCTTCCCAGTAGACTGTCACTTCAGGACCAGGTGCAGTATTCCCCAGCTGTAACCCTCCAAAGCCCCCTATCCAATTTCCTCTCTTATTCCTCGCTAGGTCTTGAGTGAGTGAGTGCGTAAGTGCGTTCTTGCGCAAGTCTTTATTTTTAATAAAATCATTTATTAGACAATTTTGCTTGGTTTTTGGCTTGGTCTGACCCCATAAAATTGGGTGAAAGATCTCGCTAGGTTACCCTGCCTCTCTTATGGAGCTTGGCTTGTGCTCTGGCTAGTTTCCATTCCCCATCACGTGGAGCACATTGAGGTGTCCCCCAAGGGACCCCAGAAATCAGAGTAACAGGACCATATTCACACATTTCTGATGCTAACGTCATGTTAGGGACATTCACATGCACAAGTTTCCCTTATGCGAGCATATGTCTCTGTTTTGCGGCCCCAACTTACTGACTAGTTTCTGAAGCCCCATGATGTTTCCTACTTCATAGGAAGTGGACAGGATCACACAAACATCTCCCCATAGCCAGACATGGAATGATGACATCAGCATTGAGATTCACTGAGGTTCTCTGTGGGGCACAGGGCTGCTATGATTATTTCGCATCTGGCTATGGGGAGAAAGCGAGACACTTCTCTGATTCTGCCCATTCTCCAGAAAGAAGGAAATGGTTCTATGGAGAGAGGTGGATCTGCAGAGGTTGCTCAGTAAGCTAAGGGTGTTGCACGGCCCAGCCTAGTGTAGGCCCTCATGCAGCCCTATAATGCTACACTGAAGAATACAAGATTGCAGTCTATGTGTGCAGGGGAGTTATGCAACCACAGACAGAACGTTTTGTGCTTTGAGAAAGCTAATGAAAGCAAAATAGGTTTGCACACCCCACTGTGTTTTTAAGAACTGTTTTAATATAAAATTAAAATTGATTTAAATTTAAATCGAATTGCTTTGATTCTGTTGCTTTTTGGATACAGTAATCTCCTTCATTATATTACAACTTTGGGGACTATCATTAGTCCTTATTAGAGGAGGCCAATTGAATCAATGGGATTTATGTATATGTTGGCTCATCCTTTATCGATTGACTTAGTGACTTAGTTGAGACTGACCAGTAGGATTTAGACTATAGAGTTTTAGTGGAGCCCTCCTCCTCTTCCTCTCTTCAATTGTTATTTCATTCAGATTTTTTGTCACTCTATATCAGAGATTTGCTCTGATGCAGCCTTGTAGCTAAAGTTACCAGTCTCTCTGTTATTAGCCACTTCCATGAACCTTAATATGACTAACTTCTGAACAAACGTGCTTAGGATTGTGCTGTTAAAGAAAGACCTATGAACCGCAAAATTAGCAGTCCAAATCTCACTTCTGTCATTAACTATTTTTCAGTAGGCCTTTATTTTTCACTTAACGTCCCAGATCTCAGTATGGGGTATAGTAATGACTACAGTCTTATGAGTGGCATACATTTGCACTGGTTCCTCTGTAGATGCAGTGGATTTTTTTGGTTGCTATACAAAGGATATATTAATTTCATCTTTGCACAAGTGGAGCTCCAAAAGTGTGACCATTTCACATGGGCCTAAACCACATTGTTAGTCCCAACCAGAGTAAAATCATTGAATCAAATGGATTTTCTTTGTGTGGACTCTTATTAATTCAGCAAGTGATTGAATTGACTAATCAACTAGTTTGAATTAACTAATAGGATTCCAGGCCTGCAGTTGTGCATTCTTGAATGGGGAATAACTCTTTGTCAGAGTTTTCAATGTACCACTTGAAAACCACTTGAAGAAAGAACTTTGATATATTTCCCATTGTACAATGAGTTGACAAAGAGGTATTTCCAAATGTTCTTTCTATCTCTACCTTAAATTTTAGACAGCCACTCAGAGCAACAAAGGATTGTTCTGTTGGAGACTGGGGCAAAGCAGCCCTCTTGCACCAGCAAGTGAGGCTGTGACAATGAGAAGCAAGTTCCCTCTCACAGCTCCCCATCCCACCACAGATAGCTGGTAAGAGGGCACTGGAAACATTGTCTTGCTGTTCCCTTATTACCAGCACAGCTGACCTCCACTGTTTGGTGTGACTGTTGACTGTCAAGGTAGGCATGGGAGATCAGGCCAAGAGACAAAACTTAATCCCACCATCATAACCAAACTGGCAAAGTTGGATCGAGGGCATTATTATTATTTACTAGAGTATGTGCCCGGCGTTGCCCAGGATTTTATATTCTCATAGGTAATATTTGTTAGAAAAAAATGAGATCCTGTGTCTCTAATTCCCCAAATTGTCTTGTCTAGTACCTGTAACTTTTTCCCATATCCCCCAATCTAGTCTGTATCCAGAGTTATTAACAGACAGAGGTTGGATTCCTGAGGGGAATACACTGGCCTCCTCCTTGCTGCTAGGTCTCATCTCCATAGCAACCAGCCTATTCAAGGCAGACACAGTTGAGGTCCAAGAGCTCGCTGGCTGAGAATTGTAAAGGCTCCTCCCTAAACTGCAAACCCTAGGATTCCATAGAATCTTCTTAGGCAGCCAATCGTATAAGGTCTTCAATTGACTCAGCCAATCTTATCGAGTCTTCACTTGGCACAGACAAATTTTGACTTTTACATATCAGGTTCTACATTTTACAACTGAAGATAGTAGCTTCTGACCGGAGAGGATGCATTGTTTAATTGCCATCTCATTCAACTTTTCTTTTTCTTTTCATATAGCCCCCTCTCTCTCTCTCTCTCTCTCTCTCTCTCTCTATATATATATATATATATAAAAATTCCTTCCTTCCTTCATTTGCCCTTCCAGGGCTGTAATGAGAACAAATGGAAGTGACCTTACATTGCAGGACACTCCTTATAGTGTTTGAATGAGATTTTCATTACACTGCAAATCTAGCAAGTGTGCATTAGAACATCCATAAAGTCTTTGTGAAGGGCTTAATAGCTAAAGCAAGCTATTGAAATTAGCCCGTCATTCTGTAATTGAACTCCCTTTCCATTGCTTACCCACACATGGTAAGATGCTTAGGATTTCATTTTAAAAGCTGAATAAATAACACACACACACACACACACACACACACACAGAAAGATAGTTCCCGAGTCCTGTACATGACCTTTCCAGAGTCATGTGAGGGCCAAACTGCGTGTTCTGTTATTCATACCGATTTAAAGAAAATAAAAGGTATACTTAAGCAAGTCAATTTTACTTTGATCTCAAAGCAGCAGCAAGGCATCAACTCAACCATGTTCATGAGCCACATTTGGACGTTGCATGAGTCCTGTACTGAAACTTGCTTCCTCCTTGACTGATGTTTGTCACTGATGATGCCTCGTCCCAGGCTCACACTGGGAATGTGCCTTTCATTACATGATCATAGCTGTTGTCATTTATACTACCCTAATGGTATCCTACTAGATTTCTGGGATTTTCAGTTTGCTAAGGAACTTAGAATCCTCTGCTAGACAATTTACAGTGCTGTAGAATGCTTGGATCCAGCTTCAACAGGGCTGGGACTACTCAGCCACAGTACTACATGCACTGGAAGCTTTCCAATTAGATTACTGCAACGGAATCTATGAGGGACCACCTTGGAAGATGATTTGGAAGCTACAACTACTCAAAAATGTAGCAGCTAGACTGCTATCTGGAACATGATAGAGAAAGCACTTAACTCTTACTTTAAAGGAACTTACTGGCCACCAGTATGATTCTGGTCTAGCACTGAGGTGCTAGTAATAATATTTAAAGCCCTAAACTCCTTGAGACCTCAGTCCTTGAAGAACAGCCTGCCCCAATCTATGCCTTACAAAGAGCAGAGGCCTGTTGGAGGACCATCCTATGTGTCCAATCAGTGAGGATAATATAAAGTGGGAGGACATGGAAGAGGGTCATATTCGCTGTGGCACCCTGGTTATGCAATATTTAGAAGTCTAATTGGTGTCACCACTAGTGCCATTCCAGAATGAACTCAAAACTTGGGGCAGAATTCAACATTTGTAACTTAGTTACAGAACTACCTTGGTTGCATAGCTAAGTAGCATCTCCTGGCCTGACCGCCAAAACCTACTTTATCGTGCACTGGCCATGCAGAGAGAAGAGTGTCCATTCTTTTGGCAACTGTGACACAAGGCAGATGGTGTTTCCATCTCTTGCCAACCAGTAAGGCTGCAGCAAGGAGGAACACCAGCAGAATGGCTCCTCTTCTCTCTGCATGACTGACGCCTGGGAAATTAGGATTGGAGGGCAGTTACAATCGTGATAGGGGTTATGTAGGGACTACAAATATGGATCTACTACAGATGTGCAACTCCTGGTTATGCATCTGTAAGTTTGATCCTGAATTCTGGCCATGTCTTTTTATTAAAGCCTCTAGAGGCTAATTTATTGTATCCAAATATCTATAAATGCAATGGTTTTAAATTATTTTAAACTGTTTAAACATTTTAAATAATAAAAAGAGGAGGAGGATTCCTCCATACTGCTGATTTTTGTTCATGTTCTTCTCAGAAATATACTGCTTACCCTTAACAGATCCTGGTTATGTCTGTCAAACATAAAATTTGACTAGGGATGTAAAGTATGTGCATAAATTTCTCATGTCTGCATCGATAACGAGGTGCCTTGACATGGTGCGATGCCAGTCAAGAAAAAAAAGAATAGACTTTTTTTTGGGGGGGGATGGAATTCATTTTTTACATACTAAACCCCCATGATTTCCTGTGCAGAATATAAGAGATTCTGTGCAGATTTTGATGAACATTTGTATTTCATTGCTTTTTTTTTTGAAAAAAAATATTTTGTGCAAAACATATGCTTTTGTACAGAAAAGGTGGCATGGTCTTTTTGCATAGGAGACAGTATATTTTCTGCAACAAATGTTGCTTTCTGTGCAGAAAACTGCTTTGAAGAAAAAATCATATTTTCTGCACCAAAAAAACCCTTTTCCCTACAATTTTCTTAAGAAGTTCCACTTTACAGACAGCCATTGAAAAGCGTACAGAAACTTGTATTCTCATTCTGCTGTGAGAAGACAGCTGAAATTATTCTTTCTCTATGCAAGAAGGAAATAAATGAATGAATACTCACATCTCTATTTTTGATAGTAACAAAAAACTGTAGCCTGAATTCAGTTCGTAGCCACAACTAAAACAGAACTATTGAACCACTGAGATTTAAACTGGTATGCAACAGTTGATTCAGTGGGTATACCCAAGCTAGGAGAAAGAAAAGAATTCATAAAGATGACTTTGTACATTTCCATTGTTTAATTTTTAAATATTTCTTTGTTATCTATTTTTACCATGTTTTAAAACTATATTGGTGCAACGAAGAAGCTTCTTAGTTTGAGAAGCTACTGTGATGCATTTTGTGTCTTAGTTATCATTGCAATGTGGACTTGGGATTTTGCTTTATAGTCACAATGGCTATCTCTGCAATTGTTTTTTTTGCCGTCCCTTTGTTACCGTCCCCCCTCAAAATAACTTCTTACAGGTAACAATGCTGCTTATAACTTATCGCTTCCAACCCACTCTAGAACTTTGATGGACTAGAATGATGCTGTACCTCTCTTCTCTGAAACTATTCTTAGTAAACTAACATTCCCTTTCACCCTTATGTCTTGCAGATGCTAACCCGCAACACATGCTCTCGATGTTGATTATTTATTCAATAGTTACGTTGACCATAATCCTTGCATCTATGGCCAGAGCTTGGCTCTATCCTCACTCCCTCCTCCTCCGTTCTCCTTTCTGGCTTGATCTAATCACAACCAGGTTTTAAATGCTCACTCATCAATGTCAGAATCCACAGTCAAGCACACCCTGTCCCGAAAGCGCAACCTTTTCAACACGATGGCTCATTAATAACTTAAAAAGGATGATGGCACGGATACTATTTATAGGGCTTTCTCGGGCAGGCCTGCCATAGGAAGAGGAAATTAACATGGAAAAATTGTCAACTGGAAAACATTAGTGTTTATCAACAGATCAGTCAAGCTCCAGCTACTGTAAATTGTGCTTTTAGCTAAATAAAATGTATTAGCAGTGACAGTCGCCGGGACGCCTCATTTCGTTACCCAGCTCCTTTAGCACCAGCGGCAACGGGATGGGAGACAGAGGGGTCCCTGATCTTACATTTCCCACTGTCCTTGCATGTGCTCCCTTGACACCTGCCATGTCCCTGACTGTCACTGCATTTTCCAGAACGTACCGCTAGATCATTCATGAAGTGGAAATGCAGCGCAGAATGCTTGTGAAGTCAATTAAGTGTTAATTAGCTTTGACTGAGGGGGCACGAGTTTCTAGCAAGCTAAATAAATGTCAACGGGATGGCGGCCAGTAGCAAAAATTAGGCATATGAATGTTGGATGATCCAGATGAAAGTGTATGATTTAGGGTTGGGGGAGCAACGTTGACTGTATTACCTTATAATTCTTTTAACTACTCAATCCTATAAATCTTTTCGAGAGTCATAGAAGCGTAGGTTAGAAAGGAATCAATGGATAAAGACCAAACCTTCTGCCCTGCTACTGGATAAAATATAGTTCAGCATATGCTCGAGTGGGCTGTATTTGGCCATTTTTCTTCCGAAGACACAGCAATAGCAAAGTTAGGTGGGTAGGTTTCAGATTCAGCAGATGGTCTCAATCCAAGCCAGGACCCCATATTTTGGTCCTGTAAAATGTATGTCCTCCCTGGGTGCTCCTTGCTCCTCAAAGTGTCTGTTTACAAAATTTAGAAGAGTTACTTGTTGGACTACAAATTCTAGATTCTTCCAAGCCAGCCTAGATATTGTCTATTCTGTTTGGGGGGTTCTGAGAGTTGTAGTCCAACATGTAAATTTTCCGAAGTTCTGGAAGGCTATGTGAGGTGTCAGCTTTGTCTGTGTCCAGTGACGGACTGGGAAGGTCTCCCCCCACACACACACACACTTTTTTGATGGTTTCCAGCCTGTTGTTCTTTGACAAGTCCATTTCAGATTTAAGGAAAAGTTGTTTGTTTGATTGATTGACATCCTGCCTTTCTCCAAATAGGGGATTGAAAGCAGATTACAGTATCATATTTCTATTTGGATGGAATGCCCAAACTCATGGCTGTCTTGGGTGTCCTAGTATTTCTTCCTCATAAGGTAAAAACTAAAGCTGTCTTGTGTTTGCATATTTGTGTGTGTGTGTGTGTAATATGATCTTAAAAACTTGTTTTTTAAAAAGTTTTATTTCTTTCCTTTCAGATCTGTAGCAGTTCAGTTTCTCCCTAAGCAATGATGGATCTCAATCGTGGCATGGATCTTAGGCCCTTTCTGCACCCTACCTTACATTGCCGTCCTCCGGTGGCAATCCTGGCAGCAGCTCTGCCGGGAAGAGAGTATGATGGGAGTGCTCACCTCCACACTGGCTGGTTTCCTGCTGATGGAAGTGCGATGGACGTGCCTTTTGCTTCCACAACACAGCCAGACACTTTCCCAGTCTATGCTGGGACCGAAAGCACAGCCATCATGTTTCCGGTGCTTCTGCAGGACAGGTAAGTGTGGGATGGTAGCACAATCTGGGGTCATTGATGGGGAAAACCCATCAATGATTTAACCCATAGGAGAAGGACGGGACCACAGCGATGTCATGCAGAAGTGTCATTATAGTCCCGCTCCTCTTCTATCCCCGTGCCAGGATGGGAGGCTCCTGTGGAAAGAGCCTTAGTAAAAATAGGGTTAGGTGAGAATTACATTTAGCTTTCCACTTTTTGCTTGTTTGTGAAAATAACTTTTCACAATTCATAATACGATGGAAGGAAGTTGAGGTTTTGAAAACATGAACATAAATCCTAGAACCGAAAGGGATCAGAAGGGCAATCTTTCCTCCTGCCAATGCAGGAATAGACAACAAAAGCACCCTGGGCCAACCAATTTCTGCTTAAAGACCTCCAAAGAAGAGTCCACTCCTTTCTAAAGAGGTCTATGCCACTGCTAAAGATTAAAATAAGTCTTCCTAATGTTTTGGTGGAACCTCTTTCCTGCAATTTGAATCCACAATCTCTTTTTCTTGAAATTTGAATGTTATAATTGAACATGGGAGTAAGTGAAACCAAAAGAATCCTCAAGTAATGAAATGTCTGGAACCACTTTAGAACTAAAATTATGGCTGGGGTCAGCAAAAATAGATGCTTCAGGTATATCAGCCACCATTATGACATTTTAGAAAGCAGTTGTCTATTTCAGCTACACGATAGCAATATATTACAGATTTATTGTGGTATATGATCTGACTCTGCTCAGAGGTTTCCCCTTTTTGGGTGTTTGGTGCTATCAAACATTAATTCCATATTAGAAAACATTTAACATTTGGAATTACACATGTACTTTTGAATTATATCCTTGCAACTTGGAGTTTAACTGCTGGTTGACACAGTTGGATTCTGAGTTATTGTTACTTTTACTGTCCTATTTTAAAATTGAAAAGACAAAAACAATAAAAAACAAACACCCTACCTCCTACCAACCAGCGTTCAGAAGACCTTGCTACTTTAGCTATGCATTAATGTGTATTTTATAGACATCAACTTCATAAAACATATTTTGGACAAAAAGGGCTTAACCTCCTAGTAATCCACCCATTGAACCAGCCATTGAAAGTTGAGTCATCACTTATTTAAATCACAATAATCAATAGATCTACTGTAGCCGGGATTACAAACATGATTCAGGTTATGGCAAGCTGAATATATGTGTGTGTGTGTGTGTGTGTGCGTGCGCATATGTATATATATACATACACATATATGCATGTATGTGTGTGTGTGTGTGTGTGTATATATATATACACACACACACATATACATATACATACACACACACACACACACACACATATATACAGCTTACATTCATATATCATGTAGTCATGCTCCTTTTGCTCTCTTTTTGTTCACCTCATTTTTTTCTTTTTGCCACTTTGTCTTTGTATTTTTTTAAAAAAAACAACAACCCTATTTTTAAAAAGTAAACTAACTTGTGCGAACACCAGATCCCAAGTCACAACTTGGCATTTAACATCCACCAAACGGGTTGATTTTGAAAGTGGAATAATCGCGCTATAGAAGTGTCGTGTGGAAAGGGCCAAAGAAATGTGAGACACAAAGAGAGTATGCAACAGGTTTTGAGCTGGCAATGCAGGACCAGCTCTAGGTTTAGACTCCTCTAAACAGAGCCTCCTCAAAGAAACCCCTCTTCTCTTGAAAGCTTTGTCCTCCTCCATTTCTCTCGGAGTGAGAGCAGGGACAAAGGAAGTAATAGGTAATTTTAGTAATTTCCTTCCTATGAAGAAAATGCTGTTTTCTGAACAACAACAACAACAAGCACGAATTTAATGCAGAATAAGTTCCCAGCTACAGCATTTTCTGTGCAGGGAAATTATGTTTGAATATTATTTTTCTTAGTAAAACAGTTATTTTTGTGAAGTCAATGCTGTTTTCTGTGTGGAGGGAAAAGTCATGGACGAATTCTACAAGGAATAAGTGTCAAACTGTGAAGACTCTCACCAATCCAGGATTCTCCTTGTCAGGATTTTCTATTATGCAAGAAACACATTTTTAACCATTTTAAAACACTTTTCCCCATTCCTAGTAGGTACATCAGTGACACCATTCATAACCAGCTGGAGAAGTCTGTGTAGATTCATTCCAGTGCATTGTTGTTAATTAAGATGGGGTTTCTGGTTCCTGAGAACACCCCCCACACACACACACACACACAGACCAAAAAGTAAGAAGACAAAATAGGTGTCACCATGGAGTCCTTCTGGGGTCTCAGCATCTTACCACAAGAGCAGGGGGTACCAATGTGTTGCAAATTTCAAATACAACAGATAAGACATTGGATACTAATGTAATGTAAAGTTCAAATAACACAAAGAGAAATTTGAGCCTTGTAATCAGAAGCCAGCTTTCCACGAGCCACTATCAAGTTAGATCCGAAACCTCAACCTATGATATGAGGACAATAATATGGATCTTCCTTGCAGATCTACTATTTAGTTAGTGAATTATAAACAAACAAACAAACATCCTGTCCTATGTTAGATGATCTCTATCAATTCCACGATTTAAAGTAATTTAATAATTTCATTTGGAAAAAAAGAATAGATTTTTTTAAAAAAACCTGTAAACTGAATGAAGCCTGAATTTGTGTCAGACAGACCCCCAAAGGGAGGACATTCCACTACCAGGGTGTCATGGTGGGGAAAACTATGTCCTGACATGGTGTGTTGCTCCCATTGGTGGGACACAACGGCAGCCAGAGAGCTCCCCTCAGCAGGTAAGGTTATTAACAAAGCTATAGGTAGAAGCCCACCCTACATAAGAAGTAGACCTTCCAGCAAATACAGTATTTCTTTGTTTTCCAAAAGATGGAGTTCCACCATCAGGTAACATACATAAGTTTTTTTTTTTCCTAAACACTTGAATAATAGCATACAAATAGCACTAATAGTAGTACTTATAGAAGTAGTAATAATGATGTGGCTCTTAGTTTTCCTAGTACTGCTAGCAGAAGTATCACCTTTAGTTGGCTTTGAGACCCATTAATTCATCATCTCATGTTCTTTCTCCTCTTCCTTCCACTTGTTTTCATTCTCATTGTTTTTTTTCACACACTCCATTTAACTGCTGGTGGTCAATTTGCTTTTCTCCGTTCTCATTCTCCTCCCCCCCCCTCTGTGGTTAATTTTGGGCCCTGCAACAGAAAGCAATAAGTGGAGTTGCATAGAGGGTATATGAAGACATAGATCTCCCAGGTCTCCCTCCAGCCTAGTTCTAAAGCAGATTAGGGATGCCTAAAAGCAAAAGAGGACACCGCAGGTTACACACCAGGTTTAATTAACTGGAACATATTAAGCAATTCAAAATAACCCTGACATGCACACTGCAGCTACCCATGCCTAGTTATGGTTAGAATGGTCTTAGAACTGTGCTGGAGATGCATAGGCACACAGGTATGCATGCCCTTTTTCTTTTGTTAGTGTAGATGAGTTGTTGTCATCACCAAACAGAATTATAAGCCTGTTTCCTAGAATCACAGTCATAGCAGAATTTTGGACCAGGGACCAGGTTTGAAACCCTGGTTTTAGGTAAGACAGGACCTCTCAGATTGCTCTATCTTATAGGGTCATTGCATGCCTACTAGGTTTCCTCTGTCAGAACTTCTGGAGTCAGAAATACAATTATTAACAAGAATCAGAGATGGACAAGTGAATATTTGGCTGTAATCCTACTGGTGACATAAACTTGTCACCATTTTACAACGTATGCATTCAGTTTATGATTACATGAGTGGAATCCTGCAAATGTAACCATTTCATATGCAGTTCCACATTTGTAAGTGCCTTCAATATACCACTTGAGTTGCTGGGATTGCAGAGACAGCCATTGTGCTGTTCCCATTCCATAATGGAACAATAGGCATGCACACTGGCAGATCCACAGTCAGCTACACAGTGCCAGTATTCAGTGTAGCAAAATGATCACATAACTACGTGACTGTAGATTTACTCTGTGCAAGCATGATGAAGGACAGGAGTGGGCAACTGCATGGAGGTCAGGGGCCATTTTCTCCCCCAGACCCTTCACCACACTTCTCCATAGGAAGCACAAGTTTTCTTGTAGAATCTCTCTCAAAATATTGACCTTGTGTCACTTCCATTCACCATTTTGAGAAGGAGAGGAGAGGTATTTTGGAGTCGGTATGTATTTCTGGGGACAGTCAGTGTGGTGCAGTGATTTGAGCAATAGACTCCAACCCTGGAAATTAGGGTTCAATTCCCTGCTTGGTCATGGAAATCCACTGGGTGATCTTGGGTGCATCACGCAATCTCAGTTCTAGGAATCCCTTTGATCAGTTCACCTTAGGTTTACCATAAGTTGGAAATGACTTGAAGGCACCCAGCAGCAGCAACAACAACAATGGATTCTGGGGTGCTTGTGGGTAGTGTATGGGTATTCTGACATGTTTTCATGCTTTTGGGAGGCTTTCTGTGTGGTTTGGGGGCCAAAAAATCGTCTCTAAATCGTGCCTACATTTTTTTCCATGCAGCCCACAGGCCACACTTTGCTGACTCTTGATGTTGAATCTCAGCCATCCTTCTCCCAAACCCGAATACTCTATCACAAAGGTACTTGGCATGTCGATCTGAGAGAACAGCTCAGGGTAGCACTGGGCTAATTTGCACTGACGGAACCAGAAAGCCAAGGGAACTTGTAAGAAAGTCGTATGACAAGTCTTTCACAGCATTCTGTCTCCTGCATGTTGTTAAGCCTGTCTGGAGCACCAGCTCAGCCCCACGGCTGGCACTCAGCTGACAATGACTTGAAGGGCAATAACAGAGGCAGCCTGAAGACAGGCGCCTGATTTAGAAGTTGTTACAAATCTAACAGGTTCATCATAATAAATCAAACATTCCCCATCCTTTCCCCCAGTGCTGAGAAACGTCCTTATTTTAGCGCTTGCTAATTTTGACATAGTGCAAGTGACATTAGTAAACAGCACTTGGGAAGGCAGCAGAATATCACAATCGTTGTGTCGTGGAGGAGTGGAGAGGGGGAATGGACTGGCATAAATGAGCGGGATGGTGGAGAGAATAATTGAATTAAATGTAGTTTGAAGAATATGTTAGGATTTTACTCCATTCTGATCAACATTGAGCTTGGGTGACTGGAGTAAGGAACTTCCTTTCTACCAGAACTGTCTAGAAATTTGGACAGCCTAGTTTGGATGCCAGTGCAGTGTAGTGCTTTGAGTGTTGGATTGCAACTGGAGACCAGGTTTTGAATCCCTGCTCAACCATGGGAACCTTCTGGGTGACCTTGGGTAAGTCATACTCTCTCAGCCTCAGAGGAAGGCAAGGACAAACCTACCCTGAATAAATTTTGCCAAGGAAACCCTGTGATAGTCCACCATGGCATCAACATAAGTTGGAAATGGCTTGAAGACACACAATATCAAACAGCAACAAACTTAGCAAGAAATGGCAAATTTTTACTGTTTCTGCAACCCTTGATTCCTCCTGACTCCCCTTTATCTATTTTTAAGGCCTGAAAGAGGTGAATTTGCTTGTCTGCTGAAAAGATTCCAGGAGCATCACTCCTCTTCTTATATAGTTTGCAGGTTCCACCACTACTGCAGTCCCTAACATTTCAGAACAGCTTTCCAAAACTGGCCTTAAATATCTAGCCATTCTGGGTTTGGAGGGGGAGCATTTTTAGCAGTCTGTATGAGCCTGGGGAAACCAAAAGATAGAAAATGTATTCCCACACACACCATAGTTGCTCAGCCCTATCACACTGGAATTTCTCAGACACCAAATAACCAGACTTAAAGGAGAGAGGTGCTTTTCGAACCCCACCAAGACAATGTCCAGTCCTTCTCTGGGAGGCATCAAGATCCAGACTAAAGAAAGGATTTCTCCCAACTAGGAAAGGAAAGAATATTCAAAAATACTTAAAACAGCTGCAAAACAGGTTTCTTGAATGTTAGGAAACTCTGATTCAGAGAATCTTAGATGGGTGAGAATCACCAAGATTCAGAATTTGTTTGTTTGTTTAATACCCCATCTTTTTCTCAACACTGGATCCAAGGTAGCATACAACAAAAATCATACAAAAAAAGAGAATGCAATTAAAAATGGTTAATATGAAAGTTAAAACTTAATTAAATAAGTTTGTATTTTTAAAAAGCTCAGGTTAAAGCAACATTTAAAACAATTTAAAAAATATCATTGAAAGATGCTTCAAAACATAATAAAATAAATATACTACACTCCCATAAAAAATTTTTATCTGCCATTTACACTAAAACACAAAAGCTTCCTTTAATAAAAAATGTCTTTGCCTGCCAGCAGAAATCAAACAGGAAGGCCAACCTGACCTCTTTGGGAAGAGGGGCTGTCTCTCATGTCCGTACCAGACATGTCTCAGATTGTGGTGGAAAGAAGGGAAATCTCTGCACATTTTAGAGCATGGGTGGGCTTATATAGGGAGATATGTTTTTTCAAATACTCTGGACCCAACCTGCATGAAGGATAGATTTTTCTCTAATATTCTTGAAGGAAGCAGTGAAAAATTTTAGCAATTTTCTTTCTTCCGTGAGCAAGTCTTTAAAAATAAAACATATAGTTTTTGAAACTAATTCACAACTCGGGACTTATTCTGCACAAAATTTGCACGTGGTTGTTTTGCACAGAAAACAGCATTTTCTGTGCAGGGGCCAGCATTTTCAGTGAAGAAAATACTGTTTTCAACACAGAAAATGATCCATCACGAAATTTTTGTGCTGAATAAGTCTCAGGCCATTTCCACATCAGAGGGCTATTGTTTCACTTTGAACATCCTATGGAATCCTGGGGTTTGCAGTTTAGGGAGGGGCTGCAAACCTCAGGATCCCATAGGATGTTCAAAGTGAAATGACAGCACTATAACAGTCTAGTGTGGAAATGGCCTCAAACGGCAAAGATATGTATCTGTGCAGAATTGTTCTAGTGTCTCTTGGCACTCAAAAACGTCTTTTTTAAAATGATTTCTTGAATATTTTTGAATATCTTTTCAAACTCTATTTTGCATAAAAATAATTATGGGAGAGGGCATAGAAAATGCCATTGTCCGGACAGAAAACTGTTCTTCACCTAGATTGTGCAACTCCTTTCCTAAAACATTTCCGCACGACACTCTTATGGCGCGATGATTCCACTTTCAACCTCCTATGGAATCCTTGGGTTTGCAGTTTGCAAACCCCAGGATTCCATAGGAGGTTGAAAGTGGAATCATCGCGCCATAAGAGTGTCGTGCGGAAATGGCCCTAAAGAGGCTAGAATGGCCTCCTCATTGCTGTTCTTCTATCAGCAAGCAAAAGCTTTCTTATTCTGGTAGGCATTTGAGAAGTGAATGTTTTTAAAGAAGGAAGGGGTTTTCAATAGGATGCTGTAGTGCTTTTAATTTCACTGTTCTTTCAACTGATTTTTACTATTTGTTATTATATGTTATAAATAACTCTTAATGCTGCTGATCGTTCAATTACACCTTAATGTTTTGCATGTTTTAGCTATATTGTATCTGTTTTAATTTGTAAGCTGCCTCGAGTTTCCATTATGTGAGGGGTCAGAAGGCAGAACCAGGATATAAACAAAGAGGAGGAGAACAAGGATTGGGAATTCATTATGTCTTTGCAATTCCTTATTTCTGATAAATGTGATTTTAGATATTTGTGGGTCCAGCAGCATAAGAGCTCCTGCACCAGAGGAACAGGCATGAATCCAAGTGGCTTCCCCTCCCCTGCAACAACGTGATCCTTCATAGCTCTCCTTATGCTCTTATATTCACCGTGGAACTTTCCGCACTGCAGTGTTGTAGTGCTATTATTCCACTTTCAGCATCCCGTGGAATTCTGGGGTTTGTAGTTTCCTGAGGCCAAAGAGCTCTCTGGTTGGGAATTCTAAAGGCCCCTCCCTCAACAGCAAACCCCAAGATTCCATAGGAGGTTAAAAGTGGAATAATAAAACTAGAACAGTGTAGGGTGAAAAGGCAGTTTGCCTCTTCTCTAAGTGGGCTCAGCTCTTTCTTGTCTCTTGGAACTGGAGTTGGCCATCCTGATTAGAATTCAGCAAATGTCCATGACAGCAGGCTAGGGTATTGGAGTAGTTGACTAGTCAGTCCAGTCCAGGTCAGCCATCGACTATCTGAGATGTAGGTAGAAGCATGAACATGGTCTTTAGCTTGTCCAAAAGTTATATCAGAAGGCTAGGGACATGAGCCTGCGAAGAATAAGCAGGGTAGTCCAAAATGGAGTCAGTCCAAGGTCAAAACAAAACAGGAACACGGTAATGCTAGGCAATCAGATGAGGCAGTTGCCAGCTCAAAGACTGGGAGGCGACCGTTGCAGTATTTATGACTAGCTCCTTCAAGATTAGCAGGTTCTCATCACTGCTAATTTAGCCATTTAGTACTTAAATGGCTCTGGGTTCAATGTTTTCTCCTCTGTCTCTCAATAAAGGATTATAGAGTGTGTCATCTTCAGCATCTGACGTCCTCTGCCATGAGGAACAGGATCCTCCATCTCCTCCAAGAAAGCAGGAGGTTCTACCTCTTCCCTGTCATCGTTGAGTCCTCCAATAAGTGAATTATGACCAGTCGGGCTCGGCACATGCAACCCGTTAAGATAGCAATGTATCTGGAGTAAATTCCCTGGTTTCTGAGGGACTTAAAACTTCATTGGTTATGGTTCACTTACAGTTGGCTTGTGAAATGTGACTTTCTTTGAAGCCACCACAAGGCTCCAACAGTGATATGCACAGCAACTTCATATGTATGGGAAACTGTCTGAATATTAAGGGAGTAGGAGCAAAGATTGGAGCTGCCACTTAGGGACACAATTCAATGTCAAACAGCCTGAACTCATTAGTTAGTCCCTGGTAGAGGAGGCACATTAGATCAATTGTTGAATGGGGAGCAAACAGGCCAGTAAATCCCACTGATTGAAAAAGTTCACTCTAATTGAGGATAACAATAGTATTCTGCCCCTCATCTGGCCAGTGTCTGTATGCAAAAAAACAGCCATAATTTTTTCGGTAGCCATTATGTTTACGGGCAATGTGTGAGAACCAGGTTCCATTATTCCACTATACTGCTCCTGTAGTTTGTACTTCCCACAGCAAGCCTAAATATATCTGTATCCTTCTTCAGTGTCTCTCAAAATGGCAGCAGAAAGTGACATTCCATCACTTCTTCTCATCATTTTGAGAAGGCCTGCAAAAGAAAATTGGAGTTTCTAGTGGCAGCTGGGGGTATTTTCATGTTGTTGTTGTTTTCCATCCCGGGGGATTTATGCATGGTTTCAGGGCAAAAATGGTACCAAAATTGCATTGATTTGTTTTTTTTTTATAGAAGATTGAGTTTTGGTGGGAAACTTCCGGGGTTATAAAGGTGGGTTGCAGACCTAAATGTGGCCTACAAGCCATAGTTTGTTCACTGCAATTTTAGACAGGTTTCTGACCATTAATTTCTCTCTTCCCTTTGCTTCCCTTCTCTTTTCTCTCTCTCTTTTCTTCTCCTTTTCTGCTTTATGCAGGATTTCATCTGCCCCCCACCTCCCCTCCCTTTCCTCAAATGCATTCTCCAGCTCCAAAACTTATTGAGAATTTTGTCAACAATCAGCTCCACAAAAGCTTGGCACATTCTCTGCATAAAAGCCCTATTTTGACGAGAAAATGACTATTAATGAGAACATGTTCTTTTCCAGCGTCAGACTCAAAGAGACAGAGGTCATAAATCTCTTTGATCTTTTTGCACAGGCTTAACTAGAGAATGAAGCCAGTTCAATTTTTTCCCCCTCTTTCTCTCTGAGTTTCTTTTTTAATATTTTTTTTTTTTAAAAAAAAGCTCTCTCCTGATTGAAACAATTCCATTTGGTTACGAGTAATTTATCACATTGTTTTTCTCTCTCTCTTCTCTTTTTTTGAAAAAGCTTCTCACTCCCCCCGACACATCTATAGTTTCTTTCTATTTGCTGTCTTTTCCTTGACACACCAACAAATCCATCCTGACATGTGGACACCTGTTTTCTCTTTTCTCCCTTCTCTTTTATTGTTTTTTTTTCCTTCTTTTTTTGAAATATACAAGGAAAACGTAAGGTAGGAATGAAGAATCCAAACCTTGTTTGATTTACCAAGATCTTGTATTTGCGATCTTCTCCATATATTTCTTCTTGTTGTGTGCTTTCAAGTCCTTTCTCACCTATGTTGACCCTAAGGCAAAGTTATCATAGTGTTTTTTGTTTAGCAAGATGTGTTTAGAGGGGGTTTGTCTTTGCTTTCCTCTGCAGCTGAGAGATTGTTGCTTGCCCGAGGTCACCCAATGGGTTTCCACGACTGATCATGAAACCTCGTTCCTAGAGTCATAATCCAGCACTCAAATCACTACTCTGTGCTGGCTGTCCTGGAAGCAAACCTTTCTTACTTGTGTCTAAGTAGTTCTGGAAGGAGAGCCAGTGTGGTTTAGTGACTCGACAGTTGAAATAGGACTCTAAGAGACCAGAGTTCAAATCCTGACTCAGCGATGGGAACGTACCTTAGGCAAGTCACATTGTCTCAGCCTTAGAGAAAGGCAATGGTGAATCCCCTTTGAATAAATCTTGCCGAGAAATCCCTAGGATAGAGAGTCTTCTTGAAGAAGGGCACTAAGATGGTCATGAGCTGACTTGAAAGCCCATTACCACAAGAGTAGTTCTAGTGGCTAAGATTACACTGAGAAGCTACAATATGTGAAGGTACACTCCATCTGTACACTTACCTACAGAATGTCCATTGAACACAATGAGATACTTTTGAGTAAACACATGAGTAGGAGCTCTTGGTGGGTAAAAACAGTTCATCAAATCCTTCCCTTTTCCTCCCCCACCTCCTCCTTCTCTTCTTCCTCCTAGCAAAGCTAGTTTCTGTTTCTTGAATATGCATTTGAGAGAATTCCCCATAGTCTGTTTTTGAGCTTTCCACAGCTGAGTTTTCCATAGTTCATAGCAGAAGCTGCACCAGTAACATATTTGTGGTTGTTGGTTTTGAAGTTGGAGATGGTGAATCCACTCTGAATTTTAGTCCATACTCTATAGGAACTCTCCAAAGTGATGGAGAATGTTGCAAAATATAAACAAAGCCTGGGAGAGCTCCTTTAAACACCAAACTAAAACTCCCCCAACTGACAACTAAACCTCCACCTGCCATTGTGGCAACAAAGTCCCTGTGTAAGGAGCTCAGATGATCATTCTTCTCTTTCTCCCTCCCAATGCCGAGAAGGCTAAAGCATCACAAGACAGCTGCGTGGCCAGAAGCCAAAAATAAAGAAGCAAGGCATCGGCAGTGGGCAAGTAAGCCAAAATAGAACATCTACAGATTGTGTTTTCTTTTTTCTTTTTGGTGTGAGGAGATTTTTGGGAATCTTCCAGCCAGCTTTAGATTGGAGCTTAGCTTCAACATGCAATCATAGTGGGAAATTGTTGGAAGCAAAGAGGCATCAGCATTTGTATAATGTGGTGAGTGAGAGAGAATTTTCAGAAGCATGCCTGCCCTTTGGTTTCACCTCTTGGTTTCTTTCTTAGTTCTATATACTCAAGCCTTTGTTGCTTCTTTCCCGACTGCAGAGGTCACTTCCCCTTTTTTCCAACAATTGGTTTGTCTCCCTTCGTATGGGAAGGAAACATCCATGAAGCTTCTGCATCTGAGTGGCTCACATGCAAAGATGAGAGCCAGCCTGAGGGCCTCTTCCCCTGAAATTTAGGTAATCTTGTTTTGTCCATCTCCTTTCTTATCCCAAAATTGATTTCATGGAAAAAATAAATGTAAGTTTTCTTCTTCTTCTTCTTTTTGTTTGTTTTGTTTGCTGTTTTGTTTTGCTTGTTTTTTGGTTGCTTGTGGGGTTTTTTTTTAGCTTACCTTACAAGAGTATCCTGAGTATTTTCACCTGTTTCCTACCACAAGTTCATATGACACAGGGTATGCTGCAATCTGTTTGACACAGATACTAAGGCCATTTCTGCATTACACTGTATAGTGCTATTATTCCCCCTTTCAATCTCCTGTGGAATTCTGGGGTTTGTAGTTTACCGAGGCCATTGAGCTCTTTGTCTGGGAATTCTAAATTCCCTTCCCTAAACTGCAAAGCCCAGCATTCCATAGGATGTTGCAAGTGAAATAATAGCACCATGACAGTGTAGTGTGGAAATGGCCTAAATATCCCTGTTCAAGACCCAGTGAAATGAATGCAAGTTTCAGAAGAATCCAGTAATATCTTTGTGCAGTTCCCAAGTTCCCCAAGTCATTTTGCTGCCTGAGGCACAGAACAAAAACTGTCCCCATTGCGTTATGCATACAAATAAATGACTGGCCTGGCAGTTGAATGGTTTCTCAACACTGGTGCTGGGAGATCATCCTTTAGCATATCTGGCTGTGAGGCCAGTTAAGAGGCCCGGGGAATGTCAAATGGTAGATAACTCCCTTCTCTGCTTCTTCCTGAAGTCTGCCACCTGAGACAATGCTTCTTTCTTGGAAACTTGCCAGTGCCTCTAGCTCATGGTAGAACCCAGATCTAAAAAGTGAGCTTCCATTCATTTCCTTGGAGCTAATGCAAGAGAACATTCTGCTGGATTGTGCCATGGAAAAGGAACAGAAAGGAAATCATGTAGGACAACACAAAGGATTCTTCTGTCCTACAAATCCTTACAGGATGCAATACATTGGCTGCTTCCTCCCATAAATGTGCCAACACTGCCATCTTTTGCTTCCCCGCAACAGCTCACGTCAAACAGTTCCTGCTGAAGGAAACCCTTCAGAAAGTCTCCTTCCTTTACTGAGAGATGTTTTTAATTGTGTGATTTTATTCTGCTCCTAACTCTCTCTATCTACCTTAATCCACACCTTCTGGAATTAGGACTCCCATAGCCCATGAGGAGTCTTGGAAATTAAAATATGAGCTTCTACAGCTGTTTTGTGCAGTAGACAGAATCCAAGCCAGAGATAAAACACACACAAAGACATGCATACTCAACTGAACAAATGGAACCTGTGTTTGTGCCTCTGTCACAGCAAACAAGGCAAGAATAAAATGTTTTGCATGCCTTTTAAAATAGCAGTGTTAGCTGCGAGGAAAGAAAAATGGTATTTAAAAAATTGATTCAGTTTTCTGTTGGTTTCGA
Source organism: Iguana delicatissima (assembly GCA_948472985.1). Classification (NCBI taxonomy): domain Eukaryota; kingdom Metazoa; phylum Chordata; class Lepidosauria; order Squamata; family Iguanidae; genus Iguana; species Iguana delicatissima. Next base: position 128,236 of record CAOKZL010002748.1, on the reverse strand, counting down.
AACTTCAGCTGTTGGTTTTGAAACGTCTATGCTGGTATCCTGTTGGTGCTTTACACCCACGTAAGTTCCCTTGCACATGCAGTTGTACTTTTTTGTCCAGGGCATAACATCTGTATTCAGTAAACAATTCTGTAAACAAAGTTCTGCAAATGCAAAAGTGTTCAGAACATCACCTCCCATTTCCAGCTTGCTTGCTAGCAGTGGCAGAATGACCAAATGCACCCCTGAGCAGACTCTCAACTTTATGAAATCCTTGGTTTAAAAGTTATTTTGTCTTTTTTTCCATCAGGGCACAATTCTATAATTCTTCCAGATCCAAATGGCAGAGGACGTTTCCAGAAATTGATGTTTTAACATACACAAGCCAAGATGTGGATATGTTTAATTCTGTAAAATTCTCCATAGAATCATAGAAGAGAAGGTTAAGAGGGGACATGATAGCCATGTTTAAATATTTGAAGGGATGCCATGTAGTTGAAGGAGAGGGCTTGTTTTCTGCTGCTCCAGAGACCAGGACAAGGAGCAATGGATTCAAGCTGCAGGAAAGGAGATTCCACCTGAACCTCAGGAAGAACTTCCTGACGGTCAGGGCTGTCCGGCAGTGGAATCTGCTGCCTCGGAGTGTAGTGGAGTCTCCTTCTTTGGAGGTTTTTAAGCAGAGGCTGGATGGCCGTCTGTCGGGAGTGCTTTGATGGTGTCCCTGCATGGCAGGGGGTTGGACTGGATGGCCCCTGGGGTCTCTTCCAACTCTACATTTCTATGATTCTATAAATCTCTTCATCTGGATTTATGCATTAATCAGGATATGCACCTCTTGTGTTGAACGATAGCCTTGTACAACTGAACCAAGATACCAGATGTGCAAGCAACTACACAAAAAAATAGTTCATGTGCATCCAAGTTCAACAGATAAAATTCACTACACATCCATGACAAGTGCACATCCATGCACAAAGCATATCCATGTGCAAATCTGATTCTGCACACTTGAACTGAATGTGAACATTCCACATTGGATGAAAATTTCCAGCTGCCTTCCTAAAGGAATTTGTGCATGTATGATACACCAACAGGATTCTGGCCATACGGACAATGCATTTATGGCTTCTACTACCAAGGAAAGAGAAGGCAGCTTGTGCCAGGCAAGCAAGTAAGAGTTACCCCTTCTCACTGAAAAAGGGGTATGATGCAACTGCTGAGACAGGTATGTGAGCTAGGTTGGACAACTAGAAAAACCCAACACAAGCTTGGAAAGTAAGCTTTTGTGGAATTCTGCAAGGGAAGCCAAGAAGTGGCTGCAGGAAGAGAAGTAGGAGAGACTAGCTACAATCCATAACCCTTCTTGATCTGCCACTGGAACTGTTTTCTTCACTCAGTCTGCCCAGTGTTGCCTGGGCCACTTGAGGTGGAAAGGGGAGTCTCATTTCTGCCCCAGGACCCTCCAGGGGGATAACTGGACTAAAAAAAGAGTCCCCAAATGAAAGCAAAAATAATTATTTATCTATATGCTTGACCTGACTTAGAAACAATGAAATTAGAAGGGGGTGGAAGCCTGCTTCTGGTTGCATAGAACAGGCACTGTTTAATGTTAAATAACGCAGAGGTATATACAACTATCTGAAAGGCGACTCACGTATTTGGAGGTTTCTGAGATAAACAGTTCATCTTGCCTTGTTTTTATTTTGAACAGGGATCTTGTGAAAGAGTATGGGGTGGGGATACAAGGGCCAAAAACAAAAACAAATGAACAAAAAAAAAACACCTTAAGGTTGTATGTGGCCCTGGGGACCAATTTTGGACACTGCCTCATCATAATGGGATAGCTGGCCATTGCACTGAACTAAAGCTGTATTCTCCCTGGTTACTCCCAAAGACTATTACTAGTCCCAACTAGAGCAGAGCCACTGAATCAATTGGGTTTGGCTCTTTGTTGACTCCCCATTCAACAGTCAATTCAATGAGTGTACTGTAGTTGAGACTAACCAACAGAATTTAACATATAATCTTCCTTCTCTCTCCCTGCCCCATCACCGATGTCCAATCATAGATTGTAAGTTCCTCAGGAAGTGGATCTTTCCTCTTAAACAATGCTCGGTAGGACATCATGCTTATTGATAACACTGTACCAATAACCTTTAATATCATTGAATAGTCAATCACATCATGATGAAATAGGGTAATACAGGCTTTATGTTCTCAACCCTTTTGCTTAACAGTCTATATGAAAATGTTTAGACATTTCTTCTCTCAAACCATTACCCCCTAAGAACAGAAATATATGGGTCTTAAAGTGAAAGTCAATGGAAAGTTTTAGATGTGCAGCAAACATTGATTTCTTCAATTAAATGGAAGGAAAAGGACAAGTGGGAAAGTTCCAGGAAACAGCTGTGTGTCTAATCTTGTTATTTTAGTGCAGACAACCAAGTAGACATATTGGCCATTAGTTCTTCAACCCAGTGGACTTAGGGACTCTTATCTGTTTGATCAAAAGTTCCAACTGACTCTCATGTGTGATGGACAAGGGTTTTAAAGAGGATAAAATTACAACAAAAGGAACTGTGGATAATGATGCCCTCAGGGTACATTCTGTTGGTGTTTTTGAGATCTGCATGGAGGAAGGCGTCTCCTCCACTTGGTGTTCATCAAGTGCTGTTGCTTGCCTTCAGCATGCCTTGCTTTCTTTTACAGTGGCCTTGCTCTATTTTCCGTTCTGAGCTGGAATTTAAAGTAGTTCCAGAGAGACTTGGTTCAGTCTCAAAAGCTCATACACATCACTGCTATAAGACAAGCTTAATTGGTGGTAAATGGTGCAGCCAGTGGTCTACAGCAATGCTACTGAAAGTTGTGGTCCTTGGACGAGTGCCATTCCTTGAGCCATTGGGTGAGAGTCCCTGGGGAGTTTCAAAGAAGGAAACAGTTGTAGCTAACACAGTGCTGGTCCCTGGCACACTGTAAGGGTTGGGTCCTTGATTATGTCTTTGCAGGATTCTGCCCGGAAAGATCCTGGCCTTGACTACAGTCTTTACAGAATCCTGCCCAAGTGCCTCAGGCCCAGCTGGCTGCTCTGATGCAGGGCCAGCAACATAAGGGCTGGGTTTTCTCTGCAGTCTTTGCTACAGCAATTGTACAGCAATTGCTTCTGTACTGCCTGTAGTTTCTGTGGATGCCTGAGTGGTCCTGGCCTTGCTGACCCCCTGATTCTGACCTGTTTACTGGATCTGCCTTTGGCCCTTTTGGAGTTGTGATACCAGGTAGACCTCTGCTGGCTTGGATTCTTGCTAAGCTCTGACTCCTGGCCTCCTGACTTAGTGCCTGTTCCCTGTCCCAGCCCTGACCCCTGCATCTGATATCCTTGTCACCCATGCCTTGGACCCTGACACACACTGGAAAAAGAGTAATTGCTGGTCACCAAAAGCACTGGCTTTCAGCAGAGGAGGCATCACAATCCTACAGTTGAGAGGATCCAGAATCCTCGCATAGCAAGAACTGGATCCCTAAGTAACTAATTGTAATCAGATTATTCCAGGATTTATACTTCAGATCTCCATGGTCAGCTAAGATGTTCTCTGGGCTGGGGTGCCCTCCTCTTCAGGAAAGCCAATGGAAAGTGGACCCCTGAGGTTTATACAAGCAGAAACATAGAAGACAAGCAAAATATATATGTGCATGGACCATCTGCTAGCCTATTTAATTCACAAACAGTATATGGAGGTTGATAATAGGAAAATTTTCTCTCCCAGTCTGGAAGTGCTGGGGCTAAAATGAGGGTTCCGTTAAATACAAATTAACCCATTATATGCTACTGAACGTTTGGCAAAGATTCTGGAACCCATCTATCTGCTGGTAGGGCCCTAGTCACTATACTTTCTGTGCTTTAGCCACCCCTCCCTTGTTCTTTCCAGCTCCCTTCTTGCTTTGGCTTTCAAGCTATTCTATCTCCCCCTGCTCCATGATGACTTCTTACACCTAGTGACTTTCATGTCTCTATGACATTCCAAGGTAAGAATGTAGTAGAATTAGATTATCTTTCTTTTGATGAAGCTTTCCTCTTTGCTTGGCTGTGCTCTTGGATATCCACAGAAAATCCATAGAGAGGCGCAGATTAATTTGCTTTTTCAAAGAGCATTATGAGGATTTTTTGGGGTTGTTTACCTCATTTTGGTGTGCATGTAGATGCACATTGCGTTGTTGAGGGAAATGTGTTCATTTTTATAAATGCTTTTTGTTCGTTTCACTTTGGTCTTTGTGACCAATCATCCTGTGCTGGTGTGCTTGCTGGTTGTGTGCATGTCTGTCTCTGTGTGTGTGTGTTCTGGGCTCCACCAAAAAAAAGAAAAAGTCACTGATTCTGCATAGAGACAGAAGCCTTATGCAAACTTCGTACAAATTGCAAAAACACACAACAGGATGGGAGGGGGGAATGATGTCTTGTGGTCACACTGGTGATCAGAATTTTTGAGTGGTTGGACAATCCTCAAGCTGTTTCTGATCACACCATGATAGCCAGACTCTATTATAATCTAGCAATGGAGAAATTTTTTTCACATCTGTCGTACTTTGCTCAAGTGGTAAATGCTGTGTGTTGTTTTTGAACATATAAGCTGGAGCACTAAGTTGGAGCAGTTGTCTATTCAGCCCTAGGTTATTTCTCTGTTCTGAATGATAACAGCTCTTTGCAAGAACTTGTTTACCAGGGAATCTTCTAAGTGAAGATGTCATTAAGTGCATCAGAGAGTTTCTTCATATAAATAAACAATTTGTGGTCACTTTTACTTCAAAAACGAATTGCGTGTTGGCATGTGAGAAGCTGCCTTGAACCATATGGGACTGTTTGTCTAGCTACCCTAGAACTCTCTACTTTATCATCACATCTTCCTTCTTCCCAGGACAAATTCTTTTTCCTTATGTTCCTGACAGTCAGGGCTGTCCAGCAGTGGAATATGCTGCCTAAATGGAGTGTGGTAGAGTCTCCTTCTTTGGAGGCTTTTAAACAGAGGCTGGATGGCCATCTATTAAAGAGAGGGCTTTGATGTGGGTTCTTGTATAGTGGGGGTTGGACTGGATGGCCCCCATCATCTCCTCCAACACTATGACTCTATCTTCCACCTGATCTTTTTCTATGGGAATGAATGATTAACTCTGAGGCTTTCTGGGTCTTGAACACGAGTACTACCATATAGTACTGCCCTACAATTCCCTCCTTTACTACTGGTTGGTGGAACCATATCCAAAAAGTGATTGCCAATAGCTCTGAATCTTCCTGACAAGAGGTGATAAGGAAGACCAGGACCAGTTGTTGGTGTTAATTCAAGCTTGGATTAGAACCTAGATACAGGAAGTTTGGGAATAAATTATCTGCACTGGTGAACAGGGTTTTGATTGGGTAATCAAAGGAAAGATTTCATAGAATCATAGAGTTGGAAGAGACCTCAGGGGCCATCGAGTCCAACCCCCTGCTATGCAGGAACACACATCAAAGCATTCCCAACAGATGGCCATCCAGCCTCTGCTTAAAAACCTCCAAAGAAGGAGACTCTACCACACTCTGAGGCAGTATATTCCACTGCTGGACAGCTCTGACCATCAGGAAGTTCTTCCTGAGGTTCAGGTGGAATCTCCTTTCCTGCAGCTTGAATCCATTGCTCCTTGTCCTAATCTCTGGAGCAGCAGAAAACAAACCCACTCTCTCTTTGACATGACATCCCTTCAAATATTTAAACATGGGTCTCATGTCCCCTCTTAACATTCTCTTCTGCAGACTAAAGCTACCCAACTCCCTAAACCGTTCCTCATAGGGCATGGTTTCCAGACCCTTCACCATTTTGGTCACCCTCCTCTGGACACACTCCCTCAGATCTCTGAGAAATGCCCCCCATTTCAGGACTATAGGAATTTTAGTAGAACCTTGACTTCTCTGACTTCCCTCTTATGCTTAACAAATTAAATCTAGTGGTTTTTTGTTTTTGTTTTTGCTTGAGAATTCTTCAAATGCTGTACAAACAAGTGAAGGGCATGGAATTTATTTGGTTCCTTTTTTGATGACAACTTTTGAATAGTTACAAATTTCTTCACAAGTAGAAAGAAAAGTATTAGAATGTGGGAGCTGGCAAAGTAAAAGATTTGTCCACTTGTGAAGGAGTCTTTGAATACTTAGTACTTAAAAATCTGGCCTTAAAATTTAATTAGCCAGAAATTTATTGGTGTCATTCAGATGGGCAAGTGTCCTTACATTGCACATGTAGTTTTCCATACTTGAATGGTGTGTGTCTTTATTTGCCAGTGTTTGGAATGTACCACTTGATTCAAGAGGACTGCAGAAATAGCCACTCTGTGTTATCCATTGCACAAGGGAAAAGTAACTAAGTATGTTCCCAGATAGGCAGAGAGTGGCACAAAGTCAGGATTCAGAAGAATTGTTGTGTAGCACAGCTACCACTACCTGAGCATAGACATATACAGGTACTATACAAGCATGATATGTGATCTCAATCTATCTATTTAGCCATAATTAGCATAGTGAAGTATGATTTCCACTTCCTTCCCCCGCAAGTGGCTCCTCATCTTTAATAGTTACATGGGAAGGAACCACAAAATGGTGTATTACATATTGGGAGTAGCGCTACCTGTTGAATTTAGACAAAATAAATATTTCAGAATTAATGTAAAAACCAAAATGTACAAAATTCTTTTTCAATTGGGGTGAGCAATAATTAAAATACACTTGATTTTTTTAAATAAATTCAAGTATGAGGAGGAAAAAAAGGAAGCATACAGAAATCTCCACCCGTAGCACACAGACCCTCTTTCCCTTCCCTCCTGGATGCTGAAAGAGTTAAACAGACTGAACTGGATGTGTGGAAAAGAAAGTTCAGGCTAAGCTGAAAACAAGGCCAGTAGGACTGAGATTCACACTTGCCTGAACCACAAAGCAACTGCTTTATCAACGGCGCACAGGTGTACAGCACTGAGGCAGATAAAAACATATAAGACCCGAGATGACAGTTCAGTGCCCAAAATACATTCATCACCCATGATACTCTTGCGCATCTGCTATAAGCCGTAGGCATTTTCCTTGTTTTGCTTGAGAGATACTGAACTAGGTGGTCATAATTTTCTCTTTTCTCATTATGCAGCATGGTTGGTCGGGAAAAGTTGACTCCATAAGGCCATTCGCCCGCCGAGATGAATGGCAGTCCTATCCAGACATTATCAGCTTGTACATGTAGTAGACAGACAGGATGTCTTCCAGGAGAAATAAATTCAATCTTAGGTTGATGGGCATAATTGTATATATACAATTTGGATGTCTGTCAGGCAATTACAACATTAGGGCTGCAACTTTAATTGTCTGATCAATGGAGGTGAGCTTGTCATTGCTTTTCCTATATGTTAAGGGTATGATTGCTTTCTTTGGGAGGGGGAATTGCTACTTTGCCTCAGAAGTGTTACAGTATTATGGGCTGGAAAATAAATCCCAGTATTCTATTGTCAGTCACAGGTACAGGAGACCCACTGGCTTAGTAGGATTTACCCATGTGTTGATTCATCAGTCAATAACTCCTCTATTGCAACAGTTCCACTGCCTACTGGTCTGTTTCCAAGCACAGCTCAAAATGCTGGTAATGATGTAAGAAGCCCAGTACAATCCAGGTCCAGATTATCTGAAGGACTATATCTCCCTGTATAAGCCTGTTAGAGTGCTAAGATCTTCAGGAAAGGTCCTTCACTTTGTCCACTACCTTACCAGTTTCATTTGTTGGGGACAAGAAAAAGCCTTCTTAGTGGCTGCTCCCATATTATGGAATTTCCTCTATGGAAAAGCCAGGATGGTTCTCTCCTTGCTTTTCTTTCATGAGCACTACACCCTGCTTCCAGAGGATGGACTCTGACTCAGAGTCTGAAGCAAAGGGCACGCCAGAGGCTGAAACAGAAGGCATGCCAGGGCCTGCTGTATAGAGAGAGGTTACAGGGCCTGAAACAGAACAGAGGGTGGTGCCAGCTCCAACAGAGGCTCTTGCCTCTTCAGATACAGAAGAACACTTACCTAGACCCAGATTTGCAGTGCACAGGCAGAAAAGAGAGACCCAGCATTGCTCTCTCAGAATTTATAACCAGCGACAAGCAATCAAGGCACAACTGTGCTAGGCTTTAGGTCTATTTAGCTGGCATCCTTGCCCTCCAGGAGTTGTCAGAGCTTATCTGACCTGCTACCTTGCTGGATGCCTTGACAAATGCTTGGATTGACCTTAGACACTCTCTTACCATGAAACCCTACTGGACTTTGTCTATGTTGGACTTTATGACTCCTTGCTTACTGCCTGGAAGTAAGTAATAAGCTGGGTGATATTCAGTTTGTTTTGTTTGATTTATCAGCTGTGCCAGGACTGAGATAGGACAATGAGCAGGTGAAGACTTTCCTGTTTTGTCAGGATTTTGGCTTGCTGTTCTGTTGACTTCTTCTGTTTTGCCTTTTAATGAATTTTAAATGGTTTTAATACAATAGATTGTTTAATTGTTAAAAGTAATGGACATACAAACAAAGCCCATTTCTACACTATGGCCCCATCTCAGCACAGGGACACATTGAAGCTGGGCTGCAAGTCAGGCTACCACACTACATTGTTGTGCTCCCACTCCTGTCATGTCCCTAGCCACCATGATCACTCATTATACTATTACCAGAAAAAATCTGGTGATAGTCCGCTGTTGCATGATGATCACATTGGCTGAGGCCATGAGAGAAGGGCAGAAGAACTGTCTAGGTGCTTCTTTTCTTAGGTGTAGCACAGGAAGAAGCTGGCTGCGCTGCAGAAGGAAGGAGTGTGTTGCTACTGTTGATGTTGTTGTATTCATTTACATCACCCATTTCCCCTCAAAGGTGGGACTCAAGATGGATACATGTACTAGTTTTATTAATGTGTAAGCTACCTTGAATCCCATTGTTCAAGAGAAAGGTGTGACATACATGAATACAACAGCAGCAGCAGCTTCAATGTGCCTTCTCTATCTTGCATTAGCCAACCAGATTCAAGACAAGAATCATACTGACTTCTAACTCTGAATGACAGCTTTATGATTTTAAAATTCCATGTTATCTTGGTGGAATTTATGTCTCAATCAGTGTACTTCTCATCACAAGTGACTCTCTTACTCCAACTTTGTAGCACATGTACAATGGGAACCAGAGGACTTCTAGGTAGGCCTTTTTTTAAATGGCTGCTGATAATTTGTGGGACTGTGTCTAGGTGCATCCCAACCTAGAATCAGATCTGGAAGAGACCATAGGAGCCATCCAGTCCAACCCCCTGCCATGCAGGAACACACATCAAAGTACACCCGACAGATGACTATCCAGTTCCTGTTTAAAAACCTCCAAAGAAGGGGACTCCACTACAGTCTGAGGCAGCATATTCCACCGTCAGAGAGCTCTGATCATCAGGAAGTTCTTCCTGAGGTTTAGGTGGAATCTCTTTTCCAGTAGTTTGAATCCTTTGCTCCTTGTCCTAGTCCCTGGAGCAGCAGAAAACAAGGCTCTTCCCTCCTTGACACGACATCCCTTCAAATATTTTAATATAGCTATCATGTCCCCTCTTAATTTCTCTTCTGCAGGCTAAACTTACCCAGCTCCCTAAGTGGCTCCTCATAGGGCATGGCTTCCAGACCCTTCACCATTTTGGCTGCTCTCCTCTCGACATGTTCTAACTTGTTGATATCCTTCTTGAATTAAGGTGCCCAGAACTGGACACAGTATTCCAGATGAGGTCAAACTAAAGCAGAATAGAGTGGTACTACTATCTCTCTTGAGCTAGACACCATACACCTATTGATGTACCCAAGAATCACATTGGCTTACTTGGCTGCCACATCAACTGCTGATTCATGTTCAGCTTGTGGTCCACCAACATGCCTAGATCTCTTTCACATGAACTGTTATCCAACCACGTATTTGTGCATTCCTTTTTTATTGCCTGGGGCTCTTTCTGCACCGGGCTATTAACGGAGGTCTTCTACACTGTGGAGTGGACTGGGGCAGACTACTTTTTGTAGTTCCACACCTCAGTCCGGTTCGGAGCGACTAGAACTGGTCATGCAGCATGTTTGTTAAAAACCTCTTTTAAGAGGTTTTTAAAAAGCATGGAGCACGTGACTCCGTGTCGCTCTGCCGCCGCGCTCCAGTGCAGATTTGCAGGCACGCACTAGTGCGTGCCTGCAGATCTGCCGGGGGAGGGCTTTAGGCTGGCGAGCTTCTCAGGTTGGTGAAGAGCCTCCACCAACTGGAAGCCAACATTTTGGATGCCAGAGCAGTGTGGAGCGACGAGCTCACATTGCTCCTCATCCCGATAGACTCAACCGGATGCCGAAGAAATCTGGTGAGTCCTGTTTTCGCGTGGTTCCTTCCCCACGTGCAGAAAGGGCCTAAGTGTAGGACCTGGTGGAGAAATAGCATCCTCTGCCACCTGCAAAGAGCTGTTCCTTCTTTGCCAGCTGCTTGAGGGTAACTAGAACACACCCATGTGCACTATGCCCCCATAACTGACGAGGGGCTGCAAGAATGGATCTGCACTTGAAAGCCCTCTGGCTATGCTTACACACTAGAGTTAACAATGTTGCATAAGGAGTTACAGAATGCCTCTTTGCACAACATCATTCAGTGTAACATGGGGAGTTCAGTGGAGCATGGGGAATGAGAAAATAGTCTTTGCACAACATCACGTGGGAAAGTACAGGACATCTCATTGCACAATATGATTCAAAATTGCATGGCAAGATACAGGACATCTCTTTGCACCTCCTCATTCCAAGTACATTGTATATGGCAAGTAGGATTCTAGACTGGAACTTCTTTAATATATTCAAACATTTGCCAGTGTCAGTAAATTTTCTGAATTGAAACAAAGGAAAATTATTAACCAAAATGAAATAGTTTACAACTAGGCTAAGGAGAGATTTTAGTTAAGGAGGCTTATCTCAGTGGGACTTACTCAGAGTGACATTGTACTGGAGGGAGGCTGGGAAAACATTCTTTCCCATCCTTTTCCCCAAAGAACCCCTAAAGTGTTGTCTTGCCCAGTGTTTTGACTCCAAAAATACCCATCCAGCAGCATCTAGATATTCACCAACAGAGCATCGGGGCAGCTGGTGGCTTCTATGTCAATGAGACATGACTATGCTCTGAATTTAGGCTGAATTCTAAAGATGCTATCCGAAGTGCTTGACCTATGGGGGCAGGGGTTGGCTGCAGCACGCTGGATATCTCCTTCAAAGTCTGGACTATAACCCAGAGAGGAATCACTTTCTCTTTGATATGGAACCCACCAGCCAACACTGCAGGGGATGAAAATAAAGTCCCTCCCTCTTCTTTGTCTCCTAACTGGTCTCTCTCATGGGCTTGCTGGTAAGGATTACAAACCCTGACATTTTGGAGATTCCAAAATGGTTTCATAAATCTCAGACATAATTATTAGTCTTACATTCTATCATACGCAGGCAAACCCCATGTGTCTTTTGATTTCTCTTCAGCAATGCCAGTCTTTATCAGCACTGTACAAAGTCACACAGCAGTACCTTCTGATTCTTGGAAGACATCTCAGAAGGGTGTCAGAGCACCAAAATGCATCAGCTTAAATGAAAGATTCATTTGCTCTCACACATCAGTGCAGTCTGGAAATACAGTTCATAAGCTCTGCTTCTGTGAGGTTCACCAGACACAGACTGTAGAGTGTGTGTGTGTGTGTGTGAGAGAGAGAGAGAGAGAGAGAGGTGGGGGGAGGGAGGGAAAGAAAATATCCAGGAACAGCAGTGACAATATCCCATGGCCTCATCTCTTCTCTCTTGCATTTCCTCAACCTCTAGATCATTTGCTCTCTCTCTCTGCTTGTACAATTGTCCCTCTGTTAAGATACGAGTGGATTTCTTTGTCATTTCCACCAGCCTAACTATATTCCGAAATCAAAGCAAATCAAGGCCATCTCACAATCAGATGCCACTTCAGGACAGATATTATTGAACAACAGCAACAAAACCTCCATGCAAGCAAAAGTTTTATTTTCTTTCAGGTAATGTAGCTTAATGGGACTGACTACACTCCTTTTGCAGTGTGACATTAGCTTTTAGTTACTTTATTTAGTTATGAAGGTATGGCCTCACTCCTAAAGTAAAGAATCCTCACACTTTTCTCCAGCAGCCCATGGAGTTATACAGTTGGTAGGGGTGGGGGGAAGGAATTCAAGAAAAGGATATGAAAAACATATGAGTATCTCTGGTAGCCTTGAAGAATGGGGAGAAAAAATTTGAACTGGTTAATTATGGAAATGAAGAAAAAAATAAGCAAAGGTTTGAATTCTCTAGACTTCAGTAAGGAATGGAGGAGGAATATGATATGGTTCAAGTGCTGACTCACAGTGGAACTCGTGTTGGTGCCCCATGCTCTGTCATGGGCATGAAGGCACCAACAAGGAGGGTGAGAGGAGAGGCTCTGATTGAATACGTCTCTTCTAGTTAGGACTATAAGAGTCCTAGGCCCCTTCCGCACGAGGCAGTTAATACGGGCCAAGGCGTTCTGGCACGGAGGTTGTCCGCACCTTGGATTGGACTAGGTGCGGACTATTTAGCTTAGTTCTGTACCTCAGTCCAATCCAACCCACCCCCAAGTGGTCCTCCCTCGAGCTAAGTAAAGACCAGAAAAATCAGATCTTTACATTTTCTGGAACGCGCCATTGCGTTCCTACTTACTTGTGCAGATGCGTAGTCTTGCACCAATGTGGGCCTGCGATCAGCGGAAGGCGGGCTGTGGGCGTGGCCAGCCTCAGCGATTGGTCCACTCCCATGAGGACGCCGGAAGCAACCATTTTGAGCAGGAACAGTACGGATCTACAGACCTAGCACTGCTCCGGTTCGCCCTGCACCAATGGAGGAGCCCTGTGGAAGGGCTCAAGGGACAGTCTGCATTACTTTGGACCCAAGAAGCGCCGGTAAGTAACGGCATGGAGCGATTCACTCGCCTCATGTGGATAGGGCTCTAGTGTCATATGCAAGTTTGTGCTCCTCTAAGGAAGCAATCAAATACTTTTGTTCAATGCAGAAAGCCTGCATTCAGGCCAAAGTTGCTGAAGTAGAGTTTCACATGAAGGTACCCACTGTGTATGGGTGCATGTTGCACACTGGTGCACATGCACTGTGAGTAGACTTTCATTGCACACTGATGTACATTGTGTGTGCATTAGATATTTTCAGTCCTCTATGAACTGTTAAGTAATGTAATTTTGGGTATACCTAGCTAAGTAACAGGGATGCTAAAAAACCTGGTCATTGAATTGCAAAGATGTGTATTGGGACCCTGGAAAGAGCGTCCAATTCTCATTGGTCCCATTGTTCATTCAGGCATCAGTGCCCATCAGGCACTTTGCTGGCGCTACCATATCATAACGTAACAGTAGCCCTTTACTGGAAAAGGAACATTGCACCACTGCACAGTTCTAATTCCCACAGATGAAAGCTCACATATTATGACTTTGTAGAAATACTGTTTCTTGCACTGAAAATGTTGCTTCCTGGAGTGAAAATACTGTTTTCTCTGCAAACCAACTAGAACAAAAAAATTGCACAGAATTAGTTCTGAACTGCAAAGATTCTCACCAGACCAGAATTTTTCTCACCAAGGTTTCTCCAAGCTTTTTAAAAAAGTACTCCAATACTTTTTCAAATATTTTTAAATGTTCTTTCCATCCCTAGTGTGCCTGGTCACATTGGGTTATACATTCAATTGCACATCTTATGTCTTGGTTCAGTTGTGTAACACTGTCATAAATCCAAAGGCAGAGATTTCTGCCATGCAATCTTAATGTATTTTCAGTCAACGTGTGACACTAGTTTTTGGTATGCTCATGACATTGGGCTAGGGGGTAGAAACAAAAAGATACAGTTTGGTGAAGATCATTTCTGTGCGGTGAGGAGGGAGTTTGGCACCTTAGATGGACAAGGTTTCCTTCTATAAGCAACAGGCACTCATCTATTGGTACAGTAGGAGTTCATAGTAGTATATGCAGTAGTATAGTATATCGGCCACTACTCTGAGTCTATAAATAAGATCACTTAACATTCACAAGGGCATAGAGAGAATGCCAAATGCAATGGTTCATTCATGACATCTAATATTCTTAAAGTTGCTTTCCTATATGGCTTGGGAAAGGATTTTAAATCTAACTGATCTCTTCCATTTTATCTTCTATAACCATATATTACTTTCCCAGTGCTGAGAACTGTTATGAATTCTTTTATGAGGAATTCATTTCTCTCTCTTCAGTGTATCTCTCCTCTCTCTCTCTTTCTCTCTCTCTCTCTCTCTCCATAGCCACACACCAATTTGACTTGCAGGTGCTTCGTGTGCGGCAAATGTTGGATGAGATGCTACACTGCGCTTGTCTGGAGTAGATCTACAGTCGTGCAATTATATGGTGGCTGTGCTATGCCCTTCTACTGAAAACCGCCACTGTGCAGCCAGCTGTGTATCTCCCAGTGTGCTTGCTTATTGTCCCATTGTGCTGTTTCTGCAAGCCCATGGAAGTAAGTGGTACGTGGAAGACACTAACAAATAGTTATGTGCAGTGCAAGACGGTGCAGCTGCATGGTTGGAATCCAGTTAGTCCCAACAAGAGCAGAGACATTCAGTCAATTTTTGAATGGTATAGCAAGAAGGAGGTTAATAGTGCTGCTCTTGTCAGGACTAACAATAAAATTTAGGCCCGAGTGAAATGGTTACATCTGTTAAAATGCTCATGCAGCTATGAAGTGAATATGTCTATTACACAATGGCCAAAAGTATGATTTCATGTATAAGGGAACTTGCATGCATGTACAACACCAATATAGAGTCGTAGAAGAGGCCACAATGGCCGTCCAGTCCAACCCCATTCTGCCATGCAGGAACACACACTCAAAGCACCCTCAACAAATGGCCATCCAAACTCTGTTTAAAAACCTCCAAAGAAGGTGACTCTTCCACACTCCGAGGCAGCATATTCCACTGTAGAATGGCTCTTACAGTCAGGAAGTTCTTCCTGATGTTTAGGGGAAATCTTTTTTCCTGTAGTATGAATCCATTGCTCTGTGTCCTAGTCTCTGGAGCAACAGAAAACAAGCTTGCTCCATCTTCAGCATGACATCCCTTCAAATATTTAAACATGGCTATCATGTCACCTCTTAACCTTCTTTTCATCAAGCTAAACATACCTAGTTCCTCATAGGGCATGGCTTCCAGACCCTTCACTATTTTGGTCGCCCTCCTCTGGACACGTTTCTGCTTGCCTATGTCCTTTTTGAATTTTGGTGCCCTGAAGCAGCCCAACCACAGCTGGAAATCATAGTTAGCTTTAGGCAAGGGTGGGGAACTGCAATAAGTCTGAGGGGTGAGAATCCTTCAACTTATTTAAAAGATGTACTGGCATTCCAGGATATTTTCAGTAGAGACAATTCACTCTTTTTTGACCAGAAAAAAAATGCAGTCATGTCCCCACACATCAAAAAAATACAGCGTGGGGGGCACATTTGGCCAGCATCTGAATTAGACCATCCCTTTGAATGTTCTACTTTATTTGTTATAAGGCAAATCACTTTGCAAGTAGAAAGCTAGCATATTTCCAAAATTCTTTGAAGAACTAGCTTTCTTCTTCCAAGGAACAATTGGAAGTTCTTATTTAATGGGGAAGAATATTTAGAATTGTGAAACCACATACAGCTTGAAATAAGCCTGCTATCACCACCACCATCATGTAACATGTCCCCCTTCCACGGGTTGCATGTGTTCCTCCAGCCACAGACTTGTTACGTTTGACGGAAAGCTTTGCCCTCACTGTTTGGCGGCCTTATCTTGAAGAATCAGCCGGGATGGAGATCAGCTCTTCCCTGGCAACCAATGGATTGGATGAAAAACTTCCCAGTCTAGTCAGTGCTCCAGCTTGGAGGAGTTCAGTGTGCCGATGCATGGGAGTGAGTAGATGGGCATATTTGTATGCACGTAGGCGGGTGCCTCCCTGTGTCACACAGCAGCGCATTTGAAGGGCATCTTCTTCCTTCTGCCAAGGTGTGCTTTTGTGCGCCTCTCTCCGTCTCTTTAACGAGAAGGTTTCTGTAATGATTTAATGATGGGTGTTGATGGTTAGAGGCTGCTTCTGCTTCCCTTAACAGTATAAATAAAGCAATAGGGCATCTGTGAAATGTGGATGCGTAAATCTCTGAACAACTAGGGTAGTTTGTATGTTTCCTATTGCCCAGAAACCATCATTTGTGTTGTCCGCATGTTTTATTTATTCATTGGAGTGTATTGCTTCAGAGTCTTTGGGAGATTTCTTAGACTTTGCTGGTGCCTCTCTTGGTTTCAGAATACAGATGGCCAGATAAGACTCACGTAAAGTGGAAACCTTCTCTAAAAACAGGTTCTCTTCTAAAACACAGAGGGGGCACTTGCAGTTTAAGCAAAAATAATTGCATTCCTTTCCTTCCCATACACCTCCTCCACCAGTGCTTCTTACACCATTGTATATATATATTTCTTTCTTAAATTACCCCCCCCCATCTCTACATTTCTAAAATATGAAAAGAATGGCAGAATCTACACCACCTACTCTGCTGAGACAATCACATCCTGCAGGTATTTCCAATCTAGCTATTTTTTGCAGGCCCGAATGGTTCTGAAAGCTCTCAGCAACATTCCAAATAAACATATTTTGTATGTTTACACCCCTGCCCCCCAAAAAACAAACACTCACACAAGATGAATCTGAACTGGAAACCTACTGAGGTTCTCTCATCACTTGACTTATCACCTTGGCATATTAAATTAGCATTTCTTCAAAGATCGCAGTGGGATGTGAAATGTAATCTTTGTGTTTGCTTTATTTAATTTTACTATTGCAGACATACAAAATGAGATGTGTAAGGAAGTGCAGAACAGCAGAAAACAAGGAAGGAGTGGATGTCGACAGGCACAAGGAACCCTTGGGTGGGTGGAGGATTTGAATACATCACATTGGTCTATCTCCTGATGAATTTTCAACCCAAAGCCTTCAGGTGACTTTGGAAGACTCCACGAAACTGGCATCCATTTGGGGAACTCATGTCTGAATGTTTTAAAGCAGGAATGGACAACTGTGGTCCTTTAGTTACTGTTAGACTACAGCTCCCATCATCCATAACCATTGGCTATTAGAGTTTGGAGAACCTGGCCCCTCTTCTTTTGTCCTCCAGGTGAGCAGAAGAAATCTCAAACTGAGAATGTTACCTTGAAAATGGCATTGTCACTGTTGTCTTCAGATTGGGCTAAGACTACAGAGACCAGGGATGGAATCACCATTCAGCCATGGAAACCCACTGGGTGTCCTTGGGCAGGTCACACTTTCTCAGCCACAGAGAAGGAAAAGGCAAACCCCATCTGAACAAATCTTAACAAGAAAACCCTTTAGGGCCACCGCAGCTTGGACATGACTTTAAGACAGAGCAACAAACCTAAATGTAAGGATGGTCTACATGCCCCATTTCCAAACCACTAGGTGCAGCCACTGAAGGTCCCCAAAGCCCTCAGTCTCATTTTTTAAATTATTTTTGAGGCTGATTTTTGCAAGGAGGTGGTTGCTTCAAACCTACCAAAAGCCTCCAAAACTATCTGCAAATGTGGCAGAATGCTTTTGCACCAAAAATCCCCTGAGAAACCAAAGACGGGCAAAAAATTGGCCAAAATGGATTGTTGTGAATTCAAGTGCACCAAAATGTTCCTACGTGGCCCATCAGATAGGCCTGGGGGAAATAGACTCCTCTCTTTCCACAGTTGGCCAACTTTCCCCAGACGGAATCCTGTTTTCCCAAACAGGCTTAACAATTTAAAAATCTCCTTCAAAGTTACCCACCTTCTGACACAGAAGCCATCAACCACCACTGTTGAACCATAATACCACTCCTGGGTATTCCTAAATTTCATCTTCAATGGCAGTTGTGCAACTGAAAAGCTCAGACACGGCTCACACTTTGTCCAAAGATTTCTACATCCCAAGGCCTCATTGCTAGATCTGTGAGAATTTGTCCCTCCTTAACACATCTGAATGAGTCTTGGCGGAGGCATTTTCAGGTGCAGCCAGGATCATGTATCTATATTTGCAGAATACAAGCTGATGGCCAGGCTCATTGTGATGGCAAATTAGAAATCATGTCAGGTTTGCTTTTTATATAATAGCAGGTGCAAAGGGGGTAGTTTTCATCAGGACTGCAGCACGCAGGGAGAAGAGATGTAATGCTTCTCCAGCAAAATATTGTTCCCTGTTTGAATAGATATTAGCCTCAGGAGAAAGGGGTAAAGGCTACAAATATACACAAACACACCTAATTGATGCCAAGTTCCTCTGTATTTTCTCCAGCCCAATTGCTTTTGGGTTTCCTCTTGTTTCTAATTCCTCATTTCTGGATACCAGCATAGTTCTGCCAGCTGGTAAAGTTGAAAGTTTCAAAAATTTTCCTTCTGCAACCTGTCCTGCTTCCATTCCCAGGTGGCCCTCGGTGTCTGCTGTTGGCCATGTGGTAGCCCTCCCTGGGCTCCCGTCAGCAAGCATTTCTCTGTATACAAGATGTATAGGAAGACAGATGCCCAAAGCTCCAGATGGTTTTGGAAGAGAAATCTGGTGATGGAAGGTACAGCAGACACCTGAGGTCGACTGAGCTCAGACCTTGACATGCAGACTGCCCAGTTAAACCCCAGGGCTGGGAAGTTAGTTCCAGTCAAAGAAATCTTTGCCTATGAGAGACTGGAGAGAATGCTGGGCATCATTTGCAATGGCCTTGCTTGCAGCATAGGGCAGAATGAGGACAGCATGGTCTATATCCTAAGTTAAGGAGACATAGTATATCTTTATGATCATGGTGCTCTGCAATAGCTGGGTAACTGCCTCATTAGTGAATTGTGGCATGGCAAAATGAAATGTGCATTGCTCATAGAGGCACAACTGTGTGTGAGTCCATGCTTAACAGCACCAGATGCAGACCTTTGATTCATTGCAACACTGAACTGAATATAGATGTCCTATGTTGATCAACAATGCCTAACTTCTTCAGCTTCTGCAACTGTGCAATGTCCAACTATTTCTGCTTCTACACCAACAGAAATTCCAGCCCTCATTGTAGATGCTTTGGAGGGTGCTCCAGGAACTTAGAACTGGAACTGTGCTTATTTAGTAACAAAACACATCCAGACCACTTGCAAGACAGTACAGCAAATGGCAGGTGTTTACTTCCATGCCAAGAGGGCAGTGAATCCACCCCAGATTTTACTGTGAACTTGTTTGGGAATTAGGTTTCAGCACTGGGAACAGTTCCCTTAGAGTCTGGACCGGAGCAGGTTCACTACTCCACTGCCATGGAAGCTATCAGAGCAACAGAGAAAATCAGCTTAGGATCCATCTAGATCTGAGATGAGGAAAGTGGTATATATGGTTCAGGTGGCCCCTGGTTTTTTAAAATCATCTCCAGATACCCCATTGGTGGACTTTGAGACAATTCCTCTGCTTTGTTGATCCCCTTTTGCAATATTAAGCTCAGGAGAGGCCATTTTTCTGATAGGAAGTGAGCTGGCAGTTGACATTTTAACCACTTCCTCACGGATAAAAAGGCCTTCCTTGGCCCTAAAATGACTCAAAGAAAGCCAACCAGATGAAGAATTTGCTCTTGCCACCCCATGAACAGATTGGTGTGAGGCATTTGGGAGAAAAGTCAAATATTTTTAGCTTCTAGATTTAAGCAAACCACTCCCAAAATGTGGCCACTGATAGACCGTCCCACTCATAAGCTATAGTTTTGTCATTGTGGCATCCCAGGTAAAGAGGCTTTGGTTAACAAAAACACAAGAAGTGATCAAGAAGTTGCTCCTAGGTCACTTTCTGCTGTTGTTGTTGTTGTTGTTTAAAAAAAAGGCCACTTCTTGGCCTAAAGCATTCCAGAGTGCCCAGAACATGATGCGTGTGTTTCTCTCCAAAGTGTCATAGAATCAAAGAATCATAGAAATGTAGAGTTGGAAGAGACCACACGGGCCATCCAGTCCAACCCTCTGCTATGCAGGAACGCCCTCAAAGCACTCCTAACAGATGGCCATCTAGCCTCTGCTTAAAAACCTCCAACGAAGGAGACTCCACCACACTCCAAGGCAGCATATTCCACTGCTGGACAGCCCTGACCATCAGGAAGTTCTTCCTGAGGTTCAGGTGGAATCTCCTTTCCTGCAGCTTGAATCCATTGCTCCTTGTCCTGGTCTCTGGAGCAGCAGAAAACAAGCCCTCTCCTTCCTCTACATGGCATCCCTTCAAATATTTAAACATAGCTATCATGTCCCCTCTTAACCTTCTCTTCTGCAGACTAAACATACCCAGCTCTCTAAGTCTGTCCTCATAGGGTATGGCTTCCAGGCCTCTCCCCATTTTGGTCACCCTCCTCTGGACTTGCCCCAGCTTGACCAGGTCCTTCTTGAATTGGGGTGCCCAGAACTGGACACAGGATTCAAGATGAGGTCTAACCAAAGCAGAGTAGAGTGGTACCAGTACCTCCCTCGATCTAGACACCATACTCCTGTTGATGCAGCCGAGAATTGCATTGGCTTTCTTGGTTGCCGCATCACACTGCTGACTCATGTTCAGCTTGCAGTCTATGAAGACTCCTAGATCCCTTTCACACGTACTGCTATCCAGCCACTTGTCCCCCATCCTATATTTCTGTATTCCATTTTTTCTCCCTAAGTGTAGGACCTTACACTTCTCTCTGTTGAATTTCATTTTGTTAGCCTTGGCCCAGCTCTCCAATCTATCCAGGTCATTTTGAATTTTGATCCTGTCGTCAGGCGTATTAGCAACCCCTCCCAATTTGGTGTCATCTGCAAATTTGATGAGCATGCCCTCTATTCCTTCATGCAAGTCGTTAATGAAGATATTGAACAGCACCGGGCCCAGGACAGAACCCTGTGGCACCCCGCTAGTCACTTCTCTCCAGGATGAAATGCAGCCATTCATGATCACTCTTTCAACCAATTACAAATTCACCTAACAGTAGCCCTGTCCAGCCCGCATTTTACTAGTTTCTTTGCAAGAATGTCATGGGGAACTTTGTCAAAGACCTTACTGAAATTGAGATATGCTACATCCACAGTATTCCCTTCATCTATCAAGCTAGTAACTCTATCATAAAAATCCTTTCCCAGAGGAGAGAGCAGAGGGAGCAGAGCAGAGGGTCTGTGAAGACATCCTATATCAGGTGTGTTTACAGGCTTGAGGGGCTGTGCTTGCTTGTCTGTTTGTTGCTTGTGTTTGTTTAGTCCTGCTTGTGTTTGTTTAGCCTTGCTTGTGTTTGTTTAGCCTTGCTTGTGTTTGTTTAGCCTCTTTGTGCTAGCCGTGTGCTCTCCCTGAGCACATGGTCTGACTAACGAGGGGGAGGAGCCAGCTAGGGGGGAGGAGCTTTATTAGGAGCCAATATCTCCCACTAGTCTCAAATAGAGAGCACTCTAGAGAACATGGACAGTGAGAGAGAAAAGTGTTGTCCGTCCCTGGTATTCAATGTGACAGCCAGTGTCTAGGGCAGTGGTTCTCAACCTGTGGGTCCCCAGATGTTTGTGGACTTCAGCTTCCAGAAGCCCCAGCCACTATGGTCAATGCTCAGGGCTTCTGGGAGCTGAAGTCCAAAACCATCTCTGGACCCACAGGTTGAGAACCACTGGTCTAGGGAGTTATAATCACTGAGACACTGCCAGTTGATGTAGCCCTGCTACGCCATGATCATCTGTGGTCTTTTTGCTCATTCCCCCAACCACGTGGAGGAAACAGCAAGAGCAATGACCACAGTAAATGTGAAAGAAATCTAGGATTCTTAGTACACCATAAATTGAATATGAGACAACAGTGTGATCTGGCAGATTAAAAAGCCATACAATTCTGAGCTGTATCAACAAGGTATAGTGTCCAGAGCAAGGAAAGTAATAGTAGCATTCTATTCTGCTTGGGTCAGACCTCACCTGAATACTCTGTCCAGGTCTGGATGCCACAGTTTAAGAAAGATATTGACAAGCCAGAATGTGTCCAGAGGAAGGCAATCAAAAGGGTAAAAGACCTGGAAACCACAAAGCCATGTGAGGAACAGCTTAGGGAGCTGGGTATGTTTAGCCTGGAGAAGTTTAAGGGGAGACATGATAGCCATGTTTAAATATTTGAAGGGATGTCATTTGGTGGATGGAGCAAGCTTGTTTTCTGCTGCTCCAAAGACTAGAACATGGAGCAAAAGAGTAGATTCAAACGATGGGAAAAGAGATTCCATATAAACATTAGGAAGAACTTCCTGACGGTAAGAGCATTGACACTGCCTTTGAGTGTGGTGGAGTCTCTTTCTTTGGAAGTTTTTAAACAGTAGCTGTATGGTCATTTGTTGGGAATGCATTGGTTGTGTATTCCTGCATGGCAGAAGGGGGTTAGATTTGATGGCGCTTGCAGTCTCTGCTAGCTCTATGATTCTATAAGTCTACGACAGGTGATTTCATGTCAATGGGGCAATGAATGCACTCTGGAGTTTAGTCTGAACTAAAACCAGGAGTTGATTCCCTAGTCCACTTATATAGAAGTCATCAGACCCCACTGGGAACAAAGGGAAGGAGACGCAACCTCCATATGCCTTGTCAGTGGCATTTGTCTATGTGATGCCTTGGGTCTCTAAGGGACAAAGAAGTGACAGTAATTGTTTGGAGGTGAGTACACTGCATGAATGTCCTGACCAACAGCCTTCCATTTTCCCAAGGGTTGTGAGACACTGGTGGTTGTGAGATTTCTTTGGGTTGCATGTGCAATGTCTCAATATTACTGCTAGCCCCCTGGAAAAAAAAAGGCACAAGAAAATCTATGTTTGCAGACAGAACAGAGGCTATAGAACAAAAGAAAACCTGCAGTAGGAAGGAAAGATCAAACTCAACCCCAAATAATTACTTTCCATCCTTGTGTCATGTTTTAATTAAAGATAGCAGCACCACAAACTACGATACATCTGGAAATTATTAGAAACCATTTCCAGAGGCGAAAAAGATCAATAGCTTTTTGTCTCAGTGGCATAAAACATCATGGCATTCTTTATTTCCTGCTGGTCACTATGAACTCAAAAAAGAAAAAAAGAAGAAGAGCCAAAGAAAGGAATAATAGCACCATGGAAGACCAAAGCCACCTGCTGGGTCAGATGGGCACATTATCTTTGTCCCCCTGACAAAAGCTGCCCAACTCTGATGCCACCTTTCCTGAAATAAGTCCTGCACTTTGCTTTCCCCTGCTCTTTCCTCTTTCCTAGATCTCATTTTCAGGCAATGAGACAGCAGGGTGGGCAGCCAGTCAGTTAACAATGAAAACCAGTGAAGAAGGAACATCTAGATTTCAAGCCTCACATGTCCTTAAATTCCCTCTGGGGAATTTGCAATTTACTACTCCCTTGGCTGTTTTAGATTCAAGAGAGACCATTTTTCCCCAACAGGAAATGACCTAGAAGTTGACTTCTCAGTCACTTCTTATTGGAAAAAGGCCTCTCCTTGGCCTAAAGTGAGCCAGAAAGGACCAAAAATATGGCCAGATTTTCCCACAGCTCTGTTTTGGGGTCATGCAGGACATGGGAGGGTGTCTGTGGTAGGGTGGAAATCAGCCCCACAAGGTTCTCTGTGGAACCATCACGACCTCATAACAACCAACAGTTGTCCACCCCGTCTAGATCAAGATTCCTTAATGTTGTGTCCCTCAGATATTTGAGATTATAATTCCTTCTAGTTCCAGATCTCATGGGGATACTGTCCAAAATACGCGATATGTACAGGATCATTCCACCCACCCTTAAGCATCTGCTCCTCAGCACCGGGTAGTTTCCAAAATCCCACTATCTCAGGAGGGGCAACACATGCAGCCCTAGAGAAAGGAATGTGAAACCACCATTTTCAATTTCCCACCATTTCCTTGTATAACACTGCACCTACAGTGTTACAAAAAATTTAAAATGACTATTTCAAACCACCCAGGGCTGATGTCTGAAGACAGACATTTCTTCCAGTATATGTGCTCTCATCCTCAATTTCCCCTAATGTGCACAGTATTTGCAAGCAATTTCCCCACTATAATGTTTTTTAAAAGGTTATTTTCACCAATATATGTATTTTTTATTCACTGAAAAATACTGAAATAGTCTAATATTGAAATATAGCTGTGTTCCTGTTTGCATATTGATTTAAGAAGTGCGGATTAGGTAAATTTGCAATGACATGAGAAAGAAACAGTTTTGTTCTTCATCCGTCAATGTGTTTAGCCTGGAGAGAAAAACATGAAGAGATGATATCATAGTCATGTTGATATAGTCTAAGGCCTGCCACCCAGCTAAGGCAGTGCTTTTTTCTCTGCTGCTCCATAGAGTAGCGTCTGAATCTAAGGTCCAAACAAACAAACAAAGGATTTAGACTAGTGTGGGAATCAAGTGGTGGCCTTGAAGTTGTTGGATTATAAATCCCAGCAGCCCTGGTCAACATAACCAATGGTAAGGAACGCTGGGAGTAGCAGTCAAACATCTACAATCCAACATCTCCTGTTTAGACCAAGGGTATTTCTACCCTATGCTGTTCTGGTGCTATTATTGCACTTTCAACCTACTGGGGAATTCTGGGGTTTGTAGTTTCCTGAGGCCAAAGAGCTCTCTGGCTGAAAATTCTAAAAGCCCCTCTCTAAACTGCAAACTCCAGGATTCCATAGGATGTTGAAAGTGGAATAAGAGCATTATAACAGGCCTAAATATCTGGATGAACTTCCGGTTAGTACAACATGTTAAATGATGGAATGAAGTTCCTTGGAAGTCAAGACTTCATTAAAGGTTCTTAAGCAAAGGGTGGACAGCCAGACATCAGGGATGTCGTAGTAGTGGATTTACAAGTAGGAGTTCAGAGGTCAGTTCTAGTAGTATCATGCTTCCGTATGGGCCACAAAGAGGCTACTCATGCAAGAACATTGTTTGTCCATGTACTTCATCACCTGTTTCCTTGTATTGACCCACCAGAAGCATCCAGGAAGACTGCAAGAGCATTGGAAGTAAAAAGTCTTTTTAATCCTGTCCCTCTTTTTGCATTTTTGCTGTTTAGTAGCTTCATTTTTGAGAAGGGATAACGAGAGTTTGCAGAGTGTGCAAATACAGTTGCATCACAACGTTGCATGAAGGGATTGTTGTTGACTTTGTGTGAAAGCTGGAAGCTTGGAAGAAGTATCAAGGATCATCTTAAAACAAAGCAAAGTATTTATTAGGGAAATTGCATACTTGACAAACCAGCTGGGTACAAGTACACCTGTCTATAGAGTCAGCTGGGTACAAGTACACCTGTCTATAGCAGCATGTCTATAGCTGGGGTGAGAAAAAAATACAGCCCTCCAGATGTTGCTAAACTGCTAATCCCATCATCCCTCCTTCTCATTAGCAATGCTGGCTAGGGCTGATGGGAGTTCCAGTTCAACAGCCACGTTTTCTTCTTATCAAGGAAGGACAAGATCAGAAAATATCAAGAAAGAACAATTCATGAATCGATAATTAAGGGCCTTTCTGCGCGACACACTTATAGTGCTGTTATTCTACTTTCAGCCTCCTTTGGAATCCTGGGGTTTGCACTTTAAGGAGGGGAATTTAGAATTCTCAACCAGAGAGCTCTTTGGCCTCAGCAAACTACAAACCCCAAAATTCCACAGGAGGTAGAAAGTGGAATAAGAGCACTATAACAGTGGAGGGTGGAAAGCCCTTAACTCTTTCCTCCCTTGCTGCCCCGTGGAGGCACACAGGTGCATATAGTCACACCTCCCTACTACCAACAGTGATGAGATTGGCAGGGTTGTTTTCAGCAATACTGATTAAAAAGAAACTCCTCAACAGCAGAATTTGTCCCTTCCCACATTTGCCCCTCTTTGGGATGACATTTTCATTGAATTACTTGATGTGACCCTAAGATCTTCTTCATGAGTCATCCTGGCCAGTTTGTTGACTGTCCACAAAGCTACTTTCCTTATGGAGGACAGAGCAGTAGGCATAAGGGTGTGGGAGAAGGCACGGCTCCAACAGGCAGGAACCTGGAAGTCCATCCTGACTTTTGGAGGCAGAGGCTAGTGGCTCCAGTGTCGGTGGACCAATTCAATCCGCTTCGTGTTTCAGACTGAATTTTAGAGGAGCTATCCAACATGCTGAACTGAGGATAGGGTTTCAGGACCTTGAATTGCTCATTTAAAGCTTAAACTAAAATCTAGAGTGTGTTCTATGTTTTTAGATGCATTTGTCACATTCTGTTTCACAGTTATCTGTCGGGATCTCATTTTAGAAGGCGGGGAGAAGTAGGTTAGAAATTCATCTTCCTGTACGCACAAAAGAGAAAGCACTGGAAAGTATGATCTCTCCTGGTAAGGACAGGGGAAACAGGGTTTTCTCAGTGGCTGCTCCCACCCTGTGGAACTCTCTCCCACGGGAGGCTAGGCTGGCCCCCTTCCCTGCATTCCTTTCACTGGCAGACAAAAAACATTCATTTTTAAGCAGACATATAATGGATGAGCTGGAGACCTTTTCATTGCTTTTTTTTAAAAAATATAGTGTTTTATAATTTTATGTGTTTTAAAATGTTCCAGTTGCTTTTATGCTTTTAATGTTTTTTTTAACCTTTAGGAAGCTGCCTTGGGTCCCACCTTGGGAGAGAAGGCAGCATATAAATTCAATCAATCAATAATTATGACACCATTTACAGAATATCTTTACCATTATCTTTGTTCTCCGTGGTGGGTACAGAATAGGGGTGGTGGGGGATTCCTAGGTCAGAGGGGTGGCCTATCCACTGTGGGTTTAAGTAGCTCTCCCTAGTGCCAACTCTATTTTTCTGTGGGTTTAAGGAACTCTCCCCACTGCCAAAACTATTTTGAGGATAGGGTTTCAACCAATTGGATGGCTTGTTGGCATTCTACATCATCTACTTAATCTTCTGGCCTGACCCTATCCATTAATCTATTTTACTAGGTAGCAACTGCTCCAAGAGTTGGTGGTCTATTCTGCTGGGGATTGGGGTATAGGTGTCTGCAGCCCCCTCCTGCCACCAAGCAAGACACCAACAACAGTTCCTCTTTGGTTTTCACAGCCCCACTTGCTGATGGAAAGGGAAGGTAGCGATGTCACCTACTCATTCTCTGATCACTGGCAAAATGGGCCATCATCTCTTGGAGCAGCTGCTGCCTGGTAACGTAGGTTGTGTGAGGAAAGAATCTTCACGGTGGCAATAGTATTGCAATTGCAAACATGAAGACCAAACAGTTAAGAATGTGCAAGTCTACTTTAGGCTTTGGCTGATACGCCAGCTGCACCCTTTCCTGGAGCTGGAACACCTAAAAACAGTGGTGCATGTGCTGGTAACTTCACGGCTTGACTTCTGCAATGTGCTCTACATGGGGCTACCCATGTGCTTAGTCCGGAAACTTCAATTAGATCAGAATATGGCAGCCAGGATGGTCACCGGAAGACCTAAAACTGACCATATAACACCAATTCTAAAGTCTCTCCACTGGCTGCCTATTAGTCTCCGGGCACAGTACAAGGTGTTGATCATTACCTTTAAAGCCCTTCATGGCTTGGGCCCAGCCTACCTGTGGGATCGCCTTCACCCATACAATCCGCCCCGCACGCTAAGGTCCTCTGGGAGGAATTTACTGCAGCCGGTCAGAACTAGGTTGGCTGTGGTTACCAAGAAGACCTTCTCCTCTATTGCTCCCAAGTTATGGGATGGCCTCTCCGGAGGAGACCCGGCATATTACCAGTCTTGACTGCTTTAAAAAAGCAGTCAAGACTGATCTCTTCCGACAGGCCTTCCAAGACTAGCACTTCCACCGCCTCCCACTTTTAACAGTTGATTGTTAAGTGTTAATTGTTGTGTGTTTTTAGGGGGCTGGTTTTAGGTAGATTGGTGGGTGGTGAGGATTGAGTATGTTTTTTAATGTTTTTTAATGTATTAATGTATTTAATGTTGTTTGCCGCCATGATCCATGTGGAGAGGTGGGATAGAAATAAATTATTATTATTATTATTATTATTATTATTATTATTATTATTATTATTATTATTTTATTATTATTATTATTATTATTATTATTATTATTATTATTATTATTATTATTAATCATAACTTCTCCAAAGAATGCCAGCCACTCTCTTCAAGGTCTGACTAAAAACCAGGATAGACTCTCATCCTACTGGGAGCCACCAGCCACTACCAGATTTAATTGCGAGAGGCATCTAGGCATTTCATAAAACCAGATGAAACTGCATTGTGCTTTGTTGTTTTCTTGCCTTTTCATGCCTCGAGAAATAAATAACACTGAGGTGAGTGACCATCCCCCTGAGGTCACCTCCAGAGATTGCTCACTCTGATTATCCTTGGACAGAAGAGTGGTTGGGTTTTCGCCCCACATCCTCTACCCATCTCAACTGCTTTCTGATTACTATTTTTTTAATTCTGTCCTTTTCCTACTTGTCGGAATCCTTGGATGAGTGCAGCCGTGTGAGCGCAAACGGTTATTATTATTGGTAGGAAATAATAATGGCCATAAAAATAAAACGAATCTGAGCTTTTGTCTTCAGATGGCTGTTTTTTGCAATCCAGAAAGCTAAAGCCCATGAAATAGACAATAAGAAGGGTGAGGTGCTTAATATCAGTCAGCATGTTTGGGTGGATTTTTTTTTCTTTTAAACCACGCAGCTGCTATCATCATAATAAGGATTTTTATTATTCCACATAGAAAGAAAAACACTTACATTTTTGGGAGGAGATGCCTCCAAGTCTCAGCGCAGGCTGTTTGTGTGCAAGAAGAGAGAGGGAGAAGGCGGCAGTCGGGCTTCATCTCTTCTTTTGCAACAGCTCCATCTTTAGGAAAAGGAGAGCATTTATTTCCCCCTTACCAGTTTTTATAAATTAGAATTAATCTATCTGCACAACACTCTCTTGGCCCTGGCTCAGTGAAAGGCGCACAAGAGCTGGAGTGAACAGTGGCAATTAAAACAGGAGATAATGAATCTGCTTTGACTTATAGTTTGAACTTTAAAGGAGGTATCCAAAAAGTGGAATCTTAGCTCTCAAGTAGGCACTAGAGATGGCTAGGGTTGCCAGGGTAGAAACTGGAAGGGGCTCCTGGACCTTTAATGACTGTGCAGCAGAGGAAATTTCAGCAGGTGTGCCTTGCTACCTAGTTGCATGAGGAGCAACACCTGCTGAAATTCCCTTTTTCATACTTCTACGAAAGGCACAGGAGCCCTCTCCAGTTTTCAATCTGGCAACCTTTGGCATAGATCCCTAAAAGTCTGGACTAACAGCTACCCTGACTTTGTCCCTACAGCTGAGAACAAGGGTTGTGAGAAAGATGTTCTGAAAATCTTGCTAGAATTCCCAATGTATTTATATAATTAATTAAAGGGAGGGTTCTATCCTGCTTGTCTCCCCAAAGATAGGACTCAAAGCGGATACCTGAAAGTGAATATGAGTAATACAGGTAAAAGCACATGGAAAGTCTTAATGTAAAGGACAAAAAATGAAAATGAAATTAAACTCTTACATGCACAAAATAAATAAAGTGATTAAAAAAAAAAACCACACCACCCACCCAGCACACTGTTGTTGAGTGTATTCAAGTTATTTCTAAGCTGCAGTCCCCAAAGTAACTTTTCCCAGCACTGGACCTTTGAGACAAGAATCCCTGTCCCTTTTCCTTGTTTATATGCAAAGACTATTAGTGGTACCAAAAATGCCCCTTACTCATGCTTAAAAGCACTCTTGTTAATATCTCTACAGATTCCAAAGCCACATAGTCTTGGCAACCTTAGAGACAAGAGGTGCTGTCACTGAACCATTCCCAGCAAGGACCTTTCAAACATTCTCCACTTCCCATTTCTTTTACGTCCTTCTCAAATTGTCTCAGCATGGAGATTTCATGCCCTCCCTAGGTGTCTTCTTTTGCTTGCATTAGATCTACCGAGAAAACTTTTTCCTATTGCAGAGGACTGAAGAAGGGAGGTTTAAGCCCATTTTCACTGAGCATCGGATGGGTGAAAATGCATTTGACCTTCACTGGGTTCCTCGAGTCATTCTTCAGCCTGAGTGGCTGAGTGAAAGAAGTGTCATTCTGTCATATATTTGAAAAAAAAAATACCTGAAGGGGAAAAAAAAATTAAAAATCGATTCTGTCTGCCCTCGGAAAGCTTTCTTTTACATTGGCATCCAAGTGACATATATATATTTGCTGACCAGCTATGGAATAATGAGACCAGACACAGAGAATTGGTTTGAGAAGAGCCATTTTATTTAACCTACAATCTGTTTAAACCAAGTTGAACCAGGAAAGGTACAAGAGAGGAAAGGGACCTAGCATGCATCCAGCTGAGGCCGGGTGTCACCTCATGTCTTCTTCTGCAGCCTTCCCTTTGGTGAACCACCTAAAGGCTATCCAATAGCTGGGTTGCTCCCCATGTGGCCGTCCACTGGAAAGCAGATCCAAACAGCCCTATCTCTAAGCTGCAGAACTTAAATGAAGGCAAATTCCCTCAAGCCGGCCCCAAGGGTAGTCTCCTTCTTCTCCCCTTGGGTCTCAGGACCTGAAGATGCAGTTCTAGAGCCTTCCCTTTCACCAAAACAGTGCCAAGATGCTCACCATAACCTTATTTATCCCCTTACTACCTGTCAAGTGACAACCTGTTTAAAGACATCACCCCAAACCAATTAACACAGTCTTCCACGTAGGTTAAAAAAAAAAAACTAATGTAAAAGGTTACCTGGTCCTGAAGTGACCAGCAAAGCCCACACTGTACTGGAGGTGGGAAGGTGAGCTGAAGCATCATCCAAAAAGAAGCAAAGAGGGCTTGTAATTGTTAACTGTTGTCAAGTCCACTTTGACTTATGGCAGCCCTATGGATGAGAGACTCTTAAGTTACCTTATCATCAACAGCCCTGCTCAGGTCTGGAAGATTCAGGGATCTGTCTTTGTTGATAGAGTCTGTCCATCGGTAATGCGGTCTTCCTTTTTTCCAACATCTTACCAAACATTATTGTCTTTTCTAGTAAGTCATGCCTTCTCAAGGGACAACAGCCTTACTTGAGCCATCTTGGCTTCTAGGGAGAGTTCAGGCTTGATTGGACCCATTTCTTTGTCTTTTTAGCAGTCCATAGTATCTGTAGAACTGTTCTCCAACATCACATTTAGAATGAGTTGATTTTCTTCCTATCAGGGTTCTTCACTTTCCAGCTTTCACAACCATACACAGAAACTGGTTATACGATGGCACAGACAATTCTAACTGTAGTATTCAATGATATAGCTTTACACTTGAAGATCTTGTCTAGTTCCTTCATAACTGCTCATTCTCCTGGAGTTTTGACTGCAGTCTCTATTCTGATTAATGACTGAACCAAGATACGGAAAATCTTGAACTACTCCAATGGCTTCATCTTCAACTATAAGATTATATCAATCATTTGTGGTTATTATTTTTGTTTCCTTAATGTACAGTTGTAAACCTGCCTGTACACTTTCTGCCTTGACTTTCTTCAGTAATCATTCCCAAGTCTTTGTGTTTTCTGCTAGTAGTGTGGTGTCACCTGCATACCTTAAACTGTTGATCTTCCTTCCTCCAGTTGTCACACTTCCTTCCTACAAGTCTAATCCTGCTTTACATGTGAAATGATCAGTATACAAGTTAAAAAGATAGGGTGATAAAGTGCAGCCTTGCTTGACCCCCTTGAGGTGGATGGAAGGTGGACAGAGCTAATAAAGCCCTAGGCTCCATCCCTCATATTCTTGGTACCATGGTGCATAGTCCCTGATGTCATCTATGTGGGCAGCTGCTCCATCAGAGGCCAGCAAAAGTGGATCCTCCCATGCAGCACCTTGGGAGTCTGGATTATGTGTGTGTGTGTGGATGGTTATATTTAAATGCATCAAAGGTTGCTGATTAACAGGTAATGTTGCTGCACATTCAATCAGGGTGTTTTCCTTGTATTTGTTTATGGACCAAAAATGACTACCACTACTGGAAAAGGCATTCTAATTACAGGAAGAACTCAAAAGTTCTTGCAAAGTGTCACTGCTGCCAAACTTTGTAACCCTTGCCTGGATGTCTATTTATAACTACTAGTTATAGAAATGTGTGGAAGAAGATTGGGAAAGGATAAACAGAAAACTTTGTTTCAAGGGATTAAAAGAAGTAAGAGAACAGCAGAAATGAAAATGGGAGGGAAAGAAACAGGGAGAATGTGCTCATGATTGCTTTGAAAAGTGACTTTTTCTTCTACAGTTCTCAAAATGACCCACCCAGTGTTCCTGTTCATTGGGAATTGCAATACCATTGAACACAGACTCCACAAAATGTTTCATGTGAAGTGACTCTAACCTTTGAACCCTTCAATACTCTCTAGAATTGACATTTTCTCAAGAGTTTTGGAACCTAGTACTATAGGACTGTTGTTTTCAAGATATAGGGTCACGTAGGAAACTGGATTTTAGGATCACATACTATTGCCTCTTCTTCCCCAGTATTGTCTACACTGCTTGCAAGTACCTCTCTTTATAGTTTAAGGCAGTAATTCTCCCCTTCCAGATAATGCCAGGGATCAAACTTAGTACCTTCTGCATGCAAGGTATGTGCTGTAACCCTAAGACAAATTCCTGCCGTAGAAAACGTCCTTCTGCCAGATCAAACTATTGGACCATTAAACTCAGCGTTGTTCATACTGGCTAGCAGTGGTTTCATTGGTCCAGAGAAATGATATCCATTCCCCCACCTAGCATTAATGCTACCTCCTGTAAATTGGTCTGACATCTCAGAACAGTAGTAAAATACAAATGAGTTCAGTAATATGATCTGCTATTTTGAAGCCTAAATCCTATTCTTGGCCTCAGTTAAAGGACTGCTATTCATCTACCTACATGTTGACTCACACAGGTTGATTCACTGTGTACTCACTAGCATTCAACAATTGATTCAAAAGGTCTACTCTAGCAGCAACTAATGAATAAGATTAGAGTATTGGTTTCAAAGAGGTTTTTCAACAGAGTTGTGAAAAGTTACTTTTTCTTGGATTATAACTGTCCAAATCCTTCAGCCAGAATAGCTGGTGGCCCTACTAGACTGAAAATTCTGGAAATTATAATCCAAATAGATTTACCTATGTGTTGACTGACACTGGTGGAACAGATACAATGTGCAACAGGATTCTAATGCATATATTCTAAACTTGTTTAAGGTGTATCCATTCTTTCCAGGAACCTTCAAAACTGTTGTGTGAACAGGGGAGGGTATGACCTTTACTCTGTAACCCTCTCCTATTACATTACCCAGAATTAGCAGAAGTGGAATACAGTCAATAGAGATCTGCAAGGAAGATCCAACTCTCCGTACCCAGTGTTGCAAGTGTCCCAGGAGAATTCTCCTTCAGTTAAGAAGAATCCAGCTTGATGAAGAGTGATGGGATCACAGCTTGAGGTGGAATAGCTGACAGGTATTGCTAGCTTTATGAGAGGCAAGATCAGCAAATGACATGACCCGCTCTTTTCTGGTCAGCTGCGGGTCAGCATTCGAATGGTTTAAATGTTTCTTTAAATGCATTGTGGACATTGCTCCATCTCTGACATTTATGATGAAGGGTTGCACTCCTTCACTCTCACTTTTCTGGTTAGACCATGATGTTGCTTGCTCTAACGGTGTCCTTTTATGCCCACCTTTACTGCGCATTATGGCTCTGAAAGGAACAGAACTCCATGATCACAAAACAGATTGTGTTCCTTTTATAATCACCCCTCTTCACTTCAACTCAAAGCAAACGGATGGGCAATCATTGGGGTCTCCTATTTTAAACTCAAACTTTAATGATTTTTTTAAGGGCAGTCAGACAGAAAATATGACCATTTCCTTTAAAATATACAGATTTTTTTTTACCTCCCCTCCCACCAGTGGGTTCAAAATGCATGTGCACAGAACGCTCTCTCTGATAATGACCCTGAAAAATAAATGGCTGAATAAAACAAGTATTGTTCATACTGTGCTTCAAATCACCTTTAGACATTTCTTTTGCCTTTTTATTGGATGCAATTTTGTGGCGAAGCGTGTTAGAGAGAGACAGAGAGGAAGAGAAAGAGAGAGAGAGAGAAGAGAGAAACAGTATTTTAAAACCCACTAGGAGAAATCAGGAGTTAATAACTATATAGATTGGACAGGGCACAATGGAGGGGTTAGAGCACAGGGCCATGTATTCAACTAATTAAAAATGAAGTTATTAGTTTTTAGTTACACAGCAGTTGCAGATGCTACAGTCAGGAAAAAAAAAGACACATACAGGAGCAGAAGTTATATTGGATGACCCATGTGGGTTTTAAATGGTTTTCTAATTAGAGCAATGCAAATGGATGTGGGTATCAAACCAAAGAAAATAATTAACTATATTATAATACACAAAAGGAGTTTATGGCTATGGCAAATCAGACTGCCATTGGATGAGCTACCCCGAATGTTATTTATTTCTTCATTTGTCTATGATTTGTCGTATCCTGTCATTTGAATCCCAATGGGACTACCAACAGAGCTAACAAGGTGGTGGCAGTTGGGAAGAAAATAAATATAAGACAATCTTTTTTCAACAATTGCCGCAATTCTATGACAGCGCAAGCGGACGATATTGCAGGCTTATCTGACATTGGAAAAAGCCCGCTAAGAATTGGGTTAAAGTCATTGTGACCTGGCTAGCAGGCTGACGCATCCATTGTGTAATTAAATCGAAGCTATGTAAGGCTACCTTTTCGGCTGGCTGTAGGATTCTGAGAGTTACAATCCAAAAGGAAATTTTACAGCCTCTAGATTTAATTAAACCTGTCTGGATGTCAAGGTAGCACTATGCCAAGTTTCTCCGTCTGGTTGCTCTCCAAGACCAAGAGCCTACATTATTGCTGTGAAGGTTAAGAGTTGAAAAGGTTAAGGAGTAACGGGATAGCCATGTTTAAATATGTGGGGAAAAAATATTATATGGAAGATGGAACAAGTTTCTCTTCTGCTGCTTCAGAAGTTAGGATGCAGAGCAATGGTTTCAAGTTAGAGGAAAAAGGTTCCATCTAAATATTTGGAAGAACTTCCTAATGGTAAGAGCAGTTTGACAGTGGACACACTGACTCTGCATGGGGAGTCTCCATCTTTAGAGGTTTAAACAGAAGCTGGATATCCATCTGTCAGGAATGCTTTGATGCTGTGTTCCTTATGGTAGCGGGGTTTGATTCTTCTGGTCTCTTTCAACTCTAGGATTCTATGATTCTACTGTAAATCTTAGCATGGGGGGTTGATTGTACTAAGAAGACATTGTGCTAAATGGCAGTGCTGCACAGCCACAAGCACTGAAGAATAAACAAGCAGTTGAGAACTGAATATGCAACCAAATGCATGATTAAGTACTACCACCAATTTGAGGAGGGGCAGATGGATGCACGTTGTCCACAAAAGTGCAGTGCAAGAGCACCATATCTGCAAATAAATAAGGATCTTGTGCATCATACAAAAATGTTCAACCACGTCTGTAGGGGAACATATGGAAAAAATACCAATAGCATTCTGACCCAGACATACCATCTGGAGATAAAGACACACATGCAGAAGCTACCAGTCTGAGAAATTGTACAGTATTATATCTTCCAATGGTGGTGGTGGTGGGGACAGATGGTTAGATAAGTCTGCATTTACATGTTTGTGCATCAAATCTCGTATAACAGACCCTGTGACATGGACCATTTCCTCATGACAAGGCTTTTGCAAGTTGTCCCATCGTGGTCCCAGCAGGGAAGGGATTGTGACGGGAATGCTCCCCTCTTCACGGGACCAGCTCCCTGTGGAAGGGAGTGCAATGGCCATGCCTCTTTCTTCCACAGCACAGCCGGTCGCGCTGGGGAAGGAAGCTTTGCCATCACACTTCCTGACCTTCTGCAGGACAGGTAGGTATGGGAGCACTGCGGAATCTTGAGCACTCAGTGGATTTTATCCATTTAACAAATAGCCCACGAGAGCGACGCATGGGGATGGGATGGCAGCAGGCTGGAAACAATGTCATGCAGAAGCACAACCAGCTGACTGCTGTGATTCTATCACCAGAGTGGGCCTGCTCCATCGTGTGGAAATGGCCATGGTTTCCACATTTTTCCTTTCCTTTCTCTCCTACATTGAAGGTTGATTATAATGGGCAAGATTCTACACAGGGATGCCATAAGATAAATCACTGCCCACAGAGTCATATGGCACTTGCACTGTGCCATCCTTAAAACGGGTAGCAACGTTGTGCAACTTCATCTCTGAAACTAAAATTGATGCAGATTTCTGTTGTGCATCATCACGTGTGGATTGTGAAGAGACAGTCAAATCAACTGTGGATCAAGGGGTCACTGCTCTGTAGCCACAAGGGCTGAAGAAGTTTAGCTGTGGCAATACTTTTACTGATTTTTCACCCATGGAGCTGTGTTTCAGCCCAGATTAGCTCGACTTGCTCTGTGTTTTTATGTATTTCGTGTTTTGTAGCTGGTTATATCACAAATTCAGCACATTTCTGAAACAGGGCTGAAGGAATCTGTCACTTTCACTTTCTCCCACTTTTTTAAAAAAAGGGTCAAGATCTTCCCAGTGAAATTCAGGAGGGAATTAGTGCAAATATTTGGATTTTTAGAAGAATAGCCTCAAGATCATTCCATGAAATTCAGGAAGAAATTGTTAGAGGATGATAGGAGATTCAGCCCCACAGAAATGCAGCGGAAAAACCAGAGCACAGCTAGCCAACAGCAGCAACCTTGTTCCCCAATAAGGATACTCACACACGGAGGAGTTTCTTCCAAAACAGGAGGCACTTTCTTATATACATATCTACAACCAATCAGGTAGAGGTTTGCACACCTCCCTCTACCATCTGCACATGGCTCCAGTTTCTTATACAACCTTGCAATTATACACAGCTGGGGCATGATGCAACATCTTTGCAGTGGGCTGATCATTTTCCCAGGGTTCCCTGCCTGGAATCCCTGACAGAAATGTATGAATTTTCTGAACTTCCATCAAAAATCTAAACAAAGTTGTCCGTCAACTACCTCACATCCTAATTCAATACTGCAGCTTGCACCATAAAGTAATTGTGTTCTTCCTATGTAAGTATAATATATGATTTTGGCCTTTATTGTCGGTCATTCAGACACATATGCATACAGTGTGTCTAAAGCTTCAAATGCATGCATATGTTTACCACTGCACTGAAGGAGAGCAAACCAGAGGCACCTTTTCCACACTACACTGTTTATAGTGCTGCTATTCCACTTCCAACTTCCTCTGGAGTCCTGGTGTTTGCAGTTTAGGGAGGAGCATTGGAATTCTCAGCCAGAGAGCTCTTTGGCCTCAGGAAACTACAACCCCCTGAATTCCACAGGAGGTTGAAAGTGGAATAATAGCACTATAACAGTGTAGTGCAGAAATGGCCTGGGTAAGATAACTTCACTTTTAATAGCAACCCTCTGTTTCCATGGCTGCCAGGAGTTGTACTATGTAGCCAATGAGCCAATTCACCACACAAAGGACATGGACACTATCAGGCACACTTGTTTGGATGGTATCTTTGTGATCTTCTGTTCACCAAGCATATGGAAATGTTATCCTGATCCTGTGTTTAGATATGTGTATGCTTTTGTGGTGGTTTGGGTGCAATTTTGGGTGCAATTGGGTGCAATTTTGGGTGCAATTTTGGGTGCAATTGGGTGCAAAGTAGTCAAAACTGGGAGTGAGTCAAGGAGCTTTGGGGTCTCTTGAGGGTCTTTGGGGCCTGAATAATGAGGACGCAGCAGCTGCATGCAATCTACAGGCTGCACTTTCCTCACTCTTTGACAATATCAATATTGTTTTCCATGGTGTTTTCAAACTGTGTTAGAGAAGCACAAGTGAACATCACCTGCATTAGAATTAGAGTTAGCAATTTTTGCATATTAATTTTCACTTCTTGATAGTTTGTATGTATTTTATTGGAGTTAAGGCATAAAGTAAATTTATGGTAACTTTCTGTTCCTGCACATCTTTTCTCTTCCTTCATCACTGTAATCTGAAGGCATTTTCTTCTTCCCTCTCTCTTTCCCATAAGACCTTGTGTTTGACAGGATGACTATATTTACACACTTTTAACAAGGAGACAAAGTCTTTCTCTGTTAGATCCTGCGTGGGTGGGTGGGTGGGTGGGTGTGGGAGTGATTGTTGCTCACCTTCTGGCTTGTCAATTGGATAACTTTGCTAGAGAGATCCACTGTTATTTCTCACATTTCATCATCATAAATGACATTGAAGGAAAGAAGCACACAATTATTTATAGGGGAATATCAATGTTCCTGGTTTTGGAGTGTTTTATCAGTGCATCTATACAGATTGGTTGCATGGGAATAGGGCAGGTCTGCAATTCAGCTGAAGTTCTTGAAGGTTTTGGTAAACTATGCCTGCTTTAGCAGTCCCAAATTAATTTCTGAAATGCACTTAGTTAAAGTGGAATCCAAGCAGAGCATAATACAGCCAAGTGAAGGAGAATGATATATTTGTTTTTGAGAGAGAGAGAGTGAGAAAGAGAGAGAAAGAAAGAAAAAAAATGGAGGTATCCATTCACCCTTAAATCTCCAGCCTGCTATCCATGACTCAGACTTCCACCTTTTGAATGGCTTGAGAAAGCTAGAAAACTGTCAGAAAACACAGTGCAGCCCACAACCCACCCCTAAGACAAAATACACATTGCCATGAAATGGAAGCCAAAGTTTGATAGTGGTCTAATCCAAAGCCTTGAGACAAGCTAACAAAACCTCTCATGCCTCACTCCCTCCACCCTGCCCAAACACACAGAGTTCTTCAAATCAAAATAAACAATACCCAATATTTTGAAAAGGTCACTCAGCTTTCCTGGCAGAGGCATTAGGTTCCCATTGTGAGCAGTTTCACAAAGAGAAGTCTTTCTAAACTTCAACAGCTTAAAAAGCTAACCTTTATGCATTAGATTCCCTCTCGTCTCTATTGACACTATTTCTCTGCAAGGGCTTTACGCGCCAGGAAAACATGCCCCCCTCCATCTCTCCTGGCTCCTTCCCACCTGTATTTACCTTGACGTAAACATCAGATTTGGCCTCTTCGGCTCAGGTTTCAAGATAAGAAGAAGCATGAATGTGGGATAGAGTGATAGCTAAATGAAAGATGTAGAGCTAGATCTCAAAAGTGAAGAATCTTAGGCCCTTTCTGCTCCACCCTCCCAACCCGCCAGAGGGAGGGGAGAAGGACAGGACTGCGATGATACTTATGCATGATGCCATCATGGTCCCATCCTTCTCCCATCCCCAGATGATGCAATCACACTGCAAATCATTGGCGGGTTTTCCCCATCAATGACCCGTGATCATGCTGCTATCCCACCATGAGCCCACTCTTACCTTCCCTGCAGAGGCCCTGGAAGCTGCGCTGTGGCAGGAAGAAGCGTGGCCTTCACATTTCCTGGATCCTGGAGGCAGCTGATGGCACTTGTTGTGCTCCTCTCCCAGCAGGGCTGATGCCGGGTAAGGTCTACATGACCAGGTAAGGTGCAAAAAGGGCCACAGAGCTGGAAGAGGCCACAAAGGTCATCAAGTCCAAACCTCTGCCATACAGGAATACACAATCAAAGCACTCCCAACCAAGGACCAGACCTCATGGGAAGAAAATTTTATGAGACTGGATTCTTGTTTCCACAGAAGGTCACCAATGTAGTGTAGATGGGCCAGTATGACTTTTATGCTGCAGCTGAGTCTGGAGAAGAAATGTTGGAGTCAATAAGGTTATAAAATCTGTTCATGGACTTGTTCGGATGGAAAAGGTGAATTAGGCTTTTCTCAGTTTGCAGTCTCCTTCCCGGTGAGTTTAATATATTTCTACTCCATCTTCATCGCATGTAGATTGCATTTTTTTTTTTCACACATGGAAATTAGTGTGTGTTTTCATCAGGCATGGAAAAGATATTTGAAAATATTCACAAAATGGCCAACCCCACCCCACTTTTATATATACATAAAAGTCTTGACAGGAAGCAGCCTGGACAGATGAGAATCTTCACAATTTGGAACTTTTTCTGTGTAAAATTCACATGTGGTTGCTTCACACAGAAAACAGCAAAATTTTTGCACAGGAAATGTTGTTTCATACATAAAAATTATATAGTTCGGGATTTTTGTCTTTGCAAACTGCACATATGGTTGATATGCCTAGAAAACATTCTCTCTGCAGGAAACAGCATTTTCTGCACAGGACATATTTCTTCACAGAAATACTCTTTCTTTCTTCAAAACAATGTCACATGAATTTTGCGCAGCACAAGCCAAATCTTGTGAATAAACTTCAAAAATTGCATGCTTTTTGAAGATTTTCTTACAGCAGGAGGAAAATTATTAAGATTGTTAATTGCTTCTTTTGGAAACAAACTCAATGAAGAATTACATTCCTAGTTACCATGCACAGATTTTAATATATTTGCATATCTACTGCATTCATTGCTTTGATCCTATTACAAGGGTGGGAATCTTGCAGGCTCCCAGCATCGTAAATGCTGAACAATGCTGGGAGTTGTAATCCAAGAAGATTTTAAGGCTTCATGAGTCTCACCCTGGTCTTATTGGTTTGTCCCAAATAGAAGAGACTCATTGAATCAAATGTTGAAAGGTTAAACAACATGTAGTTTAATCCCTTTTATTCAGCAGGACTACGCCAATTTGAACCAAAAATAAGAACCAGGCCTAAATATTTCTTCTGTCCTTCTGAATTGGGTGTGATTTTGTTGAGTATGTTTTAAAAATATATGTGTACTCTTCTCTGGCCATTTCCACACTGGGTAATAAAAACGGTGCAGTGCGTCCTCTACGGAGGACGTCTGCACCTTGGAGTGGACTGGGTCCAGACTACTTACTGTAGATCCGCACCTCAGTCCGCTCCGGAATGACCTCGAGTGGTCCTCCAGTGTGCTTTTGAAAGACCTGATTTTTCCAGTCTTTCAAAAGCCCGGAGCGCACCACTGCATGCCTGCTCTCCGGTGCAGATTTCAGGCTCACACCAATGCAAACCTGTGATCTACGGAGGGCGGGCTTTAGGCTGGCGAGCCTCAGTGGTTGGTTGAGACCCACAACCAACCAGAAGCTGCCATTTTGGATGCCGGAGCAGAGCGGATCGGCAACCACGCACTGCTCCAGAGCAGCCTGGACCGGACCAAGGAGCCAGAAGATCCGATAAGTAGCGGCGTGGGGCGATTCCCTCATCCTGTGCGGAAATGACCTCTGTCTCTTCCTCTCTTGCTTCCCAAGTCTTAGGCCCTTTCCACAACATACCTGGATGCTTTGACATCCTGTTGTGATCTCAGCACTGGCATTGCCAGGATGGGAGCAGAACTTGAATACCCCCTTCCACACCCAGCTGGCTGCTAGTGGATGGGTAGCATTCAGGACATGCTACTTCCTTCTGCAGTGCAGCTGGCCTCTTCCTTTGCTGCACTGAGGAAGGAAGCACTTAATAGTGGTTCCACCCTTCCCACATGGCAATCATTGCATGAAAGGAGTCCATTACTGGATTTTTCCCCAGTAATGGTATATGGCATGATCTGCTCCTTTCACATCCATAGCCATTGCAATCACACTGTGTTTTAAAAAAAATAATAATGTGTGATCACAACAGCTGGCGATGTGACAGGAGCAGGACCATGACAACTTCATGCAATGGCACATATGGCCAACCAGCTTCAATGCATCCCCATGCTGGGATGGCGCCATTGTGCAATAAGGGCCTTGAGAACAGATCCCTGAAGTAAAATGCATCCTTTTCTATTCTTAGAATCATAGAATCATAGAACTGGAAGAGACTCCAGGGGCCATCCAGCCCAACTCCCCACCATGCAGGAACACACACCAAAGCATTCCCAACAGATGGCCATCTAGCCTCTACTTAAAAGCCTCCAAAGAAGGTGGAGACTCCACCACACTCCATTGAGGCAGCATATTCCACTGCCAGATAGCTCTGGCCGTCAGGAAGTTGTTCCTGTGGTTCTGGTAGAATCTCCTTTCCTGCCAAAGGGAGAGAAAAATAGTGGAGGTAAGCAACTGGCTCTGCAGATGGTGCCACTGGGAGCGATTTGGTTTTTTGGATCATGGTCTCCATTTCCATGAAGACGGTCTTCTGGCAAGGGATGG
Source organism: Iguana delicatissima (assembly GCA_948472985.1). NCBI lineage: Eukaryota > Metazoa > Chordata > Lepidosauria > Squamata > Iguanidae > Iguana > Iguana delicatissima. Next base: position 85,940 of record CAOKZL010002748.1, on the reverse strand, counting down.
CCTGCACCTCACAACCGTCAGCTGGAACGTTTTTGCTAACAGTCTTGCACAACAGATCAGGAGGTCTTTAAACTGAGTTTGACTGGGGAGTGGGACAGTATTATTCTGGGCAAGGATTCAGTGAATGCTTGGAAAAATAGCCTGAATGATATAGATAGAGCAGGCCAGGTACTAGAGACCAACAGTGGGAGGAAAAGCAACTTTAGTACAGGACTTCCGGGAAGGGCACATAGTCTTAAGTGTCTCTGCACTAATGGACAGAGCATGGAAAACAAGCAAGATGAACTCCAACTCTTGATCTTCGGAACTGTGTGAAACGAATGCTTCCATGTTGTTGTTATTGCTGTTCTTGTTGTTGTTTACATCCCATTTTCTCCCAAAACTGAGACTCAAGTTGGCCTACAATATTTTTAAAAGAACAATACAGGTGAAAACATACAACCAGTGAACAATAAAATGGAATAAAAATATTCATGATATTAAAATGATTTGCAAGGGTACTTAAAAAGACCAAGAAAGCCCAATTAAAACAGTTCAGCTTAAAACAGTTAAGCATGCAACACACCTTTTTGCGGAGCTGGGGTGCGGGGATCACGCGAGTAGCCTCTAGCAAGAGGGTCTCACGTCCCGGTTCCTTCAGCTCCACAGCTGCCGCCTGCTCGCTCAAGAGCCCCGCCTCTTCCTTCCGCAGCACAGCCTGGGAGTTTCCCAGGCTGTGCTGGGGTAGGAAGCGCAATTGCTGCGGCTCCGGAGGCTCCGCACACATGGCAAGTGTGTGTGGGACCCTGGAGTGATGCGCGATCATGCACCATTTTTGGCTTTCAGCCGAAAATGAAAAAGTATGCAAGTGGCACTTGCCCTACCCTGGAGCACTGCGCGATTGTGAGCGCATCGTGCAGATTGCTCCTCACAATCACGTGATGCTCGAGGGGCCCCTTTGCATGGGAAATGCCGTGTGAAAAGGGCCTTAGACTGCCAATGGAAGGAGAGCAGGGAGAGAGCCATTCTGATCTCGCTGGGAAGGGAGTTTGAGAGTTTAGAGGCAGATAACACCTGTACCATTGAGTTGGTGGGACAGAGAGAAGGACTTCTCCTAAGGATCTCAAGGCCTGTGCAGACCCACCCAGAGAGCAGTTCCCCTGGGCCTGAGCCATATTGGACTTTATATAACATGACCAGCACTTTCAACTGTGTCCAGAAACAAACTGGCAGCCAGTGGAGATATTATAACGGGGAGAAGTACCGTCCCTGTATCGTATGAATTGCACAGATTTCTTGCATGTCCCTTGCAAGTCCCCAGACTCATTCTCTTAGCCATTGTGACCCATCAACTCTTAAGAAACATTCTCTTAAAAAGACATAAACTATTAAGAAACATTCTGTGCAATACAGAAATACACTTCCAAGACTACAGACTGATGTTTAATTTTAGACTCTTTTCTCACCTTACCGTTTCACGGTGCTGGGGTGTGGAGCTCGCACAAGCAACCTCCGGAGAGAGGTTGTCACTTCCCTGCTTTTTCAGCTCCACACGGGCTTCCTGCTCACGTGAAAGCTCCACCTCTTCCTTTCAGGCTGCACTGAGACAGGAAGCACAACCGGCCCGGCTTTCATGGCTCCGCACACCAGGTAAGTGCGCGCAGGGCCCTGGAGTGATATGCACCTGCGCAGAATTGTTGGCTTCAAGCCAAAAATGAAAAAATGCGTGTGCAGTCCGCGTCAGGCCCTTGAGCATCTCACAAATGTGAGTGCGTTGTGTGGACCGCTCCTCACATGTGTGCAACACTCAAGGGGCCCTTTCGCATTGGAAAAGCTGTGTGAAAAGGGCTTTAGTGTTCTCCAAGAGCTTAGAAACAAGAAGAAAGAATCTTGCTGGGTTAGAAAAAGAATGTTCTGTTCAGAACGACACATAACTTTGCTGCAAACCTTTTATTTTCTTATGGCATTTGGGCCTTTCAGCGTGTATGATTGCATGTGCAAAACAGCAGGTTGTGATAGCTTCCCTTCTACTGGCCTCCATCTTTGGCCCTGTACCTTGGTGTTGCTATGAAGTTTCACATTCAGGCAGCCCTTCATTCAAGCCTCTCCTAGCTGATGAACTCTGACAGGATCACAGCTTGTGATGACCCAGGAGATCTTATTGGATCACAGCTTGTGGAGATATAGCTTCGGGCAAGATCTTAAAAAGCAAAACAAACAACTGACCCAAAAATAGCACAGAAATTCTCCATCCAAACCCTCCCTTCTCAAGCTACTTGAATTTCACACAGAGCGAGACTGAGACAACCTTTAAAAGAATATTGTTTCTACCCAAACTCCATGGCAGTACAGCTTTTCATTTCCTGCTGCGGGCAAGTAACAAGTCATGTCAAGCTCTGCTGGCGGTCCCAAAACTCACAAGATTTTTGAAAAGAATCAAAAATGTATGCTAGAGAAAAAGATGAAATATACAGCTAAGGTTTGGGGCAGGTGGGGGTGGAGAGATGTTGCATATTACCTTTTAGGCCTAAGGGATGTAGGACAACACCAGCTGACAGGCCAACTTTTCTTCTTCCGGCTGCCAATCTCTGAGATATTGTTGTTGGGCGCCTTCAAGTAGTTTCTGACTTATGGGGACACTAAGGTGAACCTATCATGGGGCTTTCTTGGGAAGATTTGTTCAAAGGCAAAGGCTTCCTTTGCCTTCCTCTGAGGGTGAGAGGTTGTGACCTGCCCAAGGTCATCCAGTGCATTTACATGTTTGAGCGGGCTTTCAAACTCTAGTCTCCAGACTTGTAGTCCAGCTCTCAAGCTACCATACCATAGTGGTTTTTGCTGCAAAATGCTGGCTTTGAAATAAAGCCAGGTTGTAATCACTGTGTTCCTTTCAGGTGGAAGGTGGCATCTCGTATGCTGATTTTGAATATTCTCCACAACTACGGCTGATGCTTGATGGTAAATACTTAGTGACATGACCAAGGTCCACTGCCTGTGATACCACAAAGGGTCCAGTCAGGTTTTGGCTCTGATATCTCAAGGCCTGGCATAGTTCTTATCTGGCAATAGCAGCTCCAAGCCTTTATTAGCAGGTATGAGGCACAAGCATAGCAGTCCCCATCCAGCTCCCTGCAACCCCACTTTTACTGTCTTAGCAATGTCAGATATTTTAGAATAGTGTATCCCATACAGAATCTGAGAAACTACCAAACAGTTGTTCCATGGGGAGGGTCAGTTTGTTTTGACTACAAGTCGTTGGCTTTCAAGACGTGGTACAGAGGACTGATTTTTACTCAAAGAGTCTGGGAGACCAGGGTTTGAATCCCTGCTCAGTCATGAAAACCCACCAGATGACCTCAGGTGAATGACACTCTCTCAGCCTCAAAGGAAGGCAATGACAATCCCCCTCTGAACAAATTTGGCCAAGAAAACCCTGGGATAGGGTCACATAATTTAGAAATGACTTAAATACACAGAAGAATAACAATCTCAGTTTTAATCACCCCCCCACTGTTGAAGGCATAGAATCATAGAATTGGAAGAGACCATGGCCCTTTCCGCACGGCATTTGCCATGCGAAGGGGTGCCTGGAGCGTCACGCGATTGTGAGGAGCGATCTGCACAGCGCACTCGCAATCATGTGACGCTCCATAGGCCACCAGGCCCCAACCGTGCACCTTTTCATTTTCGGCTGGAAGCTGAAAATGATGCGCAATTGCACATTGCTACTGGGCCCTGAGCGCACTTACCTGGTGTGTGGAGCCTCCGGAGCTGCGGCGGTTGCGCTTCCTATCCCAGTGCAGCCTGGGAAGGAAGAGGCGGGGCTCTCGCACGAGCAGGCAGCTCATTTGGAGCCGAAGCAGCAGGGACGTGAGAGCCTCTCGCCGGAGGCTGCTTATGCGATCCCTGCACCACAGCACTGGAGAAAGGTAAGGTTCAGAAAGGGCCCACAAGGGTGATCCAGTCCAACCTACTACCTTGCAAGAATATACCATCAAAGTACTCCCAACAGATGGCCCTCCAGCATCTGTTTAAAACCCTCCAAAGAAGGAGACGCCACCACACTCTGAGGCAGCATCTTCCACTATCAAACTGTTTTTACCATCAGGAAGTTCTTCTGTTTAGGTGAACTACTTTTCTTTTGTTTGATTCCATTGCTCCGTGCCCTAGTCTCTGAAGCAGCAGCAACAAACTTGCCCCGTCTTCAATAAGTCATCCCGATCCTACTTGCACCATTTCCCAAGAAGGCTGAAACATTTAAACTACTGGGTGGTCAAAGTGCAACCTGTGGGCCTTGAATAGCCCTCAGATCCATTTAAACTACTGGGTGGTCAAAATGCAATCTGGGGGCCTTGAATAGCCCCTCAGGGACATTTTCGTGGCCCAGAGGATGTGCTGAGGGGCGTTGTTTTTAAAATGTCTTTTGTTCCAAAATGGTTCCAGATATGTTCTAGGGCTGTGTTGAAACATTTTGGTATTCTCTGTCTTTTTGTAAGCTGCTTTGAATCCCAACCTGGAAGAAAGATGGGATGTAAACAAAGTGAGGGATAGATGGATGGTTTTTGGCTCCTCTTAGGTCACTTTAGCTCCAACAGAGTCTTTAAAAAAAAAAAAAGTGAACAGGAAGCCATTTCATCACAACTTATCCACCTTGTGTCCAAGACCCTCTCGTGAGACTGGAGCTGAATGGAAGATCTGAAGTGGGGGTTCTCCCCAGCTCATGCCTTGGTCCTTCTAGAGAACCCCTAACCGCACAATACCATCTCCAGTTCTCTGTAATCAAAGAATGAAGGAGCGCTGTTGCTGGGTTCAGTTCTCCAGCTTTCTGCTGCCCCTTTTTATTGTCTGTGTCTACACAACACCTTTCCAAACAATTGCCGTGCTTTGATCCCTGCGTGCCAATAAAGGGGACAGAAGTATCCAGAAGTGCTGATGCCTCTGCCTTGCCAACACCCTGAGCTGTGTGAATTGAAGTGTATTGTTTGAGAAATGAAGGTGCATACGTTAGCAGAGCTCCAGGGCAGGAGCTTAGCTGGTGTTAGCATAGCTGCCACGTTGACAGTTTATACCAAATTTATGTGCCCATTTATTCTGTCTTTTTTTATGGGAAAACAGGTTGTTACCCTACAGCTGCCATATCACATGCTACTTACCCTGCCTCCAAGCAACATAGCACCTTCCTCAAGGAAACACACATACATCAAGGGGTTATAGAGATTTTAACAACTCGGTAAGGGGAGGGGAGGGGGTTGTCATAAAATATGCATTATAGGCCTTGGATTTGCAGCTTTTAATTTTTTTATTTATTACCACATTTTTACCTGCTGTATAACTGGTTTATGGTCTGTTGCCACCATTTGGATGGCATTAGCATAGAGAGGTTGGAGGAGAAGGAAGGAAGGAAGGAAGGAAGGAAGGAAGGGGCAGGGAAGGGACAAAGGGACACGATGGAAGTGAGGAAGGGATATGCATCAAGGCAAGGTACTTATAGTTCATGCATTTAGCTTTGCTGCTTTTAGGAAAGTGACATGATCATGTAGAAAACATTCTTGTATTGTCCAGCCTACTACTGCAGTTTTTGCTTGGGTGTGGGGATATTCAGAAGACCCCAAAACAGATCAGTTTCACTTCTTCCATAGCCCCCAGGATTCCAACAGATGAAAATTGGGATATTTGTGGCTGAGCAATAAGTCAAGATGGCAAAAGACATTAAAGAGGAAGAACACACCAGCTAGGAGAGACTGCAACAAACTGATTTTCTCTGACCCTGTTGAGAAGGGTAAGATTCCAGCCTCTCATCTCCTCTGCCCTTTTTGAGTTTGAACTCAGCCTTTTTGCAGTTTGAACTCACTTTGCAGAAATTGAATCAAGCTGAGGACAAAAGAGGAAAGCATGAGAAGGAGAGAGAAACTGGAACATTTTAAAAGAAGCTGAAAAATGGTGTGGCAGGGGATTGTTGGGACTGTCCCTCCCTAATAGGGACTGCCAAAGAACATGACATTCCATCACTGTCCCTGCTACTCTTCATGAGTTATAAGGTGAATATGTTCTCAAGGGAACCTGTGCTACTTGAGTAGAGTCACTGAATGAGTGATCGATACACTAATTGACTATCCTCTATCTGTCTGTCTGTCTGTCTGTCTGTCTATCTATCTATCTATCTATCTATCTATCTATCTATCTATCTATCCATCCATCCATCCATCCATCCATCCATCCATCCATCCATCTAATATAGGATGGGAGACACTTGGCTGGAAGGGATCTGTGAGTCTTAGTAGACCACAGGCTGAACATGAGTTGGCAATGTGATGCAGCAGTCAAGAAAGCCAACACAATTCCTGGTTGCGTCAATAAGAGAATGATGTCTAGATCGAGGGAGGTAATAGTACCACTCTATTCTACTTTCATCAGACCTCATCTGAAATACTGTGTCCAGTTCTGGGAACTTCATTTCAAGAAGGATATTGACAAGCTGGAATGTGTCCGGAGGAGGGTAACCAAAATGGTGAAGGGTCTGGAAGCCATGAAGCCCTCTGAGGAGCATCTCATGGAGCTGGGTATGTTTATTATGCAGAACATGTCATATCGAAGAAGGAAAGGTCTTGTTTTCTACTGCTCCAGATTCTAGGACAAGGAGCAATGGATTCAAGCTGCAGGAAAGGAGATTCCACTTGAACCTCAGGAGGAACTTCCCGATGGCCAGAGCTGTCCGGCAGTGGAATCTGCTGCCTCAATGGAGTGTGGTGGAGTCTCCTTCTTTGGAGGTTTTTAAGCAGAGGCTGGAAGGCCATATGTTGGGATTGCTTTGACGGGTGTTCCTGCATGGCAGAATGAGGTTGGATTGGATGGCCCCTGGGGACTCTTCCAATTCTATGATTCTATAATCTATCTATCGCATATACATCCCAGTTTCCCTCCAAGGAGGTCAAAGTAGCATACATGGTTCTTCTTCTCCTTATTTTATCCTTCTCATAACCATCTTGTTACATATGCCAACTACAAAAAGCAGTGAGTGACTGAAGGTACCCAATTTTCATCCACAAATGCCATTTTGGAAGGAGAGCATCCTGATAAAAACAGGAGGAGAAAAGGTAAAAGTTTCAGGTATTAATTTCCTGGCAACTGAAACTTTCTCCAAATGGATAAGGAATTCGTCAAAAATATGGGGTTTTTTCTCAATAGGGGAAATTTTTTAAAAAAGATTATTTCTTCTTGCATGTGAGAATGAAATTAGAGATTTGCAGCCCTATCACTAAGATACCAACTAGACTGCAGTCAACAGGGAGGTCAGTACACAAGGCATATTCTGTTTGGAAACAAATAAGTCCCTTTTCCTCTGAGAAAAGAAATACATGAGACTTTATGTGGCACACTTATTAGAATAGATAGCCCTTGCAGTAAATTTGATGGGTGTCCACAATAAAAACAAAATGCGTAGAATAGAAATAAATATGTCAAATAAAAATTTAGCATTTATTCAGACACTCAGAACTGAATGCAGTTGCTTGGAAAGCAGGAAAGCTACTAGATGCATTGACTGAAAAATGGTTACCAAGGCAAAGCACACAACTTGCAGCCGAAATTTTATACCCTTTCACCATCCCATTTTGGTTGGGAGAGTGCCATTTAATCCTCTTGTTGTCTCATTTTTCAAACTGTTTCAAAATATCCCAGTTTCTTTCTCCTCCTACCACTTTCTCCCTTTGTCTCCAACTTACTTCATTCTCTACAAACTGAGTTCTGTGGGTAAAAACAGTTTTCACTCATTAATTCAGCCAGGGGAAAAGGAGAGGAAAGGGCAGAATATTGTACTTCGAACCAGGGCAAAAGCAAACTGCTACAGACTCTCCCAGTTTTTCTCTTCATCCTTGTGAATAACTTTTGCCATCCTGAGCACCCTCTGATGTTTCTTGGACACACATATCCCAGTTTCCTTCTGTGAAATGTTGGAGGGTTTTTTGTTCCTCACCTCTCCACCTCTCTCTTCCTTCCCATTTCTGAACAGTCAATAATATCAAACTTTCATCTTTGGGAAGTTAATTCTGTAATCCAAAAAAACTAGGCTACACTCTCAACCAAGGTGCTTCAGTATGTGTAAGTTGGACTTCCAGTGTTTGCAAATTTTTGCTTTCCTTGTTCTCACAAGCAAGAAAAAGGAAGCCTCACTATTCTTCCTTCTGTGCAAGAAACGTGAAGATTTTTGCTGAGTCTCTTTTATGCTTCAGGAACTCAGAAATACATGTGGCATTTTGCACAGGAAATATATTTTCTGCATAGAAAACATATTAGGTGAGATATTACATTATGCTTGTACAGTGTAAATCTATATGCACATAGTTATATGATGGGTGTACCCCACCCCTTTTCTGCTGAAATACCAACATTATGCAGTCAATTATGAACCTGTTAATGTCCCTGCTTGCTGTCCCATTGTGCAATGGGGAAGGCACGTGGCTGTTTTTGCAGTCCCAGTGAACCAAGTGATGAATGTACCCTTGCAGAGTTAAACACCAGCCAAGAACGTGCAATTGCACAGCTGGAACCCTGTCAGTTAGTCCAACTAGAACAGAACCAATGAATCAGTCACTGAACTGTGAGTCTATTCATAGGCAAAGCCAACTGATCCAGTGGTTCCACTGTAGTCAGGATCTGTAATAGGACTGAGGCCCATGTGAAACAGTTACCCTTGTAGAATTCTGCTAGTGCAACTATGAAGTAAGAGCCTTTCCGCACTACCTTGTTATAGTGCTATGATTCCACTTAGAACCTCCTGTGGAATTCTGGGGTTTGTAGTTCCCTGAAGCCAAAGAGTTCTCTGGATGAGAAGTCTACAGGTCCCTCCCTAAACTGCAAACCCCAGGATTCTATAGCAGGTTGAAAGTGGAATAATAGCACTATTACATTGTAGTGTGGAAAGGCCATAAGTCTATGGACTTAGACGTAATCAAGCCTGAAAGTCTCACTAGAAGTGAAGATGGCTACGCTGAAGCTGTCATGAGGACATATCAGGAGAGTCATCAGAAAAGATGATTCCACTTTGAAGTGGGAAGCAGCAGGAACAGAAGGAGGTCATACTACCAGGGGGTTGATTCAACCAAGGAAACTGTTGTCCTAAGTTTTCAGGACCTCACCAGGGCAGTTAACTTAATGGCCCTTGAGGGTCTCTCAAATATAGGATCACCATAAGTTGCAATTAACTTGATGGCTAAATAATAAGAATAGCAAGAAGAATACATTTTAGCACATAAATAAATGTTAATAAGAGCATGTTGCATAATCATGCTCTTGGGTTGGCTGAAACAGAGTCATGATTCCCAGCAGGTATTTGGAGGAGGGTGGGTGGTGCTAACATCTTTCTTCCATTATGATTCTGTTATGCTATCATCCCATTATCTCTTTCGTTAATTAGCTCCATAAATCCTTGCTTGTTTTACTTCAGAGGAACTGTTCTATCACTGAGTGTTATTACATTTCTTCTTCGTCTTCTTTTTTTTTTTAAAAAAAACTTGCTTCATTTCAAATCTCTCACTTTTATCCCACATTGTGCTTTCTGCCTCTGACTTGGCAAATGCCTTGGTGACAGATGAGCGAAGTAAGTGTCATGTTAAATTAAATGATGCTCTTGCAGGCTCCAAAGGGAGGGAGGGAACACTAAGCACAACTGTGCGACAGCCCAACTGAGAAAGAGCCAAGATCCCCAAGGAATGCCCAGTGTCTCGGATTATGGAGTGGCTGTGGATCGATTGTCTTTTGCAACGGCGATCGACGGGATGTCTCCAGCAAATCACAGAATGGGTATTAATGTTTGGGGACAAGGCGTGGGTTATGCTTTAAATTTCCCAAAATGCTGGAGGAAGCTCAAAATCCTTAGATAGTTCTTGCTGACCGTAAGCTTATAGGACAGTCACAGCAACGTATGTCAGATGCCATTTTAGGCTTTGTCTGCAACAGTCCATTTTAGCGGATTTTATGCTAGCCATTTTAGCATTGTTCAGGTGAAAATCTGAATGCTCATAGTGAAGGGAGGAGGACTGTGCTCACTTATACCCTCTTTTTCCAGGTCTGTCCCTTGGGTACATTGAACATCATGTCCCAAAGAGTGCATGAAATGCTTGGGATTTCATTGTGTGCTCTGGAAGCTTGCCTATTCAAAAGTCAAATCAACATCAATGTGCACAGAGCAGATGAACATACATTTTACCAATGTATGTTCTTTCATACACTATTGTTGACCCCTTGTTGGTGTTTTGCACACGGATAAATTCCCTTACACAGGTGGTTGGACTTCCTTGGTGATGCCGTAATGACCATATTCAGTTCACTGTCACGTATACAGAGTTCCACAGGTGTAAGAGTTTTCCATGCATTTTCTTTGATGGTGCTTAAGTATTCGTCAGTGCCTTCTGTGCACCCTCAACTTACTGAAATTGTGGAAACAGGAAGCATATCTATCTATGAATCATTTGTATAAATTCATTATTTATAGGTTTGGAAGCTTCTCTCCTCTTTTAACTGAAAGGCACATGTTCTTTTTCAAGCATCAAATATCTCCTCTGTTTGAACAAAGGTGCTTTTATTGCCCGCTTCAACACTATATAGAAAAAGGAGGGAAAGAGTAGATGAATAATTTGTGTTTCCTAAACTGCTCCTTTATCCATCCTGATCTCAACCCAGATTCTTACTTTAAGCCTCGGGGTTTCATTTCTTTGAGCACAAAAGTGATTGAGTACAAACCAAATCTGAATACTGGTAGCTACCTTGGGCAGATTAGTTTACTTCTAACTGGTGTCACTTTTACACATATTCATTCCTGACTCTGTTCCGTGCTATTTGCACATTCAGTTTGCAGCTTTAAATAATATGAAACAAAGGCCCTTTCCACACAGCATTTGCCATGCGAAAGGGCACCAGGAGCATTGCACGATTGTGAGGAGCGATCTGCACAACACACTCACAATCGCGTGATGCTCCAGGGGCCGGCAGGGGCCGATCATGCACCTTTTCATTTTCAGCTGGAAACTGAAAATGGTGCTCAATTGCGCATTGATCCCGGGCCGTACACACACTTACCTGGTATGCGGAGCCTCCGGAGCTGCGGCAGTCACGCTTCCCGCCCCAGTGCAGCCTGGGAAACTCCCAGGCTGTGCTGCAGAAGGAAGCAGTGGAGCTCTCACGCTACCTGCTCGGGAGCAGACAGCTCGTGTGCAGCTGAAGCAGCAGGGAAGTGAGAGCCTCTCATCGGAGGCTGCTCACGCGATCCCCGCACCCCAGCGTTGGAAAAGGTAAGGTGTGAAAAGGGCCAAAGATTATAGAATTCAGGGACAAACTCATGATTTCATTGGCATTTCTCCATGGTGGCATCTGCTAGTCCTTCTTGTACTCCCTGACATAGTTCATAGGCAGGTAAATATTGACCTGAATTTTACTACTTGGTCCTATTTGTCCAACAGAACTACTGGATCATTAGGTGAATCAGCACATTGGTAAATCCCTCTGTTTCAGTGGGCCTACTTTAGCTGGATCTGGTATAGGAACCAGGCTACTGGCCCCCATAGTCTTTGTCTCAATACGTTGTTCAGACATATTGGATTTATCTCTGAATGAGAAATAAACGCACAGGTGAGTACACATTAATTCACATTAATTCACATTAGTTAACCATGATAATATGATTCAAGCCAATGGACTCTGTGGCCTTTATCACTGTGTTTAACTGCAACATTCTCATCCCATGTTGAAATAGAAGAATAAAATTACAGTAACTAGAGTGATTTCATTTCACAGAGACTAAGAGTGCATGGTAAAGGCTGTAACTTCAGAAATTTCAGGAGCACTTTGAGGGTGGAGGGAATTAATTTGGTTCACATTTTAATACATTCATGTCCATTACACATTTCCTAAAATTTCCAATGTGCTAGGAACAATCATGCATTTGCAAAATTTACACAACAGCTAATGTGTACATCTCAAAAAATACACACAAGAATGCTTTTACAGGTGGAAAAAATGTGCACAATAAGTGTCATAAAAAATACAGGTTAACAATGTGTACTTAAAAATATGCATAAAAGCATCACAAATTCCTATGTGGGGAAAAAATGGATTCAGAATGAAAATGGAACCAGAATACCAATGGGAAAATGAGTATAAGAGTAGGAAAAATGCATATCTAATTAAAGAAGCAACAAGTATTTTTCTGAGACTGCAGAAGGGAAGGAAGGCAGGCAGGCAGGCAGGCAGAAGAAAATCTTAAGGTGCTACTGAATTTAACCTAATGAAGTAGACTTTGAAGGAACTATAGGAAAAAAACCTCTCTAGACACATTGAAGTAAAACATACTTTAAGGCAGAGAACATTTGGGTAAGAAGAAAGGAATGTGTATAACCACTCTTTTCCGTAATAGTATAGCCCATTTATTTTTCCCTTTGAGGAACAGAACAGCCTTCATCCAGCCATAAGCACAGCAATACAAGTACCACAGATACTGCAGCAAAATATGCTAACATTATATCTCTCAGATGGAGATGAGCAGAGTGGGTAGTAGATGAAAAAGCTGAAGAACTGCTGAGAGTTGGTTGTCATGATTGTGTCAAAATCTCCTCATGATAAGCTCAGCAACCCCATCATGAGTCTCACGGAAAGTCATTTTGTATGCTAATTACCTCCCTCAACCGGCACATCCAATTTAATGTGTCATTTGAGATTCAGAAACTAGGCGCATGCACAAGATTTGGATAACTGATTGTGAATATACACTGAAAGCCATGTCGATTTGCTCCTTAAAAGATGATTATGCAGGCCACTTTCCTTTGCAGAGAGTCTTCACCAGACCCATTCTTGGTATTAACATGTGACTTCTTGTGGAAGACTCCATAGTCAAGGAATCAGGGAAAAAAAAACGGACTAAAGGACAGTTGTGAAGAAATTAGATGAGATCTTTGGGTGTGCAGATTGTTACTCCACTGGAATAAACCCTATCCCAGGGTCTACAATTTTGATATTAAAATATGATTCAATGTGCCTGAGAGTGCCAGATGGGCACGTAGGCAGCAATGATCAAACAATCGAAAACCAGGTCAGGCCAGTAAAATCCCCAGTCATGTAGCCCCTGGAGACCTCAAGCTGTGTAAACCCACAGTAGACAAAGGGTCCTCCGCCCCTGAGAAGCCAACTTTGAGGGGATTAGCATGTTGCCCCAAGTTGAGCAAATATCCTATCAGGCGAGGACCATTTACATGAAGTCACACAACAACACAATGCAGCCGAAGATCCTGAGACTTTGGCAACACCTTGTAATCTCATCATGCAAAGGAAGTTACCATTGTGGAGCTTCTTTCTCATTGCAACACTCATTGTTCTCCCCGGGAAAGGATTAGTCCTCTGCGTACCTTTTCCCCTACAAATAATCCCAGTTTTTGAGTGGTTGTTTGGATCACCCCCGGTCATTCCAGCTGACCATTTCTCTGTCCATTGAGTAATCTCCTCAGCCCTCTCCATGCTGAGCCCCACTTCTCCGCTGTTTTTCCCGGACTAAGGACTTCAGGAAAAGGTGCAGTACTACCCCAGCTACAACCCTTCAATAGTTCCCCTATCCAGTTTCCTCTCTTTTACTTCTTAATAGGTCTTGAGTAAGTGTGTGAGTGATTGCGTTGCTGCGTGAGACTTTCATTCAATAAAATAATTTATCGGACATTCTTGTTTGGTTTTTGGCTTGGCCTGACCCCGTAAAAACTGAGTAAAAGACCCCGCTAGGTTACCCTGCCTCTCGCATTGCTATTGCTTGTGCTCCGGCTGGTTTCCATTCCCCATCACGTGGAGCACATTGAGGTGTCCCCCAAGGGGCCTCAGAAATCAGGATAACAAGGTATACCATGAAATAACAAAGTCAGGATTATCCATGTCATTGCTATGTGACAGTTAGGCCTTTTCTTCAGCTTGCCATTGTCCCAGTGGTGTCTGGTGATGATGGCAGCAGTGGCTCTCCACACCGGCTGCTTCCAGGAATCAGGAAGCGTAATGGCTACACCTCTTCATACCACAGCATAGCAGGGTACTCTCCCAGGCTGCTCTGGGGCAGGAAGCAAAGCCATTGCACTTGCAGGGCCTCCATGTACAAGGTAACTGTGGGCGCACAGTGGGAGGGCAATGCAATCACTGGTCATTGATAGGGAAAACCTATTAATGATTTGTGACCCATTCATGCCGCCTGAGGATGGGAGAAGGACAGGACTGGGACAACATTGTGCACAGCTTTGTCCTTCTCCCGTTCCCATGGTGGGATTAGATGTGTCAAGCGGAAAGGGCCTTAGATAGAGCTGCTGCCGGAATCGCCACCAGAGGACCATGCAAGAAGACAGGGTGCAGAAAGTGCCTATGTGACAGTTGGACAGTGAAGAAATCTGATAGGAAGAGAGTCAGTTCATTTGAAAAGTGGTGGTGGAGGAAAATTTTGCTGATACCACAGACTGCCAAAAAGACAAATCAATGGGTGGAAGAGCAATCAAGCTTGAACTAGTTGTAGTTATGACCTATAAAGCTTGACACGGTATAAGTCCAGGTTGTCTGACAGATTGCATTGTATTTCCCCGTATGAGTCTGCCTCCCCATCTGAGGAGACCTTTGTCTTCTCCCAGGTGCATTTGGTGAGAACATGGAAGTCGTTGCTCCCAGCCTCTGGAATACCTATCCTAGCGGTTTCGACTGAAATCTTCCAAGTTATTCTTCCATAATCACATAAAGTTCTTGTTTCTTTGTTTGTTCCAGCAGACCTTTCAGTAATGATTACTCAGGAGTGAGAGAGCTTTCAATATGGTGCTGCTTTGTCTATAACAGCCAGGATTATGTAGTGGTCTGGGGTTGGACTAGGATTTTGGGAGACCAGGGTTCAAATCCCTTGTTGATCATTAGAACCCACAGGGTGCCCTACAGAAGCACACTCTCTCAGCTTTAAAAGAAAATTGAAAGCAATGGTGAATCCTCCTGGGGAAAAAAAAATTCTTGCCATAAAAGCTGTTCACCTTCAGGCAGTCATAAGTCAGAAACAACTCGAAGGCTCGCAACCACCAATATTGTCTACATTTATTGTTTGTTTATTTTAAAGAGTATGCTTTTAAATTTCTTCTAGTTCTATCAATAGTTAAAATATATTGTATTTCTTGGCAAAACAGAAGACTGAACTACAGGCTGATACACTCAACAAAGAAGCTAGAGGCTTGAGATTGCAAAATCAGAGCTTTAAATCACATGGTGTGTTGGAGATCTCTTCCTTGCAGGGTCATCATAAGTCAATGTCAACTTGATAGCAATTAACAAAACATGCAATATAGATTGACAAAGGGACATGTGCGGGTTGGTGCAAAAATTGTTTTATGTTTAAAAAATGGGTAGGGTTGTGCAAAACTCCCACATGTCGTTCTAAGCAGAAGAATACTCTGGTATGCTTCAGGAGATTTGAATACTGGAACAAAACTGTGCTAAAATTCTAACTACTGTATTATCCTTTTCAGTGGGGCTTTCATTTTTTTGACCAGGAAATGGATGATTAGGAATATTCTTTCTATCCTTAATTCCTTGCCGTCTCAATAGAGATGGAAAGAATATTCAAAAAATATTTTAAAAAATGGTTGAAAAACATTTTTAGAGAGTTGAGAAACCCTGACAAGAAGGGCCCCAGACTTAAAGGAACCCTTGTAGTTCAGGACTTATTTTGAGGAAAATTTGCACATGGTTAGTTAAAATAGAAAACACCACATTTTGCTCAAAAAATCCCCAGCATATTCTGTACAGAAAACAACATTTTCTTAATAGTTCTCGTTGAAACATTATTTTCCACACAGAAAATGCTGCCAGCTGTGTAGAACATGGTGTTTTCTGCACAAGACAACCACATACCAACTTTACACAGAATAAACCTTAAATAGCTGCAAACAGCCTTTGAAAAATGTGTGTTTCGAGGATTTTCTTACATCAGGAAGAAAACAGCTGAAATTACTCATACTCAGGGAGAAGCTTAGTGAAGTATTATATTATGTCCCTAACATATTATATTCCTAACATTTTCTTCAGTGTTTTCCCTGTTGTAGAAACATTTGAAAATTTCTGTGCAATTTCCCAGTGCTGTTGTTACCATGCCATACACCCTCACTTCATGATATGGTGTAATGGGCAAATGTAATTTAACTTGACATGAAACATATACTATGGCTGAGAATCCATACTGGCTAAGAGGACTGGCTGAACATGCATGAAAGGAGGTCAGATGGGACCTCAGGGCATGGCCAGGTCATAGTCAAGAAAGCTCCAGTGATAATGGACTTGTAAATGTCCCTCAACAACTGAACCTTCAGAAACAATAGCACCCAAAACTACCCCAATTGAGCAAGTGATTGTCTCCAACCTGCTTCCTCTTCTCACTGAAATTCTCTTTTGTTTCCTCACCCGCCCAGCCATTCAGGAGCTATCACAATTCCAATCAGTGCTTTTTGTCACCTGATGCTAAACCCATTAGCCTGTTCAGGACCCCTTTGTCAGCTCTGGCAGAGAGCCATTAACAGCTTCCCCCTTGGGACAGAAACAGGGTATTTAAACTCCAGCTCTGAGCCAAACAACCCATAATACTCTGGACATAGGCCATCACTCTGCTGTTTTGATTCCCGCTTTTGTATACCCTCGGACTCTTAGTGTAAACCACATTGCTTTGTCTCTTCTCTGCAGGTTAGGTAAATATCACCCACTTCGCCCTAACTTCTTGCAATCCATTTTTTTCCCTCCCTTCCTTTAGTTAGCCTTGTATGGCTATGAGACTGCTTGGATCTCATGTGTGTTTGTGATTTTCCCCAACAAAACGTACTTTTAATCTCCAACTGATGTCCCTGTATTAGTACCAGTATACACAGATATGAAAGATCCTGTAAGATTTTCTCCCCGTTTGCAGGCATTTTCTTTGAGCTAATAATTCCCTACTATTAAATAGAGGCACTGGCATCTGAGTTATGCATCTTTTGGGATAACATTGTCCATGCTTCAGCAGGACTTTTTGGTACATATTTTGTGAAGAAATGTATTTTCTGCAAAAACACAAGTTTCCCTGCCCTGTGCAAAGAAAAAAAAAGTGCTTTTCAGACTGTGAGGAATTTCATAAAGTGAGAAGAACCTCACAGTCCCTGTTTCTGTACATGACAGAGGTTCTTGAACATCTAGAAACCATCCCTTGACTGGAGAACAGAGCCCCCCTCCAAAAAAAAGCATTTTCTGAGGGTCAAGACAAGAAAACAAATACAAATCACTGACTCTCTCACACACGTTTGGATTAATTTAAAGTAGGGTGGGGACTTCACAAGTTGAAAATGGTTGTTTCAGTGAAGCATGTATTTATCAATCTTTCCCTACAGCTCAGGAGAGGGGGAAAAAAAATCAAGAGTTAACAGGTACAAGTGCTGTTATTTCCACTCAATTTAGAATTTAAAATAAATGAAGTGAGTGACATGAACATAGTTCAAGTAGTGTTAATTTGATTCTAAATTTGGGGCTTGTCAATTTGGTCCTCTAGCCTCTTTGAAAAGCAAGCGACTGAACTTATGCCAAATACAAATCTATTTAAAAAAATAATAATGAAAGTTTCCTATAAATACTTGTACCTATGCTTCATGGAATCGTGGATTAGCAAGCCAACTTGGTGGTCATCTGAAGATTATTATGTGAAAGGCAGAGGACACACAAGCAAACACATATTCATATGTCCCAAAGCATCCCATTGCTGGATGCCAGGCTGTGCATTGTCATTGCTGCTTTCTGCCCCAAATATATACAAGTTTTCTCGTCATCATAGGAATGAATTGCAGACCCTTACTTGTATCAAAGCAAACAAAGAGGTCGACTTGTGGAAGCAATGAAGCTTTTCTCTTCTTGTGGTGATGCTAGTGATTGAGAAACATGAAAGCATGAGAACAGCCACGTTGGATCAACACAATGACCTATCTGCTCCAACATTCTGTTATCAACTAGTTCCTTCAAGGGGAAATCTGCCAACAGGAAATGAATTCAGCTGCACCTTCTATACCATGTTTCCTAGCAACTTTGGCCCTTTCTACACTTTACCATTTTCCATCATCCTGTCATGATCCTGGCAGATGGGAGCACAACCTGAACACTCCTCTCTGCACCTGGCCTGCTGCCTGAAGAAGGGTAGCATGAGGGACATGTGCCTTCCTTCTGCAGTGCTGCTAACCACTTCCCATGCTGCAATGGGAAAGGAAGCACCTAGATGGCACTTCTTCCTTTTCTGCATGGCCACTGGCAACAGGAGCATTGCATGATCATGGGCCATTACCAGATTTTTTCTGGTAAAGGACTATCCGATGATTGCAATGGCTGGGGATGAGTGGGCAGTGGGACCGTGACAACATCATGCGAAAGCAAGTCTCACAGACTGGCAGCAGTGTGTCCCCATCCTGGGACAGTGATGTCGTGCAGAAATGGCCTTTGTCTGCAATACTGGAGGCAACAGTCAGAAGCCAACCAGACTAGTACCCAATGACCAAGCCTGTGTCTTTGGACACAGCCCCATCCGGTCATCTGCATAGCCTCAATTTGGGTTATTATTCAGAACATTTTATATCACTTTTCATTTTGAAAAAATCCACAAGAGACATAGAGTAAACAATTCTAGGTATTGGTCGTACTGGAACATGCATGAGCTGCAGCATTCAGTATTCCTTGTCATTGGTTTTGCTGGCAAGGGCTAATGGGAGTTGCAATAACATATTCAGGGACATAATCTTCCTACTCCTCTGCTGCAGTGTGGTTTTATGCTGGAAGATGTGTGACATGCCTCACTTGGTGAATCACTCCTGAAAATGTAAAGTTGAAGGATTTCACAGCTGGAATCCATTGGTTGTTGTGGGTTTTCCAGGCTTTGAGGCTGTGCTATTAGTATTTTCTCCTACTAAATACTAATAGAACACAGTCTCAAAGCCCGGAAAACCCACAACAAACACTTCTGAAAATGTTTGAAGAGTTTCAAGAAATGCCAGAGCAATTTTGGAGAAACACAAACTTCATTTCACATCAATTCAAGAAGGATATTGACAAGTTGGAACATGTCCAGAGGAGGGCAATCAAAATGGTGAAGGGACTGGAAGCCATGAAGCCCTGTGATGAGTGGCTTAGGGAACTGGGTATGTTTAGTCTGCAGAAGAGAAGGTTAAGAGGGGACATGATAGCCATGTTTAAATATTTAAAGGGATGTCATGTCGAGGAGGGAGCAGGCTTGTTCTCTACCGCTCCAGAGACTAGGACAAGGAGCAATGGATTCAAGCTGCAGGAAAGGAGATTCCACTTGAACCTCAGGAAGAACTTCCTGATGGTCAGAGCTGTCCAGCAGTGGAATACGCTGCCTTGGAGTGTGGTAGAGTCTCCTCCTTTGGAGGTTTTTAAGCAGAGGCTGGATGGCCATCTGTTGGGAATGCTTTGATGGGTGTCCTGCATGGCAGGGGGTTGGACTGGATGACCCCTGTGGTCTCTTCCAACTCTATGATTTCATGATTCTAATATTTTCATTAGCTTCATCTATAATTGCTATCTAGGTTCACCTGACATTTGATAACTAGTTGCTCCTGACATCTACCTGTCTTGCAATATAGTTGGGTGTACCTAAGTTGATATGGTAACAATTGATGAATGGATGGTATCAATCAAGGAGAAACTAAGATCTCTGAGGATGCTTACTACCCTCAACTAAACTGTCAACTTATCTAGAAATTCTTCAGATATCCATTCCTGCAAGAGTCAGAATCTCCAAATTCAAGTTTCCTTATAGTTGAAATGAGATGGTGACAAAGTATGGATAGAAAAAACCCTGTGGAGATATTATGAATCATCGCAAAACTCTCTTGGCTTCCCTCAAATTCTTCAGATTTTTTGGCCACCAATTTCACTTCCAGATTCAGATTAATAAATACCAGATAATATAGCATGTGTATGCCTGGAAACACCTCTCTACCACATGAAGAAACCTTTCTTGACTTCCCATGAAGAAGAAATGTCACTTCAAATCGTGGTTTTGATGACAGTTCTGTTTGGGCCTTTGGACAGGACAATGGGACAGGTGACTCTTGTTCTCTTCCATTTCTGTCTTTGTATAGGAAAGAATACTCTTTATCCTTCCTGATCCTCCCAGAAACCTTCCCCCGTCCTTCTCTTCTTTTCTGACTCTCTCTTTCCCTTTCCCTCCTTCCTCTGAAATAAACAGAGCAGCAATGATGGAAAACAAGTTGATATGAGTTACTGATGTCAATCCATCACCCAAATTATTTCCCCTCAGGTAAACGTTAAAGCTCAAGGAAGCATTTCTTTTCTGATGAAGTGTGAGTTTCTTTGGTGCCCGACTTTCAGAGTAATTATGGCTGCTAAGCTGAAGTGGGGCCTTAAACATTTGAGTCAGATCAAGTCATTCAGGAAATATTTAAGGCTCAAATGAGTTTACTATTGGTGTGGTTGGTGGAGATGCTTTATGGTTTATCATAATGTTTGATCAGGTGCTTTGGGATAGTCATTGTAGCTGTTGGGAGATTCTTTTTTTGAAAAAGAGAGAACCTGTTGGTTCCTCTTCTACTGGAAGATTTTTTTAAAAAAACTCTTTTTTTTCTTTTTTCTTTGGATCTGCAGTTGTCAGACTGTTTTTATGATTAACCAGAGAACAGAAAGGCAGAGTCTCTAATTCAGACTTAACAGTTGCATATGTTTCAAGAAGTCTCTGGTGGGTTAAACATTATGAAGATTTTGAATCTTTCTCTCTGGTTTTGAATTATCTTCATTTCACTTCAGCTCCCTCCAACTCTGTCTTCTCTTTTTTTCTCCCCCTCTCAGGCCCATCTCTAAAGAAAGCAATAAGCCTGTCAAAGGAGGAATTAATTAACCAAATCAATCAGTCAGTTTTATTAAGGAATTACAAAGCCCAAGTGCAACATCAATTATTTAGATAATGGGACATCTCAAAGCCTTTTCTTCTCCATTATTGATAAGCCACTACCTATCATCCTGACTGTTTTAGGACTTATTTAGCTGTGAATGAAACCCAAGTCCTTCAGCCATAATGCACGTCAATCACCTAGCACAATTCACAACTTCTCGCTAAGCTGGCAGACCTGGGAGCTAGTCGACTTTTCACACACAAGCCCTTGCTCATGCTGGGGCCATACTTTGACCATTAGATGCAGTCCAAATGAGGCATTATAGATTTGTTGTTGTTCACAATTTAAGTCTAGTTTTCAAAGTGGTGTGTGTGTGTAACTTTTGGTGTTTGCGTGTGTACATTGATAATCTGTTACCACACCCAAAACCTCAACTTTGAGGGGTGTTGTATTTTTCAAACATTAGACATATCTCTAGCTGAAAACATGTTTGGAAAAGTGCTGACTGTAAACACTTAGCCAGGTGAAGATGACCTCAGCATGGTCGGATCCTAACTTCAGAGAGGGTTGGATGGGAAAGCTGAGCACTGATGGGCTTGGGATGATCCTTTGAAGAGGCTGTAAGGGACAAGCAGTCCCATAAACAATAACTGGCAAAACTGCCCAGATGAAGCAATCAAGCACCCCTGCTGTGAGCATATCCTACAGAGACCTTCCCTATTCACCTGACCCAACCAAGACATTAAGAGATTGTCAGGACTCCCATCAAGTCTTTGTCACCTAAAGTTAAGACAATCAGCCCATTCCAAACTCCTTTGTCAACCCCATGAGAAAGCCATTACTGCTTTGTTTATGCACCCTCCTTCAGGGCAGGAAATAGGGTATTCAAACCCCAGGTCCAGACCCAGTAACTCATGGTACCTTGGGCACCACACTACATGTCATCCCCTAGACTCCCATTCCTCTGTTCTACCCTCAAATTCTTGTTTGAACCACTCTGCTTTTGTCTTCTGCTTCAGGATCAGTTTATATCACCCCTTCCACTCGAAATATCTTTGTGTCCAACTTTTCTTGCCTTTCCCTTCAATAGCCTTGCATGGTTTGTAAGATTGCTTAACCTTGTATGTGTCTATTAATTTCCAGTAAAATATTCTTTTAAGTATTGAGTCCACTTTACAGTTAGTATCATTATACCCAGGTGAAAAGATCCTGCTTTACTTTCCTCTCATAGGCCTCCTTTGATCTATAATTCCTCAAATCCTAAGGAGCTGCTGGCCCTGCTGGTGGACCTCAAGGTCCCCCACCTTTTAGGGTGACAGACCCTAGACCTTGCATGGGTTTTGTCTCCATGGAACAGAAGAAACTTGAAGAGGGCCTCTGCATTACCAGCCCAGAAAATTATTCAGGATTGTAAGAGCTCTTGACTTCCCCTCCAGATTTTCTTAAGTGGATGGGGCCATTGCATGCCTACAAAATGGCTGGTAGCTTTAGTCTTGTAAGATGTGGATGATCTCCTCATAGCTGGAGGCACTCAGGAGGATTCTGCCATTAAAACTGAGGGTGGAGTCACTGTTCCACAAATCTGTTGCCACCAGCCATATCTGGTTAGACCTGCCATACTGCTGGCGACCAAACATAGTGAGAGAGAGCCCTTCCAAGACATGAAATATCAGCAGCTGGGATGGGACTGAAAGAGGCTGAAGATTATTTGATTTTACATCACACTTTTCTCACAATATAGGGCCGAAGATAGCTTACAATATCTTAAAACAAAGTATAGCTAAAACAATATATGTTTTTTTAAAAAAAAATGCAATCAAAATATTAATTTAAAATAATTAAAAACACATCCAAAGCATTTTTAAAAATAGCACACATTACCTTACCATGATATGACTGATAAAGAAGATTATTTAATTAGCATAAAATATAAATCATATACTGTTATGACTGAAAAACCATGCTGACAAGGAGGAACGATGAGGACAATGGCTGAACATGTGTGAAAGTAGGTCAGATGGGACCTCAGGGTGTGGCCAGGTCATAATCAAGGGATCAGTTGGGAAACTTCAGTGCTAATGAGCTTGGGATAATCCCCTCAAAAACTCAACCTTCAAATACAATAAAACGCAAAACTGTCTCAATAGAGTAACGGGCTGTCATCTACTCATTCCCTTTTCCTATCAAAACTTTCCTTTGTTTCCTCACCTGCCCAGACATTAAGAAGCTATCACGATTCCCAGCAATGCTTTGTCTAATGCTTAGACCATTAGCCTGTTCGAGACCCCTTTGTTTGCTCTATTAACACTTCCCCTTTCAGGGCAGAAAATGGAAATTTAAACCTTGGTTCTGAGATAGACAACTCATAATACATTGGTCGTTGGTTATCTGCTGCTCAGATTTCCATTCTTGTGCCACCCTCAGACCTTTAGTTGAGCTGCATTATTTCATCTCCTCTCTTCAGGAAAGGCAAATATTGCCCACTTCATCCCAGCTCCTTGCTATCCAATTTTCCTTTGTTTTTTTCAGTTAGCCTCATATGCTTGTGAGACTGCTTGAATCTTGCATGTGTCTGTGATTTTCCCCAAATAAAACATTCTTTTAAATCTCCAACTGTTTCCCCACATTAGTGCCAGTATACAAAGGAGAAAAGATCCTGTAAGGTTAGCTCCCCACTCTTGCTGGCCTCACTTTTTGAGCTAATAATTCCCTACCATTCTACAGAGGCATTGGCATTGTGGATAGGCTGCTGAATCACCCACCTTTTAGGGTAACACACACTCCAATAAAAACTCCATCTCCCCTAAAGGGTTAGGATCTGAAGACCTGTTTAAATAATAATCATAATCATAAATGCATTTGCTTGCCTATGAAATGGCACATAGGTTATCCCTAATGAACATACTTTGGGTGCACATTTCCTCCTTTTGCCTATAGTGTAATTGTACATTTTTTCCCCAAATAAATAAATAAATTTTCAGTTGTGTATATTTATTTCCTCATAATTTGAGAGGGAAAGAAAAAAAGATCTGCCACTTGAAGTTTCTCCCCAGTGACAAGAATCCAAAATATATAAACACACTTTTTGGCTAATAATCTCATAGAGCATGAACTGGCTTTTTTAAAAGTGGCTAAATGGCTAGTATAATTTATTTTTCATTTATATTTAACCCATCTGCTCTCTCTCTCTCTCTTACATACACAAAGACACAGACACAAATATACACATGCATAACATATTCATAGATAAATACTATATTATGCTTCTACCTTTATGTTTTGCACACTCAGAACTCCCTATGAGGAGTTTCTGGAGTCTTCTACAGATGGTTGGACTCTTTCAAATGTTTAAGTTTCACTTAGAATTAATTCAGTTGTGCTGTATCTGCTCTATTGTCCATAAAACATGATTTGCATTCCAGATAGACTGAGATCTTGAAAAAAACAAAGTCTCCACTGATTCCATACTATTTATATTCTCCGCAAATGACCCCCCCCACCAGTCACTTCATGTAAAGACAGTCTTTCTCTTACTCTGCCCCACTGCCTGGAACATGGGAGCGGAGCTGGCCAGCATACACAGGCATGAGACAAGGGAGGCTGTTCTTCTGTCCCCTTGAGAATGCTTGATTTTATTGTATCTGGGCACACAGCCCTAGAGAGGGTGCAAGAGGTGGGGCTTCTGAAATTTACACAGGCCGTGTTTGCACATACAAATAACAACTTGATGCTCCATGAGGAAACCAGCCCCAAGAGATGGCATGGCATACTATGCATATAACCAACCGGTAACCTGGCTGTCTGTCCTATTTCAACATGTACAAGAAAAACATGTCGTTGCCATGCTGTGTTTGTGTCTCCTTGAAGATGGGTGGAAGATTACAGGGTGGAACAAAATGTTATGCTCAACTTGCAGTCACCTTTAAAAATAACAACACTACATCTAGTTCTTCTCTGCATTCCATGCAGCTGCTCCGACCCATAGCAGATCATCCTGCTGCTATGCATTTCCTCACCAGCTCCATTTTAGCCACATCTCACTGCAGTATCCTTTGGGGGAACTGCAACAATACCTTTCCTCTGTCAGAGTTAGCAGGATCTGGCTCATCTGAGCATGAGCAGAGTTTGAACAGTGAAGCAAGGCTTTGCCACGGCAGAGTTTCCCAGTGAAGCAGAAAAAAATTCCAGAGGCTCATTAAGTAGGCTTAGAGGCATAATTTATTGCCTTACTCTAAGACAAAGGCTTTTGGCAAAACGTTCCAGCAGCAATTAAACAAGTAAGAATAATAGAAGATAAATGGGCAGCATCTCCCCTTATAAAATGTAAACTGTCAGCAGCATGACAGGTCCAGCTAGGCAATCCTGACTGGTAGCTGGTAAAGGCAAACACCAGCCTTTTTATGTCCCACTGTCACACTGAACAAGTGGGGTGACCCAATCAGCCTTCTGGTGTGTGGCCTTCTCCAGAATACAAATCATAGCCAAAACAGTCCTGCTGGCCTTGCTCGTCTGGCCACATCACCTCTTCCCCTGCTGTCCACTCAGAGGAAACCATGCCTGCCCAGCATATAACCTTGACATCCTCATGAGGTGTTCGCAGGACATGGGATGGTTGGGGAGAAAGGTAAGGTGGAGGCTGAAAAAAGCAGAAAAGTTCCACTATTCTGTCTGTAATGATGATTCCTTCCTTTGAATTTTACCTTATGCTTGAAAGCCAAAATCACTATTTCCTTCCTCAGACATATTGCCAAAATACTAAATTCATTTATCCATATCCCTAACATGAGATGGAAGCAGAGGTGTAGCTACTAGAAAGGAACAAACTCGGGGGTGGGATTACCCTCCATGAATGTTTTCCTTCAGTCTCCATGTTTCATTTATCACAGTAATTTAGAATTCCTTTTAAACATATAGAAATCCAGTTTAGGCATCCAAAAAATGAGGGACGTGTGAAGCCACTGAAGAAACTCAAACAGCAAATAGGATTTTTTTTTACTTGAAAATAGTTTTCAATGTTTCACTCTCTGCACTGCTAGAAATTTGGTGACTGAAGGGAAACTATATGAAGGGGGATCAGAATTCTTATTTGGGCTGCCAATGCCATCACTCCCCGGCCCCAGCCCTGGATAGGGAGACATGCAATTAGAAGACACTGTCCTGCTGTTCTATCCTTTTCTTCTTAATAGATTTTCATAACACAAAATATGAAGGAAGAGGTGGAAAAATAAGAAGGGTTACCAATAGAGTCTGATAACATCTGGTGCCCCCGTAATATTATGGAAATGAGACTAGGCAATGGCCTCATAACAGCCTTGCCCTGAACTTCTTTTAATGCACAGCATAGTAAGTTGCAATCCGGTAAATGCTTCTCCATGTGTAGAAAAAGTGTGATGGCTTCATTGAGGCTGGTGGAGGTGCCACTACAATAGGCCAATTAATTCATCAAATTTAAGAGTTTACATTGAGTGCTGGAAGTGGACTTGCACATGCAGCAACATTGCACATTGGGTTTATGCACTGTACATTGTTCACTGAAAGTGTACATCACACATTGCACATGGCAGTTTCACAATGCCGTTGCTTGTTGCACATTGTATAATGGCACCCAGCCATTGACATGTCTTGTACAATGTTGCTACTTTTTGTTGAGCTTGTGTACTGCTACTGCTGCATATCTCCACATACAGATATTTATCCTGCACTGAGGGGATGTTGGATTTCAGCCAGTGCATTTTCTCAGCCAACCTCCTCACTGGAGAGGGGTTGACTGGGTCCCAAAGGCCACACTGGACCTCTCAAGGGCCACATAAAGCTCGTGGACCAGACACTTCTCTTCCCTGCCATAGGAGGTTTCATCATAAGCTCCTGCACGCCAACATTTGCCACTATCCAATGGCAACATCTGATTTGAGAAGTTAAAGAGGCTCAGAACTGGTTAACATTTGGATGGGAGAGTGCAAAGTAATCCCAGGGATCTCCAAGTAGAGGTCCTGCCTGAAACACAGGAGAACCTCTATTAGAGGTTGATAAAACCAAGGGTCTGACTCCCTGTTAGGCAGCTCCCTATGAGTCAAGGATGTGGACACCTTCCTGAACACTGCAGAGGGATCACCAGTTTGTTCACGTATAGCAATCAGTAGCTGGAGCCTCTGAGTTTATCTTGGACAGATTTGAATAGCTGGAAGACAAAAGGGTTCTGTCATCAGCCAGCCTCCCATAGGTGTTTTAATTCCTCAATCGTTGCCTGTTCATTACAAGAAACTAAACACAAGAGACACATTAGTAAGTGGGAGCTCTTTTATTCTCATTTTTCTCAATTTGTCTCCCACTGTATTATTTCTCCTGCCAACCTCTTTTCTAGACATGTCTGATTTCTCATTGTTTCTTCCTCTTCTCATTTATTTTTTAGTGTTTGCACACAACACTTTCTCCAGACGATCTCATTAAGGACTGGACTATGAACCTCCTGTTTCTTAACGGAGGAGTAGGTTATAAAACGCAGGAGCTTCCATCAGCATTAAAAGGGACACGGCTCTGTTTACAGCAATGGAATGAGGCCGATCTGCATCCACTGATGATATGAGGAATAGTTACAACACAGTGGGAAATAATCACATCTTGGCTGCCGTTGCACACCTCCAAGAGTGGTTGTTTGTCTCTTTCTCTGAAGAGTATTTTATTTTAATATGTATAATTAAGAGAAGTCATCCAACTTCTGCTAAGTTATTTCAAAACATGTAGGAGGCCATTAAGAAGATCCAAGTAATAGAGTTCTGAACTTCAAAGATTCAAGAGGAAGCCATACTGGTATATTCACATATCCAGTCCACTGCAGCAAGGAAAGTCTTGTTTTCATAGAATTGTAGAATCTTGTTCAACCCCTGCCATGCAGGATTACACAAAGAAAGCACTCCTAAAAGATGGCCATCCCATCTCTGTTTAAAGGCCTTCAAAGATAGAAATATATGGTAAATAGTAAATAGTAAATAGACCTGGTAGATAGATCATGGTAGATAGATATACCATGATTCGAGACAATCTGTTCCAGACCATTCTGCCATTCAAAAAAAAAGTTCTCCCTAATATTGATGTGCAATCTCTTTTCCTTGTAATTTGAATCCACTGCTTCATGTTGTAATCACTGGAACCATTATCTAGATGACAACTCTGCAGACTTTTGAAGATGGCTGTGACATCACCTCTCGTTCTTCTCTTTTCCAAGCTAATAATGAAAGGTGATGTAATAGCTATCTTTATTTTAAAAACAAAAGGGGTGGATGCCATGTGAATTAGATCTCACCTTCTTGTATGTGTATTCCCCCTGATCCTGGTGCTTTTCTTCCTGTCCAGTTCACCTCTAGGATGAGAACAGACCTAAATCTATGGCTATTTCCACCCTACACTGATATAGTGCTCTTATTCCACTTTCCACCTCTTATGGAATTCTGGAGTTTGTAGTTTCCTGAGGCCAAAAAGCTCTCTGGCTGAGAAGTCAAAGGATACCTCCCTAAACTGCAAACCCCAGGATTCCATTGGAGGTTGAAAGTGGAACATAAGCACTATAACGGCATAGGGTGGAAATGGCCTAAGTCAACACTTGCACAACCGGAAGACAAAAAGGCCTTGTCATCAGCCAACCTCCCATGGGTGTATGGATGTAGGTGTGCACTGATACCCCTATGCACACTTCCTATGTACCTTCCTCCCATAGGTGTATTCCTGTATGGCAGTGGATCAGACTAGATGTCCCTTGTGGTTCCTTCCAAATCTATGATTCCATGAACGTAGGCCATGGGAGATATGGTAATATGTGGGATGAGTTCAGCTACACATCTGTATAAATCTTAAATTTAGACCATCTTGTTCATGTTTTATCTGGACATATCCATGGACAAGAACCATGACTGCTAACCCATTTTGCTCCTTGAAATTTAAATTCTTTTGTTTTTAGTCACTTTGAGTCTCCAAGTTCCTACTTGGCTGATACCTACTTTTCCAGAGTTCAGCTGCCAGATAAAAGCAATTTTGCTATTTCTTCTCTGTTTTGCAAAGAATCCCAAGTGTAACTAGAACTTCTTTGCTGGCTGAGGGATTATAGGAACTGTAATCCAAAGACATCTTTTCCAAGCTCTGCTTTTACAGCTGTTTACTTTTGCTTTATTGATGTTCCTTTTCCTTGCCTTAATTTGCATTCATTCTTTGGTTTCATTCACACACGCACACACACACACATATACATACACACATACATATATATATATATATATATAAAAGAAATAACTACAATTCATTCATTGCTATGGGGCACGAGACACTGCTTTTCACAGATTTGGTGGATAAAGAGGGGAAATACATGCAATGGCTATTAGAAAGGCTGATAAACTTTTAGCTAATGGAGATTGAACAGGGGAGAACTATGCATGTCATTGTATATAACACCAAAAGGCCAGATGTTTCCCAAAATTTTCATTCTGCCTATGAAGATGTTTCTTTTAGACGGTCATGTTACTCAAACACTGTGCAGAGCTAGAATCCTCTAAGGGCTAAATATTCTAAAGGCAGCAGATCCTGTTTGATTTTGGAAGCTAAGCAGTCTCAGCCCTGGTTAGTACCTTCACAGAAGACCACCAACAAATTATCAAGTGCTGTAGGCTATATTTCAGAGGAAGAAACTGGTAAAACCATCTCTGAGTATTCCTTGCTTAAGAAAACCCTATAACATTCATGGGGTCACCATAAATTGACAGCCAACTTAAAGGCGCAGACACATATAGACTGTGTTCTCTAAAAAATAAGTGGAAGAAAAGGTTTAACAGCAGCATGGCAGACAGGAGAAGCGCCACATATAATCTAATGTGTTTTTGACATTCTCACAATACCTCAATTTAGCCTGACATTATTAAATACCTGTTCTTCCTGCTCAGTAAAACTGAGCCAAAGGCAAGGCCTTTGGGCTCTTAGTAGTGTCTTAACCATAGAAAATCATCATCATCATCATCATCATCAACATCATCATCATCTCTATCTACTGTTATTCTTGTTCTTGTTATTTTGCATAGTGCATGGCCTACAGATCTTCTGCAGCCCTTGGGATCATTTCTGTGACCCTTGGTGGTTAAAAAAAAAATCAATTTTTTATCCCTTAAATGCCTTTTAGGGAAAATGAGACCCGTTTTTGCCACATTTTGGAGCCTCCCTGGTCCATTTCAGGCCTGGAAAGATCCTTAAAAGAAAAAAAGAAAAGAAAACTAGAAGTGAACCAGAAATCCTTCTGGTTTAACTCTCCAGGATGTATCTGACAAGCTGCCAAAACTCATCAAGATCACAAAGCAGTACCCCTTTCTTTATTGAGATTTAGGTGGGCACCAATGGCTCTGCAAAGAATATCTTTGACCAGATCACCTTGGACTACAAAGGGCTGGATGGAAAAGTGAAGAGTTTAGAGACAATTCTACCAGTGAAAAATAGAGGACCAGACAGGGACAGAAAGATACTGCAGCTGAATGAATGGTTGCGTAGATGGTGTCAGTGGGAGAGATCTGATTTCCAGGGCCATGTTTTTCACTTCTTAGACAATGAGCTACATCCCATGAAGACCAGAAAAATGTCTTGGGCTGAAGCACAGCAAATCTGACCAAATCCTTGAGGGGTTGGATCCTTGAGGGGTTGGAGATCAAAGCTTGAGCATTTGTCCAAAAGCAATCTCTGAACATAAGAATGTAAATTCTAGAGGAATTCACTCCTTGACATGACGTCCCTTCAAATATTTAAACATGGCTATCATGTCCCCTCTTAATGTTCTCTTCTGCAGACTAAACATAGCCAGCTCCCTAAGCTGCTCCTCATAGGGCTTCATGGCTTCCAGAACCTTCACTATTTTGGTTGCCCTCCTCTGGATACGTTCCAGAGGAGGAACCAACAGGTTCCAACAGGGAGGAGTTGGTCACTAGAATAAAACCAGTTGGCATTTTAGCAGGGGAATGGCCAAGTAATGCTAGAATCCATGACTGTGTGACAGGTCAAAAAGCAGTTCAGTCCTCCTTCCATGTTTGTAGGTTTGACCTTCATGAACCTGATTATTCATAACGTGCCCTCTTAACTCTCCCTCCTCCCATTCCCCTGCCTTTCCTATGGGTATGCCTGTCTTCCTTCCACGGACCTGAGCAAAAAGCCAAGCCAATGGCAGGGGGCAGCCCCACATCTGTGCCTTCTCTGGTTGTGGCGCTGCCACTTCCCATTCACTTGCCTATCACCCCAGGCACCTGGTGTGATGAATGAATGAGTTCCAGAGGGAAAAAGTACGGTCCTGAACCAAACTGAAATGGCCACACGCAGTGCATTGTTGAAAGGAGGGGTTTGGATTGTGAAGCGAGGATTCTTTGAACTGTGAAACTGAGAACACACGGAATGCTAATTTGGCTTGAGAAGAAAGTTTGCAAAACAATAAGGACTTGGCACCAACAGAATGTACTCTTGAGATGCACAGATCCAGAAGTGTGGCTTCCTTAATTGCCATGTGATGTTGCCTACAATGTATATCTACTTTGATTGTCTTCTTGTTTCATCCACCTTCACTAATTCACGATATTCAACAGTGATCAATACCTTTATTAAGAAAACAGTTAAGTTCTTATGTGTAAAGGCAGAAGAAACGGGGAGCCTTGAAAAGCCTGGCACACCCTCAGACGGGCCAGCGGTGATGTATTTCTGACCCTACCCTACCCTGCATGGCCGAGAACCACTGAGGCATTTGATACATTTCCTGACAACATGATATATGACCAATTCTTCTGCAAGCAACCTTTTATTAGTAAGGTACAAGATGATATGAACTATTCTTTTAATTGCTTGATTGCCTTTATACAATGGAAGTACTTGGAACTATAGCAACCAGCAAAACATGTCCTTTTCCTCAAGAAATGGGGAATATGACTATAAAGAGGGGAAGATTTTCGACTCACTTTCATGACCCTTGGCTGCAGCAGAGGGCATCCATACCTTCGAGGACATCTGACCAATGTTCGGCGAAGGACCGTCTTGTGAGTATGTAGAATGAATGTGAAATGTGAATGTGTGAAAGAAAGCTCTTGATACGGAAATGTGATTTTTGTATTTCATGTCTTAATAAATGTTACATGCATAGTGGTTAAACCCAGATCTGGTTTCCTATGTGTCTTCTGTTGGGATCCTATAGTCCAGGGTGGCTGAATTTCTCTCTGGGTCAAACGTACCAACAATCTCGGTCCATGACACTGGAAGGCAGTGCAGCCAGGCAAAACACAAGTGAATGGGGGGAGCACAGGTGTCCCTTAGCCTCCAGCAATTGCTTACACCTGATATAGTGTGTAGGCTCTTATATGAACCCCTATCTCCTCTAAGATGTTTCAGAATCACTCCAAACAATGCAGCATGTTCCATCAGTGCTCCATGTTATAACTGATGTCTGTCGTGTATTTGGTGGTTTTCATTCAGATCCTTTGTAAATCTTCTGGTAAACAAGCTCCATGGAGTCCAACTGAGCTTGTGAAAAATACGTGTCTATTTGATTGGAGCTTTGCAGTTTCAACAGTCCAGCCAAAATCAAGAACTTTTCAGTCCCATGTGTATATTTTCTGTGGGTGGCTCAGAGGAGTTTCAATTTCCTGGATTGTGCCCTTAGCTTAATTTTCTTGCAAGCCGCTGCACCATGCAGCCAAGATTATTATTATTTTTTTAAAAAAAAAAAGATAAATAGAAAAGCTGCTGCATATATGAGAAAAGGAAGAAGGGAAGCAATTGTGGAAGCTAACCTTCCTCCATGCCTCTGACAACAAAACTGCCATTGAAACAAATGTAGATGAGGGGGGCACTGAGCCATACAGAAACCAAGTAATTATCTATAGTTACTGGCCTTATTATCTCTCCAAATGTTTGCTAAAAATTCTATTGGGCAACCATCTGGACTGGGAGATTTATCCATGGGTTGCTGCTTCTAACTTTCCCTCTAATTCTTCCCTGCCATCTTCTCTTTAATAATTTAACTGACTCTTAGTGAGCATTCCAGGTTGACCAAGTGAGTATATTTGCGGTGATATACAGATCTCAGCTATTCCTTGAAAGTTTCTCTTTGCTCTCCACAAGAGGATCTAAGGGACCCTGTGCCATCTGTTATAAGGGCTTTGCTGATTTATCTCCCCCGTCCTCCTGTCTCTCCTCCTCCTTACTTCTTTCTCTTCTCCCTGCTCTCCCCCCCCTTTCCTAAATTACTTGGTCTAATAGGATCTCTAATTGGTTGCTTTGCTCCTGCATCTACTTATGTGTAATACGCATTGCTTCACCCTCTCCAACACATTTACAATTGGGTCCCCCTCCCCCTCTGCTTTCTAAGACACTGTTGAAGTTTTATTACTGCCTCTCTGAACAGCAAATATCCCTTTTCCCATTCAAGCAGCAATAAATAATTCAATAAGGTGGCATCAATAACTACAGCCCAGTTGCTTAGCTCAGATCCCATCTGTGGCTTGCCGTGAAGGTCATTACTACACCAAACTGCTAATTTTCCTCTTGCTTGGTATTGGACTTTGCCTGACTGCAAGTAGAATTCAAGTCCTGGATCAACTATGGACACAGCTGGATAGAAATGCATTGGCCTCGCTCCTCTATTCTTCTTCATTTTAAAGGGAATGCATGTGACTGATACTCCAGCTACGTTTACATTGGGACGGAAAGTGTGGCATAATGGCTGTGTGTGAGCCCCAGACTCCATTTCTGTGTCTCTTAAAGCTCCCTAATATTAGTCCACCAAATGTCCATGAACCCTCCTATTTTTAAAAAACGACCATGATTGGAGAGGGGGTGAAAATTGTCCCAACATCGTGCCCAGAGCTTCCCAAATACTCCAAAAGGTTAAATTATTCAGAAATATTCTCCCCAAACCCTCTGAAACCCCAGATACCTTCTTCTACCTCTTCTACCAACCCATATAGCATTTGGAAGTGCTGCAACACCAGTTCTGGTCACCATTTTGTCTGAGACACAGAAGAAAAGGAAGACATTTTGTTAGTGACAAGTAAATGAGGTCCATGGCTAAATCAAGGAAATGAGTCCCTGATCCATGCTTGGTTTAGATTCTGTATTGTTTCTTATCACCATTGTTTCTCATTAATTATTCAGAATTGTCTGGCGTATATCCTATGGTTCAACTTATTGTATTACCTCTTCTCCTGAGAGGAACTCCAGAAAGCCATTCACCCAGTGGTGGCCTCATAGCCACGAAACCTCCTTCCTCTGGGAAGTTCCTTTAGAGCAGTGGTTCTCAACCTGTGGGTCCCCAGATGTTCGTGGACTTCAGCTCCCAGAAGCCCCAGCCACTATGGTCAATGCTCAGGGCTTCTGGGAGATGAAGTCCACAAACATCTGGGGACCCACAGCTTGAGAACCACTGCTTTAGAGAGTTCCTCACTAAAAAGTAAGCCCACACACACACAAACACACACACACACACATACACACACGATTTAGAAACATTGGTGGCTTTCCAACCTCTTCTTATTGTTGAGCTTACATACAGTTTGCATAAAATGTGGGCCAATGTGTAGAAAAATTACTTCTTTTGAGTGACAGATGTAAACTGGAGGAAAGCTTATATAATCCATAAGACACCAGAAAACTCAGCTTAGCTTTGTTTGTCTGCCTGTTTTCAAAGTGTTCGCACTGTAGCAAAACTGTCTCAAACCTAATGACCTTTGATTGTATTGATCTTCAGCAACCTCTCACTGGGAACAATATAAGCTGAAGTTTGAAACATCTGAAGGCTACTAAGCCATGGATTCTGATCTAGCACTCCATAAAGAAAGAAATCTTGTGTGGATCCAAGCTATCAGATAGACAATTTCCAGGCTACCAGGCAGACAGACTCCATCGAGCCTGCCTAGATCCCAAGATCCACTGGAGAGGTCTTTCTTTCAGTACATCACCTTCACAAGTGTGGTGGGAATACAAGATAGCACCCTCTTGGTGGCTGACCCTAGACTTTGGAACTCCTTCTCTAGGAAGTCTGTGAAGGCCCCCTGCTGCTATCCTTCTGTTGGTAGGAATTTGCTTTCTTAATTCAGACAGGCTTTTAGAACTGTCAGCTTTTTAATGGCTGTTAGAGGGCACAGCATTGTTTTAAAATATGTTTTGTTAAAAAATATTTTCAAA
Source organism: Iguana delicatissima (assembly GCA_948472985.1). NCBI lineage: Eukaryota > Metazoa > Chordata > Lepidosauria > Squamata > Iguanidae > Iguana > Iguana delicatissima. The sequence continues at coordinate 50,871 of CAOKZL010002748.1, read as the reverse complement.
GCACGTGGTCTAGATTGTTTCAGGATGGTTCATTGTTTATTCTATTTTAATGTTGAATTACATATATTTTTAGTGATTTTGTAATAATTCTGAGGAGAAACCAGAGTATGTTATTCATACAATGAATAATTTTAATTTGCAAGCTACTCTGAGTCCTAATCTTGCTTTTTTAAAAAAGTGAGATATAAATAAAAATTCATCATTATTATCAGCAGCAGCAACGGCAGGGATCTGAACTTGGAAAGTAATTCAGGGGCAGTGGAATCTGGAAACGGTAGGTGAGAATCATCTCAGTGACTTACACTGGTATTGATGACCAACCCGGGAACATTAAAGGCCATTTCCGCACTGCACTTTTATAGCGTGATTATTCCACTATCAACATCCTAAAGACACGGAAGAGTGGGTTAGATAAGGGCCACTTAATTTGGCTTAATTTACTGAAGATTTGTTGGCCTGGAAATGAGCAAGGAAGTTGGAGCAAACTGAGGCAAGCATTGGAGATGGAGTTGCCATCATCAGGGAATCCTGTGGTATGAGAAAAAAACTTGGATATTTCCTCAAACTAAGAGCCAGCCCTGACCTTAGGAATGGTTGTTGAACTGGAGGCATTAGAGTGAAAAAGAAAGAAAAAAAGTTCCCCATGTTCTTGTGAAGCTATGCAGCTCAGGCCCAGCTGAATTCTGTACTGAGTTTTCTGCAGTAGCATTACTCTTACCATTGTTACCCTGAGAGGTGGGGGGTCCACCCACAATGCCAGCATCTCCTTAAATGTGGGAAATTATAGGTGAAAGCTAGCCATTGAGTGGAGGGTAATGGCAGGATATTTTCACCTACGTATACCAGTACTAACTGTAGAGAGGACTCCAGTTAAAGTTAAACAAAGTATTTTATTTGAATTGACAAAAATGTAAGAAACCAGACTTCTCTTAAGAAGTATACAAGACCATTGGAAAGTGAGGCATGAAAGGCTGGATAGAGAGACACTGGGTGGAAAGGACAATAGTTGCCAGTCCTGAAGAAGGGTTCCCAGCATAAAGGAATGGCAGCCTAGGGCACACTATATACTGCGTACTACAATTGTCTGGAGTTGAAGCTAGGCTTTTGATACCCTCTTTCACACCCAAAAGGGATGCATTGACAAAGCCATTATGACTTTCCCATGGGACTGAAAAAGGGGTCCAAAATAGGCTGATTGCTTAACTCTAGAATGACAAAGCATTGCTGGGATTCATGACAATCACTTAATGTTTGGTCGGGTAGGGTGTATAGGGGAGATCTAAATAAGGCAAGATTAAGGGATGGTCTCTGACTGCTTACTAATCTTCTGGGCAGTTTGCCTTTTATTGTATTCAAAAATGCCAAGAGCCTGAAGCAGTGAAGAGATTAGCACAAACCCATCAATGCTAGGTATTCTGCATAATCCTATCTGAACTTTCATGGCTTCAAACACCTCTCCAGCCAGCATAACCCTTAACTTGTTCTCTGGTGAGTGTAATCCCAATCATGTTTCCAATCATTAATCAGTTCAATTTATGAAAAATTCATCTCACATCTCTCGTAAGAGGGGTGGTAGGAGTAGGGTAACACCATGAGGAATAACCTCTCCATCACCCTAATGAGGTCTGAGATTCCACATCTCCACATGTGAAATGATGCCTTAGTTGCCATGCACAACCCTTGTTTGGGTTGGGGAACTGACCCAAGAAACCAAATATGCAACTAAATATGCCATCAAATGTAAATGTGTGCAGTGCAGGGTGTGTATCTATATGTAATGAGCATCAACTTGCAGTGTCAATACACATCCATGTGGATGGCACTGTCTGCAAAGCTTGATTCTGCAACCTTGAACTGAATGTGGTCATTCAACACCAGATAAAAATACTCAAATGTTTCTGTAAGGAAACTTTCACATGTATAAAACTCTAACAGACACCAGCCCAGCAAAAGTGTTCTCCCATCAATATGTGCCTTTCCCCCCTGTTTTGGAGCGACTTGAGGAGCTATATACTTCATTGTGTCTCTGCACAAAGTTCTGTGAACTATTAAACACACTCTCCATACAACTGAAAGACCTCATTATGTTGGATTTTTTGCTGGTGTACTAGGAAGTGTATTGAAATATGCAAGAGCAAAGGACTTATTGGGTGTTCTTACTGGAGGATGATGGGAAGTGGGTTGATGGGGAGATAATGGTGCTGAATAGTTGAGAATTGTCCCTGGCATTAAAGAGATGAATTAAAGCCCATTGGAAGGGCTGGCATTGTTTCCATTGTCTCTGGGTCATGCCCTGTATAATGTTCTTAGCTTCTGTTTGTGCCAGAGATAATCAGTATGCATTCAGAATTCATGAAGCCCTGCTTAATCACTCAGCTGAGGTTCAAGAGTCACATTTCTAAGTAGTACTCAAAGACCAAAAAAAGAAAAGGAAAGAAAAAAGTTTATGTCTCTTGTGTTGAAGCATTCAAGATAGTTTGGCTGTGGTTGGGTACCAGGCCTCCATGCATGTACATCTCAAGTGAGCAGGATATCACTTCTTCTAAGAAAATTGGCCATAATGTCCCACATACCTGGAACTGGACAGCACTATAGATGATGATGATGATGATAGAACACTTTCACTTTTCTCTTTTGATCTTGGTTGTCTTGTTCAGCACCAGGCTGCATCATCAGCAAAACGGTGTGGTATGGCTCCAGTTTGAGCTTCTATAGACAGAATTATCACATCTTTCAATTTCAGCCCTCCTTGTCTCCTGCCTTCCATGAGTAGGGCTGGCCTCCTCCTTTTGAATGTCCTACTGCTGGCAGGCAAAGAACTTTCAATTCAGTCGATCGTTCGGGAATTACCTAGCTGTAAGTATTCGGAAGGGCCTTATTTGCATGTTAATATCAAAAATTGGCCAGAATCCTGTTGGTGAATTATGATGGTGTAAATTGGATCTATTCCATCTTAGCCACATTTTTTTTTGGTAATTGCATGGCTCAGAATTGTTTGCTGCTCAACGACCAAAATCCCCTACTGCAAAAAATACGTTCCTGTGTTACTGGAGAATAGGGGGAATCAGTGCAGGTGTGCCCATCTATTTCCCTGTAGCTGGATATGCTGCAAGGATGTCATCTTCAAGGATGTCCTGAGGACTCCCAGAGGTCACTGTAGATGTCTGTTGCAGTACACTATTTCCAAGGGCATTCCTATCAAATTTGCAGATGACACCAAATTAGGAAGTGTAGCTAACACCCCAGAGGGCAAGATCACAATGTACAATGATCTAAACAGATTAGAGAGCTGCGCCAAAGCTAACAAAAGGGATTTCAAGAGGAAGAAATGTAAGGTACCACATTTGGGCAGAAAAAAAATGAAATGTACAGATTTAAGATGGGTGAAACCTGGCTTGACCACAATACACGTGAAAAGGATCTAGGAGTCTTAGTAGATCACAAGCTGAATATGAGTCAGCAGTGTGATGCAGCAGCTAAAAAAGCCAATACGATTTTAGGCTGCATCAATAAAAGTGTAATTTCTAGGTCAAGAGAAGTAATATTACCATTCTTTTCTGCTTTGGTCAGGCCCCACCTGGAATATGATGTCCAGTTCTGGGCACCACAATTCAGGAACAATATTGACAAACTGGAATGTGTGCAGAGGAGGGCAACCAAAATGGTCAAAGGCCAGGAAATCACGAAGCCTTATAAGGGGTGGCTTAGGGAAGTGGGTATGTTTACCCTGGAGAAAAGAAGGTAAAGAGGTGACATGATAGCTCTGTTCAAATAATTGAAGGGAAGTCATAAGGAAGATGGAGCAAGCCTGTTTTCTGCTGTTCCAGAGACTAGGACAAGGAGCAATGGTTTTAAACTACAGGTAAAGAGATTTCATCTAATCGTTAGGAAGGACTTCCTGATGGTAAGAGCAGTTCAACAGAGGAATACACTGCCTCAGAGTGTGATGTTGTCTCCTTCTTTGGAAGTTTTTAAAGAGACATTGGATGGCCATCTGTGGTGAATGCTATGATGGCATATTCCTTCATGGCAGGGAGTTGAATTCAGTGACTCTTGTGGTCTCTTACAGCTCTGTATGTCTGTGATTATATGGTTCTAAATCCAGCTGCATATGTATTCACCGATCACCCTTTTCTCCAGTTGCACAGAAATGACTCTTTTGTGGGGCCACGTCACTAAAGATGGGTTCTAGGTGAAAGCGTATGAAGATGTAGCTTCATGACACATACACATCCCTCAGTGAAGGACTCCAGACATTATTTAATAGTGTTATTAATAGAGTGACTGGAATCCTGTTGGTGTATTATGTGTGTATGTTTCCTTATAGAAACAGTCGAACACTGGCTTTCAGGATTGTAGGGGTACAGTTTTGTCCACGGTGCCACTGAGCGTGGAAGTGTGCCAGAGAATGACCACTCTATCGTATATACAGTCGTGTAACTTTGCCTTTCTAAAGGGTTGTGAAGTACAATCAGTGTCTTCATCTCCACACCAAGAGATATATACTCCGGAAACCTAATGCGGGGTCTTGGGCATTGGCCGTTGTCTTGTTGGCTGGAATACTGCTAGTGATTTATGGATGCATAAATTCAATCACACATGTGTTTGTAGTTTTTTGGCCATGGTGCAAAATCTATTTTCAGTTGAAGGTTATAGAAATGGAGTTAAATATGTGGTGCTATTGCTCATGGAGAAAGAATGTAAAACCTTTGTGAATGTTATTCTCTTAGGAAAGATTTAACATTTTCTTGCGAGAAAAAAAATCTTAGCACGAAACAGAAATTTCTAAGCAGAAAACAATTTAACAGGCTTCTTGCAGAAAAAATATAATTTTCTGTAAATAACTGTTATCTGTGTAAAAAAAAATACTGGCCAGTACTGTACCTCAGCCACTTAGTGAATTATACAGAGGAGTAAATCCAGGTGAGCAAATCCATTTTCATAACTGCTGTGTAGTCATGATTTGCCAGGATTGTAACTCCTCTCTCAGGCCATTTCCGCACTAGACTGTTATAGCGCTTAGGTTCCACTTTCAACATCCTATGGAATCCTGGGGTTTGCAGTTTCGGGAGGGGCCGGATGGATTCCAGGATTCCATAGGATGTTGAAAGTGGAACCATAGCGCTATAACAGGCTAGTGTGGAAATGGCCTCAGCCTACTTTGCCATGGGTCAACTGCATGGGAAGAAGAAGTTCTACTCTGCTGGTGATCAGAACTTGTGCAAATGACGTTTCTGTCAGGGTATTTTTTGGGGGAGTGGGAGGTGGGGGGTATTTAGGCCAGAAGAGGATGGAATATTGGCCAGTGTTTCTCTGTGCCAAAAAACCTTCATGTTTCTTTTTCGTGTGCGCGCATGTGTGTGTGCACATGCATGCAGACTTAGCCCTGAGGGGCAAATATTCTGACCCTTCTAGGATTCTCCTCATCACAGTTTCCCAGTACTTGAGAAATCATTTCATTTGATCAGTTTTCAAATATTTTTAGAATAGGTTTGCTATTCCTAGCATGTGATGTCCTTGTACATTGAACATGGAGGTGCACACGGAGCATTGCCAATATACTTTTCCACTTGGTTGTACCTTCAGTTGCATGGAGGAGCAATTTACTCATCCACGATCATCATGAAACTTGGTGAATGCAAAGTTATCCTATGTGCCCTTGATGTAGGAGGATCTCAGCTGGTATTTGCATCCATTTTTAATTTTTGTATGTGTGTGCATGTGTATGAACCCCCTTGAGCCCCAGTTTTGCCGGAAAGGCCAGATAGAAATTGAACAAGTAACTGTGTACATTTTTATAAATGGATTAAAAGGAAACAGCAAGTCAGATACACTGTATGTAATGGACCCCCCTTTCTGACATCAATACTGAGGAGGATTAGCCTGGAAAAGAGAAGGTTAAGAGGTGACATGATAATCATGTTTAAATATTTGAAAGAATGTTATGTTGAAAATGGGGCAGGCTTGTTTTCTGCTGCTCCAGAGACTAGAACGTGGAGCAATGGATTCAAATTACAGGGAAAGAGATTCCACCTAAACAATAGGAAGAAATTCCTCATGGCAAGAGCAGTTCGACACTGGAATACCCTGCCTTGGAGTGTGGTGGATTCTTCTTCTTTGAAAGTTTTTAAACAGAGGCTGGATGGTCATTTGCTAGGTGTGCCTTTTGTGTCCTTTTTCCTGGATGGTAGGGAGTTGGAATCGATTGCCTTTATGGTTTCTTCCAACTCTATGATTCTATAAGTTGAGTCTCAATTCTGGGAGCCAACTTTAACAGAAAAAAAAAAAAAGGAAGTGGTGGTGGGGTGTTAAGGAGTTAAATGTCAATAACTAGAAAATCAAAGCTCCCGTCCTGTCACTCTCTTTCCAACCATGGCTGAGCTATGCTCCAGCCAGACTTTCAACCCCTTCCCATGGATGTCAATCTTCAATCCTCCTCGGCCTTTTCTGCCTACCAAAAGCCCCATCCGGTCATTCCTTTTCCTACTTTGCTTCAGCTATGCTTCAGATAGACTGTGGACATTTCCGCACTAGGCTTTAATAGCGCTATGATTCCACTTTCAACCTCCTATGGAGTCCTGGGGTTTGCAGTTTCGGGAGGGGCTGCCTGGCCCCTCCCGAAACTGCAAACCCCAGGATTCCATAGGATGTTTCAAGTGGAATCATAGCGCTATTAAAGTCTAGTGCGGAAATGGCTACTGTGAACTGGTTTTTAAGGGTTTAAACTTTAAGGGAGTGCAGCATACCTCTTCTGGTAGCTTCCTTGTGAGCAAGCAGGATTTAATCCAACCCCTAAACCATGAAAGGACAGGGAGAACCTACAAAAGGAAGCTATACCCCACTCTTGTGGCTGGAAGAGGTATAATAATACAGTAATAACATAGCTTCCGCAAACCCCTATCTAGCACAGACTCTCTTACATAATTACATTTCTTAAATGTGTTTGTTTTGACTCTTAACTCTCTCTTTTGTTCCTTCTCTTTGTTTTTCTCTCCCTCATCTCCTTTCAGGAAAATAAGGGTTGGTGGAACCAGCAATGTAGCATTTCAGAGTAAACTGTTCCAGTCTTCTCTTCCCTGCCCCACCTTGTTAATTTTGTGTAAGTGGGGGCTTTTTCTAGAGAAATGCAATAAACCGAGAGGTTTCCTTCAGACATCTGAATTGGTTCTGTTGCAACTGTATTTTGCTCTGTGAGTTTTGCATATGTGTGTAGGTGAGATCTTTGGCACCCATTGCACGTATCTTCTAAAAATTCCTTCCCCGAGAAAAAGCAAAAATTCTACTGTCTATGCTTGACAATTTCTCTTTTTCCCTTCCATCAAACCTGTTTTCTGATGTTCCCATTTGTCTTTTTTTTTTTTAAAAGAAATCCTTCTACCAACATCCATAATTCATTTTTGTCAGTAGCTATTACTATGATGTAAGATGTTTCTTGCTGTACATTGCTCTTGGCCTCCTACTGGCTGTTATGACCACTTGACGAGTGAGTTACTCTGTATTCTGTGATTTGTGTGTGGATTAAAAAAAAAGAAACCTTAAAAGGTAGAGGAGAGGTGGCATTCACAACAAAGAAGGAATTTTTCTCTACCCCTCTCCCAGAAATGCCCGGCTTAGACCATTTCCGCACTAGACTGTTAAAGTGTTATTATTCCACTTTCAATATCCTATGGAATCCTGGGATTTGCAGGCCCTTCCTTAAACTGCAAACCTCAGGATTCCACAGGAGGTTGTAAGTGGAATAATAGCACTATAACAGTCTAGTGTTGAAATGGCCTTAGGCTCAGATGGTAAAACCATACTCCTTGTTCACTTAAGAACTTAACTGCATGGCTAAATCATTCCCATGGAATTGTGAGTGGACAAGATAAATCACCACAGCCTTAGGATATGGTGGAACTTCCACAAATTACTTCGCTCCACTTCTGCCATTTGTGTCTTTTTCCTGCCCCATTCCCTCCAACTGTCTGATTTGGTAGGAACAGTCTTGATTAATCCCCTGTCATCCCATCTTTTTTCAACTGCTTTTAAACTGTCCAAGTTTCTCCCTCTTCTTCCCAATTTCCCCCTTCATCCTCAGCTTACTTCCATTCATGCAAACTGAAGATGTGTGACACCTGGATTGACACTAGTATATGTGAAAAGGGTCCAGGAGTCTTAGTAGACCACAGGCTGAATATGAGGCAGCAGTGTGATGCGGCAGCCAAAGAAGCCAATGCAATTCTGGGCTGCATCAACAGTAGTATAGTGTCTAGGTCAAGGAAAGAAACTGGATAAGTACCACTCTCTTCTGCTTTGTTCAAATCCCACCTGAAAGTTTTGGCCCCATAGTTCTGGAAGGACGTTGATAAGCTGGAATGTGTCCATAGGAAGGTGACCAAAATGGTACAAGACCTGGAAACCATGCCATATGAGGAGCAACTTAGGGACATGGGTATTTTTAGCCTGGAGAAGAGAAGGTTAAGAGGTGATGTGATAGCTATGTTTAAATATTTGAAGGGATGTCATATGGAACAAGCCTGTTTTCTGCTACTCCAGAGACTAGGACAAGGAGTAATGGATTCAAACCACAGGAAAAGAGATTCCGTCTAAACCTGAGGGAGAATTTCCTAACAGTCAGAGCTGTTTGGCTGTGGAATCTTCTGCCTAGGAGTCTGGTGGAGTCTCCTCCTTCTTTGGAGGTTTTTAAGCAGAGGCTGTGTGGCATCTGTTGGGAGTGCTTTGAGTGTGTGTTCCTGCACGGCAGAAGGGGGTTGGACTCCATGGCCATTGGGGTCTCTTCCAACTCTATGATTCTAAGATGTCAAAATGGAAAAATAGTTGTCATTCAGCTAACCCAGTGAGGGGAGAAGTGCGGGGGAACCTGGGCAGCCTGAGGCAAAAGTAAACTGCTGTAGCCAACCCTAGCTTGTGTGTTCTTTCTCATTTATAACTTGTGCCATCCTGACCACACTCTGATGGTGCTTGGCCCCGTCTGTCCCACTTTTAGTCTTCATTTTTGTAATGTTGGATGGCATGCACTGAAAAAACATTGAATCTACAAGCAATCCAAAGCTGTGCACCAGTGAGTGCTCATTAATACTCCTCTCTCTCTCTGCGTATGAAAAATGTTCCTGTGCAAATTTGATTTGGGATGTCTTAACCCTGTGGGTGCTTAGGGCCCTCAGGAGACCTTGGAGGGTTACACCGCCAATGCCCTCCTTGTGAAAAATTAAAATTGTCCCTAGGAGACCCACGTGCCCTCTCTGAGGTGTGAAAGTTATTTTCAGCTTGCTTTGCCCCCACACATGCCATTTTGTACCCATAAGAGGCTCTGGCAATGGTGAGCATCAAACATGGCAATATGACTCCATTCCCCCTAGAGGGTATGAGGGCATTTAGGGTTTTTTTCTTAAATTGACTTTTGGGGGAGGCCACAAAAATGATCCTGAGTGTGTCATGCACTTCCATACCCCTGCTTTTGTTGTCATGTGCCCTCAAATCATTTCCAACTTATGGCAACCCTTAGGAGAACATCTCAAAGGGGTTTCTGGGTCTGAGAGTATGTGAAACTCCCACTGGGTTTCCATGGCTGAGTAGGGGATCAAACCCTGGTTTAGGGTTGTAGTCCAATGCTCAAATCACTGCACCACACTAGCTCTCAATACCCTGTGTTATCCCCGTAATTTTCTACTTGCCCAAACTAAAATGTAGCCCACATTCAAACTGGTAGCAGAAAAATTTAGCAGAAAAATTGAGAAAAGCCCAGAGAGCATTAGATAAGGCTTTTTTTTTTCCCAAGAGAAAAATGGGAATGAGGATTCTCGCACGTCCTTAGATGGTCCCCAGTTTTCAAATAGAAAGAAATGCAAAAGAAGGATGGACATTCTTCCTCAGGCAAAACATCTGTGAAGTTTCAAAAGAAAGTCAAAAGGGAACAGATAAGACCAGCTATGGCTTGTAAGGAGGGGCAGCTGAGGATCAGACTTGAAAGTTGAAAGCAGGAACTTCATCAAGCAAAACTGATGCCAACATAAGGTTAAAAAGGACCACATATATTTGAATGGCTTTTTTATACATAGTTAGGAATGAAAGCAGATCTTAGAGAAGTTGGGTTTTTGGGGTGGGAGAGGGGCTGCAACTCCCAGAATGATTCAAGCAGCATGACCAGAGGAGTTCTGTAAAAAGGAAATTTTTAAAGAGTGCTGAACAAGAGCCCACCATCTCAAAGAACTTCCCTCTTTGCATGTCCTACCTCCAACACCATGAATAGATGTAACATCAGAAGAGTGTGCACATATATAAAATCAAAAGAGAGATGACACCAATCAAACAGTCAACATCACAGGTTTGATGTAGGATCTGGCCATGTTACCCCAAAAGCTGGGGAACCTTGAGGTCCTCCAGCAGTGCTAGCATCTCCTTTGAAAGATGGGGAATTATAGCTCAAGGAGGTCTGCAAGGCAGGGGGTAGCCATGGGACCTTTGCATCTGTGTATACCAATACTAACTGTAGGACACCAGTTGAGAGTCAGAAAGAATGTATTTATTGGAGGAATTCACACACAAATACAAGCAATCAAGCAGTCTCACAAATCACACAAGGCTAGTGAAGGTAAAGGGCAGAAAGGATGGATAGTGAGAGTTTTGGGGTGAAGTGGGTGATAATTACCTTTCCAGAAATGAGAGATTGAAGCAACATGGCCCAAGATATGAGAATCAGGGGGCCAATGGACAAAGTGGCACACCTACACGTGTCCAAGATACTACAAATCATCAGGCTTGGAGTCAGAGTTTAAATACTCTTTTTTCTGCCCTGAAATGGAACTGTTTAATTGCTCTCCAGTGGAGTAAACAACAGTGTCTGGAACAGACTAATGGTCTTAACTTCAAGTGACAAAGAATTGATGTGAGTTGTGGCAGCATCTTAATGTCTGGGCAGGTTAAGGGACAAAGGACAGTTTCAGCGGGAAGAGGTTACAAGTTGATCACCATCAGTTGCTCCACTGAGGCAGTTTCATTCGCTATTGTTCTTGAAGGTTGAATCATTGAGGGGAATTATCACAAGTCAGTGCCAAGGCTTTCTGACTAATCACTTTGAACTTAAGATCTGGCCATGCTGAGGTCATCTGTAATTGCATGAAGCTCCGAGCCAGAGTCCTTTTTCCACATGGCATTTCAGCTACAAGTGTGTGATTTTTTTGTTAGAAATGATATCGCCAATTAATTGATATTTCTTACCAATTATTCTGTACCATGGAGTACAGGTTTACAGCATGGTAGCAGCCACTCAATGTGACCTGACACACAATGGTCAGAATCCTGTATGTGTATCAGGCATGCATAAGTTCCCCTAGGGAAACAGACATTTTTGTCCAATATAGGCCATCTACCTTCAGTTCAAGGTTGTAGGCATAAAGTTGACCATGTGTTTTCATCACACATGGAAAGGTGTTGCACACTGATGTTCTTCATGTACTATTCATGGATGGACTCATGAATTTGGTTGTCAGTCAGTTACATATTTGGCATTTTAGTTCAGTTCTGTAAAATTGCCAGTTAACACAAATATTACCACTCGATAAAATTAACGTGCAACTCTTCCTGTAAAGACTAACGTAAGATCTTTGCTGTTGAATATTATTTTTTTCATACTTTGTTAGGCCCTTTTCGCACGGCATTTCTGATGCGAAAGGGCCCCTTGAGCGTTGTGCACATGTGAGGAGCGGTCCACCCGACTCACTCACATTTGCTCGACACTCAAGGACCTGACGCAGACCGCGCACACGTTTTTTCATTTTCGACTTGAAGTCGAAAATGCTACGCGGTCGTGCATCACTCCGGGGCCCTGCGCCCACTTACCTTGCGTGCGGAGCCTCAGGAGCCGGGCCAGTCGCACTTCCTGTCCACCTGTCTGGAAGGTCCCAGGCTGCACTGCGAAAGGAAGAGGAAGCTCGTGTGGCGCCAAAGAAGCAGGGAAGTGAGAGCATCTCTCTGGAGGCTGCTTGCGCGAGCCCCGCACCCCAGCACTGTGAAAAGGTAAGGTGCAAAAAGGGTCTTTGACTCTTATGGCCACATGTAGACATCTGGAGGTATGAGGAACAAGAGAGACCTTCTGTGGATGATGGAAGATGGCACATACTGGCTTTGAATTATGCAATCCAGGTAAGCTTGTTACTTCCAACATGTCCACATGTCTGGAAAAATGAAAAGTAAAAGATTTCTTAGAATTAAACTCAACAGATAATGGGTCTCCTTTCCCTTTAAAGTATGCATTTTTTTCCTTAATCCAAAAGGCCTCACAAGACCTCATTATTGCCAGAAATGTTTCTGCCTCCTTGTTTCTCTGTTTTAGTGAGTACTTTGTTTTAATCTAGAAGGGAATAAAGGGGAAAGAATATACCTCTGTGTTCAAGCATCTATGTGCACATGCATATCTGTAAGTATATCAGCAAAACTCAATTGTTTTGGATCCTCGTAGATCAAGTATTTCTACATTGATTTATCTATCTCTGTGTTGTTTTGCAATATGCAGTGGGCCTATCCTAGCAAATACAAACTTCACCTGCCCAAGGCATCAGCATAAAGCATCTGCAAATGAAATGCCCCATCTTAGTTTGGAAATGAGTGAAAACAGAACTTGCAATGGTGCAAGAACAGCATATGCGAAACACAGATGTGAGAAGATTTGATCTGGAACATATATCTGACTCATGCCTCATTCTGAATTTGTGAAACTGATATGTTTTTAGTTTCCCCTTGAAGAACCCCATCTAACAATGGGACTGCATGGTCTTGATTGAAGTTCTTTCCCATCTCACTGATGTTAGATCTGTGGCTGGAAATGTGAGTGATTGATCATCTCATATTTGAAAATCACCTGGTGTATCACTGAGATGTGATCCTCTTTCATGGTCAGGAATGGGATGGTGCTGGTGAAATCCATCACAGAATCAACTGGTTCTGGATTTTCCAGTTTTGAAGGAATGATTTTGAACTGCCTTGTCAGAATGGTATCTCTGACCAGGTGAGATGGATCTTCTGCACTCAAAATTTATGGAGATACTTACATACATTTTTTGTGATGTGCCTTCAGGTCAGCATCAATTTATGATGACTCTATCGTGGATTTTTCTTGACAAGATTTATTTACAGGAGCTTTGCCATTGCCTACCTATGAGGGTGAGAGAAAGCATATTGTCCATGACCCCCCATTGGGTTTCCGTGGTGAGAAGGGATTCAAACCCTGTTCTCCCAAAATACTTGTCCAACACACAAACCACTACAACATTCTGGCTCTCGTTTAGATACTGCACCATTTTTAAAAGTGATGGATGGTGTTGAATGATGGGTATATGAACAAAAGGAAATAGAAGTACTTTTCTGCTTGTAAAAATGCACATAAGTGGTTTCCATAGTGGTACACTTTCTGGAGAAATGAAAAGTATTTTGTTCTCATGCTGGGTGGATTTGTACATCACTTGTTAGGAACAGAGATGGAAAAAACTGAAAAAAATATTGTATAACCATTATAGAACTGTGGTGGATTCTGGCCAGACCCCCTCTCCATTGCACCTACTGGGAAGCAGGCACTGGAATTAACTGGAATTCACTTGCTGTCAACTGGAAAGTGACTTTCTGATATTTCCATCTCCCCTCCCCCTTCCATAAGTAATCTCCAGAATATTAATGTTGAGGCCTACTTACAGAGAAATTTGGTGAAACAGGATGCCCATTTTATACTTTCAAATCAACAGGCCACTGTTTTGTGCAGTAAAGGCTATGTTATATAGACCAGAATCTTACTGGTGTCTTATGAATAAATAAGTTCCTCTATGAAAGCAGCCATACACTTATGCCTAATGTGGAACATCTGCATTCAGTTCACCCTTGAGTAAGCAGTTTTCTGTAAGTATAACCACTGCACAAGTCATTGAGCATTCTTGGGTGGTGTATAACTGTTGGGAATTAAAATTTCCCAGGTTGTTAGCCATTTGGGGAAATTCTATGAAAGCTAAAGCTGTTAGGAATTAGCCTTGTTTCCGCAGAGTTGCAGAAAAAGCATGTCCCAATCTCTGTGTGGCTTCCCTGAATTGGAGGCTGACTTGAAAGCAAAACAAGGCAGGCAGTTTCAGTTTCCAAATTTAAAAGATTTCCTAATAAACTTAGCAATTATATATGCACTGGAGAAACTAGATCCTAAGAAATTGGGGAAGATAGTAGCTTCATTCTTAATTCACTAACTTCTTGGTGGAGAGGCTAGTATAGCAGAGAGAAGGTGCTAGAAGCAAGATTGCAAAGGGAAAAAAAAAGAGAGAGGCATGGTCTTCTGTGTAAGGCCAATGACAGACTCCAGGGTGTACCCTGTGTCACATAGTCTGGATACCATAGCCAATCATTTTAAATAACACATATCAACAGTTGAGATTTCAAATGAGAGGCCAGAGGGCTTTTACATGCAAAGGAAAATTAACCCTGTGCTAGATAAGCTCCATTTGTCCTAGAACAAGGAATGGGGGAAGGGGGATAGAATGCCAGAAATTTCCAACAGTGACTATTAGTGTATCACAGGCAGATTGCCATGGTATATCAGTTACTGTGGAAGTAGAGGTTCACATGTATTGCCATTACATATTAAATGTTCATGTGCATGTACATTTGGTTGTGGATTTGGCATACATTCAGTTGTGCAACATTGATAAGAGCTGAATGCCATGTGTAGAGATTTTGATACACAAACCAGATGAAACATCTCAACCGTAAAGTCCAAAGTCCATCCATCAAAATGTCTTGGAATTGGGAGTTGTGCACAAATTTATTGAAAACAAGCTTGATCAAGAGATTCTGCTTTCAACCACCTTGGTCGACCGTTCTCATCAGAAATGACTAAACAACAGCATTTCCAAACAGTATCCCAAGCCAGGTAATTTGCATATCAGAGGTTCTTCTTCGGCAGCATTCGTTATGCTAATAAAGCAGTGTGACTTCTGCTGGCAGGGCTCGAGGCAGCTGCCGGCCTGCAACCGAAGGTTCTGTCTAGGGAAATAACTCAGCAAGTGACGTTCAGATGGCCAGCAACCTGCCTGCTTTTGCATCCAACGAAGAGAGAGAAAGAAAAGAGTGAGAGAGCGAGAGCAAAGAGAGCTATTGTTGAGGACATAATGATGGCTTCCCAGCTTGTATGTGGCAGGACCTTCCCTGCTGGCACTTCAGGACATTAGAATACCTCAAGTGCTTGGTTAGTTTATTTCTTGGCATCCCTTTGGCGCTCTGTGGTTTGTTGGGTAGGCAGCAGTGACAGTAAAACCAAAGTGGGAGGAGGAAGAGGGGGTGGGAGAGAGGGAGAAAGAGAAGAAGACTTTGCTTTTAATATTAGCACAAAACTGGATGGGAACACAAGAACATAAGAGAACAAGGACAAACCCATGGTAAAAGAACAGGAAACTAGCTGTCCAATTAACACACTCTTTGTCTTGTAGTGTGCCGACTGCAAGTGGAGACAAATTAACTTCCCAGGCAATAGCAAAGGAATGAAAATTGTGTAACTATTGTCAGGCAATAGGAAAGGGGAAGGGAAATTGTGGTTCCTGAAGCCCACTTTTGCAGCTTCTGAAGCCCCCCAGCAGTCTCCTGAAGTTCCCTCCCTAATTTAAAAATAATGCTGAGTACAAAATTTGAACAATTTTAAGCTCCCAAATCACCCCAAATCCTCTGATCATTAGCTTCTTCCAAGCTCTGGAACTCTGAATGTCCTCCAAACCTTTGTTTGGGATGGCAACTGGAAGTGACATGACATCACTTCTGTTGTACCCAGATGTGCCACTGCATGCTGTACCAGAACATGGAGGGGAATGCTCCCCTTGCTCATAGAGTTGTCCACTCCTGCAAAAGCTCTTCTAAACTAAAGCTTGGGTAAGTTACTTTTTGAAGTGCAACAGCCAGGTTAACGCACATGGATTCTAGGAGTTGCTGTCCAAATGGTAATTTCCCCAACTCCCATCTAAGAAGTCACAGCCACTTCCATGTGCTCAGAATCAGAGGACATGGAAGAGCCAACCGAGTTTAAAGAACAAGAACCAGGTTCCTGAATCTGGGAAACTGAGTGCCACTCAGATGAAGGTGGTTGTCCACTGTAGCAGAACGCCAAAGAATGGGAAAAAGCCTTATCAGGATACTTTTCTTTTAAGAAGCTACCATCTGCAAGAAGTAATGGAATGAAGGCTTATAAAGTCTCAGTTGGACCAAGTTTCTCACGAGTGGTGCCAACTCATGGGTGGTACACAGATATGTCATTGAATGGACAAAGATCTAAAGTATTTTGCCCATAGGAGATAAATCATTTCCAGAGTCTCCTCATTTAAACTCTTCTGGGAGTTTCAGATTACAAACTAGAACCGTGAAAGGATGGCATTAGGAAAATTCCTTTTAAAAATGCCAAGATCTGAACATAGCACTACACATACAGGCGTCTCCTACTTTTTGATGGCCTATTTTTTGACTACCCACTTTTTAGACCATTTGCAATTATATCCAGAACCATATATTTGGCACATGGTCCACTATTTTGTCATGTTTGCATGACACATTTGCCACTACACCCTGCTTTCTCTTTGGGTTCATTTGGTGTACAGTATAGAAGTTTTGTGTGGTGTGTCCCTTAGAAGTTGTGTGCACCATGTCTCTTATATAGTATTTGTGCTTACAATACAGTACTCATATTTATATGTGTGCTTATAATACAATATTTGTGCTTATATGGATTTTGCATTTTAACAATGTCTACTTTTTAACAATGCTATGCCCCCTAATCTGTTAAACAAGCAGAAGATGCCTGTACCTTTCCATTATTCAATTCTTCATGTCTTTCCTCCTTCCTATCATCTGTTGCTATTGTTGTGTGCCATCAATTTTGTTTTGACTTCTGGTGACCCTGTCAACTACAGCTATCCAAAAGAAATCCAGTCATCAGGACCCCTGCTTAGGTCTTATACACTCAGGGTTGCATGATTAAGGCCCTTTTCTCATGGCAGTTTCCATGCAAAAGGGCCCCTTGAGCGTCGCGTGATTGTGAGGACCAGTCCATATGACACACTCACAATTGCGCGATGCTCCAGGGTAGGGCAGGCGCTGATTGTGCGCCTTTTCATTTTTGGTTTTCAGCCAAAAATGGTGCATGATCGTGCATTGCTCCTGGGCCCCACGTGCACTTTCCTGGCGTGCGGACCCTTCGGAGCCACACCAGTTGTGCTTCCTGCCTCAGCACAGCCTGGGAAGGTCCCAGGCTGCATTGCAAAAGGAAGAGGCGGAGCTCTCGCACGAGCAGGCAGCTCATGCAGAGCTGAAGGACCCCGGATGTGAGAGCCTCTCACAAGGGGCTGCTCGCACGATCCCTGCACCCCAGTGCTGGAAGACGATAAGGTGCGGAAAGGGCCTAAGTCAATCCACCTGTAATGTGGTCTTCCTTCTTTACTACAGGCTCCCACTTTCATGACAGCCTGGGTTTAATTATTCTGGCTTCTAATGGGAGTTAAGGCTCAACTTGCTCTTAGGTCTGCTTATTTGTCTTTGGAGCCTCCGGAGCCTCTGTAGAAACTCCAGCATCACATTTCAAATGATTTGGTTTTGCCTGAGTACTTTGAGAAGGCATTGACTATGTGCCTTGATTAAATGCTACCCCAACCAGGGAAAGCCAACATGGTGTAGCGGTGTGAGCATTGGTCCATGATCCTGGAGACCACCTGGCCCCTCCCGAAACTGCAAACCCCAGGATTCCATAGGATGTTTCAAGTGGAATCATAGCGCTATAAAAGTCTAGTGCGGAAATGGCCTAGGTTTCTCCCACAGCTGCTGGTTCTGATTGTTTGGTTTAATTCAGTCTTGTACTTGCAGTGCAGCCCCGACGCGCAGCAAACTTTCTGGTTTTGTGTTTGCAAAACAGTTCTTCAGCTACTAAACACCAAATGCACTCCCATTTTGAAGGGTTTGGAAAGTTGTAAAATGTATCACAGTATAATGTCTCATATGATCTCGGCTGGAATCCAGTTGGTGTCTTATGGTAGCAGTTGGGCATTTTTCTCCAATGTGGAATGGTAATACTCAGTTCAAGGTTGTAGAAACAGAAATGTATTTGCAGTACTGTTGTGAATGTGGTGCTGTTGTGAATGGCTGTGCATACTCTTGCCTGCATATTACACATTGCATATGTTACATTGCACAAGAAGTTCACTAATGAGGCACCTTGGAGGAACTGCTATATATTACCATGAGCAAAAAGTTACATTCCATCTCCTCCATAGGATCTCAGCCATTGTGTGTTACCAATGATTTTGACAGTCTCAGTCAAATCTTTTTGCAATCTGTGATATGTGAGGGCAAGCAGGTTTGTTTTTTTTGAAGTTTGCTACCTCTCTCAAAGAAGAGCAAGCGTGGCAAATTGAAATCTGACTGGGTCCAAAACAAACCAGCATGCAAGCCTTTGAAATATACACTGCAGCTTTCCAAACAGTGTTTCTTTTGCTTGAAGACAAGCCGTGGACTCAGCACAGCAGGGGTTCTACCTGGGCATCCCAGAGCACCACAGACAGGCTTGCTCAGGCGAGCACAAAACAGACATTGTGTCGAGGCATTTTTGACAGGCAAAGAAAGCAGGAGTTGGCAGATCAGGCCGGGAGGAGGAGAGAGCAGAGAAGCGGCATGTGAAAGGGAGAGGGAGCAAAGAGTTGGAGAAACAAGGCACATTTTGGAAGAACTTCAACTCTGTTCGTTCTGCTGGATGGGAGGAAAATGCTAGGTGAAATACCATCAAAATGCATTATGTGGTTGACTCTTTAACTTATTTTATTATCTTCATCATGTTGCACATTGCATATCTGGGGTGACCACTCATATGAACAGAATCACAGTTTACCAATGATGCACTCTTGGGCAACTGCTGTGTACCTCCATAGAATTTGGTACCCACAATGAGAAGGAAAACTGGTGTCTTATTGACTTTAACCAAATGTAATTATCAGCGCAGACAACGTTTGCTATTACGAAACCCTACACCCCCAGGGGTATGCTATTTTTTCATAAATTAGACGTATTTGTGGCTGAAGCACTGACTGTACACATGGCCAGGTTGTAAGTTCAGAGAGGATTCGGTGGGAAATTCCAGCACTGATGGGCTTGGGATAATCCTTTCAAAAGGCTGTAAGGCACAAGCATTCTCAGAAACAATAGAAGGTGAAACTGCCCAGGTGAAGCAGTCAAGCATCCCTGCTGTGAGCGTATCCTAGAGAAACCTTCCCTATTTACCTTACCCAACCAAGATGTTAAGAGATTGTCAGGACTCCTATCAAAGTTTTGTCACATAAAGTTAAGACAATCAGGCCATTCCAGACTCCTTTGTCAGTTTGTGGGAAAACAATTATTGCTTTGTCCATGCAGTCTCCTTTGGGGCAAGAAATAAGGTATAAAAAGCCCAGCTCGGGCCCCAGTAACTTATAGTATGTTGGTCACCACACTGCACTTCTCCAGACTCCTGTGCTACCCTCAAGCTCTTGTTCGAGCCACCCCACTTCAATCTTCTACTTCAAGACCAGGAAATGTCACCCCTTCTGCCCCAAATCTCTCTCTACCCAGCCTTTCTTGCCTTTCCCTAACCTTGTATGGCTTGCAAAATGGCTTAATTTCTTATGTGTGCCTATTAATTTCCAATAAAATCCTCTTTCAACTTTTAACTGGAGTCCTCTCTATAGTAAGTGCTGGTATACACAGGTGAAAAGATCCTGCCATTACCCTCCTCTTACAGGACTCCTTTGAGCTATAGTTTACCCAAATCCTAAGGAGATGCTGGCACTGCTGGTGAACCTCAAGGTCCCTTACCTTTTAAGGTAATATTGCAACAAAAAAAGCAAGCAGAAATGTAGAAATTTTCCAAGAACACTGGGCTTAAAATGTCTTTCCAGGAAACCATGAAAGAATTTGAACATGAACAGCTTCGCTTCAAGGAAAAATCAATTAAAATAACAATTTTAAGAAGCGGGTGGGGGGAAACAGAAAGGACATTGGAGTAAGCGTTAGGCACATACCTTTGGGGACAGTAACCATTTTTAAAAAAATGTCTGTAATGTTCTGGGAGACCGAATCCGCTCAAGATCTGCCTAAAATAGGGTACAGGATACACTGAAGTAAAGCAAACCCACCAATGATAACAAGCTACAGCTTTGTTAAATACAAACATTATACAAACTACAGCTTTGTTGAATATCAGTATTTGGGGGAAAGGATGCAGAAAGAGCAAGAAAACCAAAGGAAGTGTTCTAACTGCCTCTGAATATAGAGCAGGGAGGTAATTATTTGCTAAAGTCATTCTGAAAAGGAGCAATATTAATAATAGTATATTCTATGCAGAAAATGCTGCTTTCTGTGCAATGCTCCTCCCAAAAAAAATACTTGTTAATTTTGTGCATAGAATAAGTCCCACACTGTGAAGACTCTCATCACTTCAAGATTATGCTTGTCAGGGTTTCCTAAAACTCAAAAAAATACGCTTTTTGGTCATTTTTCAAATAGATTTGAATATTCTTTCCATAGATAATAGGAAGACACAACTTAATAGGCCATTGGTCCCTAAATGTGTGTAGGATGTTGCTTTGCCACAAGGCACCATGTTATCACTGTGAACTGGCCTGGCCTTTGGTAACCTTTAGATATCGTTTTGATATCATAATTCGGCCCTGCTCTGCCACCAGCCAAGTGTTTGTGAGGCGACCGAACAAGCGCGAAGCTAGGCATGGCTATTAGTTACTGCTGTTTACACCAAGGCAAGCCAGATACTGCCAGATCTGCTTTAGGACCTCCCGAAACAAACACCCTCATCAAGGTATGCACGCTACACAAAGAGACCTCTGCCCCAAGAGGACACCCTGGCGAGTTGGGTGCTTAACTGCCAAGCTAGCCGCATTTGCATACCAGCCATACTATCGTCAATTCGGACCTTGACTCAATCATGTAAATTCTGACCTTTCGGAGACATTGTCTCCAGCCCAAAACTCATTGTTTTCGCCCAAGACCAGACTAGCCTATGGTCTTTCCTTCCCCTATAAAAGACCCTCAGTTCCGAGAGTTCCTCGGACTTCGCCGGACTTCGCTGGACTTCCATCTCGCCTTGCTGCCGCTTTTTCTGCAAATTCCCGTCGGCCGCCATGCTGAGTTTCCTTCTCTTCAGTTGGCTTCTTCAGGACTGCGAGACTGGTGACGTATCACCCATTCCCCTAAAGCTCTATTTCCTATTTCTAGTTAGCAAGTGTGTTTGTGCTTTTCTTAATAATTGTTTAATAAATATTATTGCTATTTGAATTGTTTGCCTTCTCACTGACCTGAATCTGTATACATAGGGTAAAAGATTCCCGCTAAGTTACCCTGTCTCTCACTAGCTTAAGAGAATGCTCAAGTTAATTTTCCCCATCTTGCTTGTTGTTGTTTGGTTATTTGGGTGTCCCTCACGGGACCCCCAGTTCTCAGGGTAACAACCAACTTTTCCTTTCTGAAGCCAAGAAAAAGAAATATCGTAATAGATCGATTTCTGTTCTCCAGAGCTTTTGAATGTTAAGTAAATGTTGTTTTAGAACATGGTGCAGTGGTCTGAGCTTTGGACGATGACCTTGGAGACCAGAGATCTATTCCCTGCTTGACCATGGAAACCCACCGGCTGACCTTAGCTGTGTCACACACTCTCAGCTCCTAGAAAATGCTGTGTTAGGTTTGCCTTAGAGTTGCCATAAGCCATAAGACTTGAAGGCACACAGCAACAATTGTGTCTTTGTCTGAGACTTATCACGTGAAGTCATATTTTGATTACATGCATTTGTCAGTTTGCTTTATATTATATTGACCTTTTTGTATTTTATCTGGATAATTCATTTTACAATTGTATGATATGGTTTATTATTCCTCCCTTCCCCTTTTGGATGGGGGTAAATATATATATTGTAGATTGTACACCTTTGGCAGGACCCACGGTTTTTGTTATTTTACTTGTGAAGTGCCATGTATGTGGTGCTATGTAAATAAACAATGACAACAATAATGTGCCACAATAGGACCAGAAGTTGCCATGTGAAAGGGCCCCTTGAGCATCATGCGATTGTGAGGAGCGATCTGCACGACGCACTCACAATTGCGCAATGCTCCAGGGTAGGGCTGGCACTGCTCGCGCGCTTTTTCATTTTCAGCTTTCAGACGAAAATAGTGTGTGATTGCGCATTGCTTCAGGGCCCCACATGCACTTGCCATGTGTGCGGAGCCTCCAGAGCCGTGGCGGTCATGCTTCCTGCCCCAGCGCAGTCTGGGAAAGTCCCGGGCTGTGCTGTGGAAGGAAGAGGCGGGGTTCTCATACTGCCTGCTCGGGAGCAGGCGGCTTGTGTGGAGCTGAAGCAGTGGGGACGCGAGAGCCTCTTGCTGGAGGTTGCTCATGTGATCCCCGCACCCCAGAGCTGAATAAAGGTATGGTGCAGAAAGGGCCATAGATGAAGGGGGCTGGGATTCCCCCTTCTTTCTTTGCTCCTGGGCTGAGAGAGACAAAAGATTTTTGTCATCAGAGATAAAGTCCTTCTCAGCCCCCAAGGTGGCCTAACATTGCCTACATAGATTTCTAGGATATGCTTTCCTGCTCGCTTTGTAAAGAGTTCTTCTGGGGCCCTTTTGAGGATTATACAAAGGTTAAGCAGAGTTAAACAGTCTTGTGGTACTAGCATATGCAAATCTTTAAGCAAACTGAAGCACATAGATGAGGGTTCCCGGAACTCAGGGCCTTACCATTCTTCTCCAGTCTTCAGTAGGAGGGGAAGGAAGCTCAAGGCAAGAAGATGGCCACTCCCTAAACTGTAAATCCCAGGATTCCATAAGATGTTGAAAGTGGAATAACAGCGCAATAACAGCCTAGTGCAGAAATGGCCAATGATACATAAAGCATCAACCTCAGTTGCACAACCTACACCCTTCAAATGTTTACATCTAACACACAATGCAAGTAGATTTGCATGCAGTTTTCAAGGCAAGAGCCTCATGTTGCTTCCTCCTCCTCACCTTGAGGATCAGAGAAAAGGTCCAAGGTCTTGACAAATGAGAATCCCACCTCTATTCAATACACAGGATGGATTCCTACCAGTGGCATGTTGTTCTTGTTGTGTGCCTTTGGGTTGTTTCCAACTTATGGTGACCCTAAGGTGAACCTACCAAGGGTTTTCTGGGTCTGAGAGTGTGTGACACACCCAGTGTCACCCAGTGGGTTTTGATGGTTGAGTGGGGAATAGGATCCTGGTCTTCAGGGTCATAGTCCAGTGATCCAACCACTGTACTACATTGGCTTTCACTAGTGGTATACACAAGCATGAGTCAATTTTATGTGCATGTCCCTCTCTCTCTCCCCTGTCACTATAGAGGTTGATGTTCACTTCCTTCCCCTGTAGTAATAAAGGCTAGGCATTCAAAGAAAAGAACTAGGGAAAAGTGAGACCTTGGATAAAAGGGGATCCCTACAATTCCTGTGTTCGCATTTCCTTAGTAAAATACAGCAAATACAAGGATCCCCTTGCCCCCCACCACTTATCTGAGCTCTTACTTTCCATAGTTTCACTCAACATCAGTCAGAAATATTAAGAGGAAAATTGCAGAAATGCCCTTTCCCCTCACAAACTCACCTTCCCTATGCCCTCCCTTTGCCTTGATCTGTCCCCTGACGTCTGGGCAATGGCACTCACACTGCCTGCTCCAGCTCTGGAATCACTGAAATTAACCCTCTAGCTTTGCAGAGAACACAGAGAGATGCCGACCACTCATACTAGAGCTGAAGCAGGCCAGCACTTCCTGTGGTTTCAGAGACACAGCAGGTTTGGTGCTGTCTGTGGTTTCAGGTATCCATGGGAGGGGGTCTTAGAACATAGGCCCCCAAACTAAGGGAGGGCTACTGTATAAGGGTTCTAGATATTTTTGATTTTCAATGTATCACTTTCTGCAATGCTAGAAATTTTGGGAGTGAAGGAAAATTGCATTTGGTGAGGAAGAATTCTTAGTGGTGGGACATTGTTTTCATTTCATCCTTCAGGTAGCCACACATCTGGGTGGACTTTTCTTTGCTGGTGGTTTTTAAATGTCAATGAGCTAGCAAGCTGCGCTGCATGCACTTTGTGGACTTCTTGAATCCACAAGGGGTTGATTAGGGCCATTTTGGCACTAGCCTGTTATAGCGCTATTATTCCACTTTCAACATCCTATGGAATCCTAGGATTTGCAGTTCAGGGAGGGGCCGGCCAACCCCTCCCTGAACTGCAAACCCCAGGATTCCATAGGATGTTGAAAGTGGAATAATAGCGCTATAACAGGCTAGTGCCGAAATGGCCTAGATCATCCTTAATATCTCTTCCAACTCTACAGTTCTATGCTTCCTACAATCATTTTTTTTCAAAAAAAAATAATATTTCTATCATACACACATATTATGCTGAAATTTACATGCCTACACTTTCTCTTTAAAGCAGGCAGTTTTAAAATTCAGACTTTATTTTTAGCATTCATATCACTTTTAATTCAATATGGAAGAAAGTGAAACTCCAGCCTGCCTCATATGAGCATGAACAAAAATCCTAATTGTGTCTTTCAAAGGTATAAAGCTCAGGTTTATCCCCGCCCCCACCTTCTTAATCTTCGTACAGCCAGATTTTTTTCCCCCCCAAAGACGGAGAGTAGCATTAGAACTATCTATATACCACTTCTGCTATTTCATGCATAAAATTATCACATTATTGTTCGAAGAGATGCCGGAGAGATATCTAAGCAGGGTGCAATCGCTTTGTGTTCTATCAAATTGCATTCCTGAAAGGTATCATAAATTTTATTAGAAGGCAAAAGGCTAATAGAAGCCAATCAGTGTTAATGCTGATAAAATTGCTTGTATTTTACCTTATAAAATGGGGATATGAGAAGGTTTTTCTTTAAAAAATAAATAAATAAAGGAAGTGCCATGGAAACCTGGATGTGATAGGACCATACATAAGGAAGAATTCTACTTTCTCTTGCTGTCTATGATATATAATATGTGGTATTTGTGTTATTGTTACAGCATTATGTTCAGGATGATCCACACTATGTCCTTGACCCAAGCAAGTTGCAACCTCAATTTTGGCAACGGAACACGTATCATCATGGGATGTGGCCTGGTTCTGGGTCTGATCTTCAACCCGTCTAGACCATTGTTTCCGTTTCTTCTCCCAAAGCTGCTCTGATGGCCCAAACATCTTTTCACAGCCTCTTGCCAGGATTGGGCCTTGGAGGGAGGGAAGCTCCAGGAAAAACAGAAACTAGATCATTAGTTGCCAAACATCCACAACTTCTCCCCCAATCTCAGCTTACCTCCACAACTTCCCCCACCCCCAATCTTTCACAAACGTCCCAGCTAGAGGCTGCAATTTTCAAGTGGTTGTTGTCAGCTTTCCAACAACTTCCCGCAACATCTTTTCACAGTAAATTATTTCTGGAAAACTTTGATGCTGGAGAGGGAGAAGGGAGGCAGCAGCGGAGCTTGGAGTGCATGGGGTGGTGGTGGCAAGGGATGGGGTTATGACATGGGAGTGGGGCCACAGTGTGTAGGGGTGTGGCTACAGCACACGGAGGTGTAGCTATGAGCCGAGGTGCCCCAAAAACATTGCCACCAGGGGCGAGCTGCCCGCATAACCCTCTGTCCCTATGCAACTGAAGGGAAGGGAAGTTGTGGGAAAAAAGTACCCAACACATGTCAGCTGGAAAAGCCGTGCACTTTTCAAGAAAAGCTGCACAGTTCCCAAAGAAAGCTACACAGCTTCCTGTCATCTTGGGGGGGGGGAATCTCACAGCTTCCAACACTGTGGAAAGGAAAATAGATGGACAACACCCATTGGGATGGGGCAAACTGAAGATGATAATCCCTAGTATAATGTTGTGAGATCACCTACACTACAACTAAATATGAATTTTAATGTGTTTTTCCCCTAATTCGTGCAATGATTTGCATAGATTTATCGAATTTACACACCTTTTCCCCACTGGAGAAAGTATTTGTGTGTGTGTGTATATATATGCGTGTGTGTGTGTGTGTGTGTGTGTGTGTGTGTGTGTTACAGTGTGCCTTCTTGCTATTTGCATGTTAGTGTATGTGCATTGTCTTGTGATCTCTTTACTTCTGAGAAATAAGAAATCATGTTCTGTAAATGTGAGATGGTCAAGGTGATGTGTATCTTTTTCAGGAGGAAGTCCCAAGAAGTAGGGGAAAAAAGCCACCCTCCCTTCACTGAGACTGTTAAGTCTGATGAAATTTCTTTCCACCCCCTTTCAGGTGGTAGGGCCAGACTCTACCCTTCTGATGAACATCTGCATAGGAATCCTACGATAAAAAGTGAAGACTCTTTTTTTTCCCCAAATGTTCTAGGGATGGGCACCATACTCGTGCCCTTTGGCTACAATTGTTTGTTTAGTTTTTGGGAAATTCTTAAGA
This sequence comes from Iguana delicatissima, assembly GCA_948472985.1. Classification (NCBI taxonomy): domain Eukaryota; kingdom Metazoa; phylum Chordata; class Lepidosauria; order Squamata; family Iguanidae; genus Iguana; species Iguana delicatissima. The sequence goes on along the minus strand of CAOKZL010002748.1, from coordinate 24,386 downwards.
GACTGTATGGCAATGGCCTGTGGACCCTCACCAGTCAGTGGAACAGCAGTTTGAGTGACGCTGCTCCGAAGGTCATAAATATCATAACATCTGACCTAGCCTTTGAAATCCCCAAAGGATTGAGGTCTAAAAGAAGATTTCTGTCGTTTTGATGGGCAACAAGTATCAAACAGTAAGATGCTTGCAACATACCTGCTCCGCTTCACCTGTTCTTCACAATTACAAGATGCATTCTTTTGATACAAATATTAATGTTCCAGTCTTATTGGATCTTTCTTTTTTATTGTTCCAGATAATTGTTTCCTATTAGGCTGACTATTGAATCTGCAGAGAAGGATAGTTTTATGACTCCCTGGCTTATTTTTTAAAGCTTCACCGTAAAGGGGAGTCAATTAGATTATGGAGCTATTATAGACCACAAAGAAACGGAAGACAAAATGCAGAGTCCTATAGATGGAGAAGTTGGATGTTTAATGGGGAGTGAGAAGATGTCAGGATTAAAAGGAAATTAATCCCTACCTGATCCACAGTTTCTGTTACAAAGAATCCTCTTTCATATCCACAACATGATCAGTGTCTGAAGTCCAACCGCTGGGTATAGCAGTAGGGACCAAACAATGGCACGAATTAAGAAGTCAATTGGGAGAAGAAAAAAGATGGGCGGGTAGCATATGTTGGAAATGCTGGGGAAGGTGAGGAAGCCAATGTGACAGGGTGGTGAAAGCTCTGGAGTGTGCACCTATGATTCAAGAGACAAAGTAATGGTAAAACCAAACCAGAAAAGAGTGAAATGGAGAGAGTCCATAAGAGTATGGTCCATGCAGTCCAGGATCAGAGCATGAAAGTAGACCAAGAAGGATCCAAAAGCCAAGCAGGGAGTCACTGAAGATAACTGTTCAAGGAGTAAGTCAAAGGCAGGAAAAGGCAGAGGAGGAAATATCACCCACATTTTTCCATTAGCAAATCAGTATATTCATTATTAGTTCTGCTGTGCTGGTCTAGCAAGGACAGAGGATTCTGAAGCCCATGGGCCACATGTAACCTACCAGAGCCTTTTGCACATCCTCTAAACCCTCTCCCAAAGCCTCTCCCTTCATTGATAGAAAAAAATTGCCCCCAAATGGAGAATCTCATCCCCCAAAACATCCAGAAGATGTGGTGCTCCTATTCAGAACAAAACCTTATGCTCACAGACTTCTATGGAAGCTGTGCAACGTTACCTCATTAGAGAATTCCAGTGTTCTGCAACTGAATTCACACCCGTGGACGATGGTCTGAAATGGATAATGTGCATCCATGGACAATAGCACTAAATTGGGGTTGGGAATTCTGCTTCTGTAACCTTCAACTGAATAGAGTTGTTCCTCATCTAACAAACATCTCCAACAACTTCTGAAGGGCAAGGACATATGCATAAGATACCCAAACTCAACCAACACTTCAGGGTGTGCATCTTTGGGATCCTAAAATAGCATTTCAAACCAGAAATGAAACTATTTTTACCATAGCTCAGTAAGAATGGGGATCTCATGTGTCGGGTAGCTCTCCATATTTTAGTTATGGGGCATGTAGTAGGAGTCAGTTAGCAGCTTGCTTGTAAAAAGGTATGAGAACCAGAGACCATTAGATAAACAAAACTAGGAATGTAGTGATAAGCACTGCCAGGCTAAACCAGAACTCCAAGGTCTCTTGCAGGTAGGATGAGAAACTCTTTGCTATTAATGTTCTGGATTTTGCTAATTGCCTCCAGTTCGCTCACTGAAATCCTGTACTATGTATCATGCTCCTAATAAATAGTGTATTTGTACTGCTATATTTGTGTGTGTGAATTTGGTTCCTGACAATATGTCCCATGAGGATCAAGGAGTAGGATTGAAAAAAATAGGGCAAACAGAAACCCCAGACACTCCAGAGTTGTCCACCCCAGCCCAGCAGGGGGAATGAACACCGTATAAGAAGGAAAATATTAAGAGACATAACCCTTATAATATTAAGAGACATAACCCTTATATATCCCTAAAGTCATTGAGATATTCTTTTTCTTTCCTTTTCTTCTTTTTAAGTGTTTTTTTAAAAGCACCATTCTCTTTCAATTTAATCTCTCGGCTTATTTTTAAAGACCTTTGTCCTCATATCCTGTCAATGGCTGCATGGATGGTTTTACTTAATGAAAGTAGGGCAATGAAAGTGCAAAAGGGAGTTTGCTCAGCATACGGTATTTCTTTTTTAAATATATTACATTGCATTAATGGATTTCCTAACACTGTGTGAAAGTCTAGAAGAAGGCAGGCCACAGAGAGTTCTTAAAAGTTTATGCAGGTAGGAGTTTTTTTTTTTTCCCCTTTAACTGCTGGGGCTTTCATTGTTCAGCTCAGCTGGCAATGACCCAGACCCTAGGTCAAGGAGACTAAGTGCAGCTTTACACTCAGGGGTTATGGGATGGCTGTGAAATGCTGCACCCTTACTACATTGTGTCATTTTCCAACAAAATGTGCATGTGCAAAGCATATCCGTGCTTACTGTGCATGTGTAACCATACGAAATATGCAGCCATGTACACGTGTGTGGCACATGCACTTCTGCTTTCATAACCTTCACAATACACAACCTATGACAGTTCTGCATCAGACAAATAAAAAATGTGCAATTGTTTTTGAACTGGAGTCCACCATTTTATTTTCTCACAAAAATTCTGAAGGGCAATTTACACCATCATAAAATGCCAACAGGATTCTGACTTGCAGAATGCTCACCAAAGTTCTGTTCTTCCCAACACACCCAAAATATGAACACTCATCCTTTTATCTATAGCCCTCTTCCCATGAAGAAATCTTCCTTATATCAATAATAAAAGTAGTAGTAGTAGTAATAGTAGTAGTAGTAGTAGTTGTTGTTGTTATTATTATTATTTCCAAAGGGCATAACATCAACATATACAATCTCTAAAAAAAAAAACAATAAAACAGAACACCAAAGCAATACATGGAGTGAAATCCCCAACACCCCACTCTTTGCTATTCATCTCAGCACCTTAAACACAACTCAGTGGCTCATTCCATCAGTCTTTATATTCTGCCTTGATAACACCATACCACCCTGAAAACATCGATATTATCTGATTTCAGAAGCTGCAAGAGTCTACTGTGGTTAGTACTCGGATGGAAGCCTACCAGGGGACACCAGCAGTCTTCCACTAGGGCCAGGAAAATGTGCCTGAAACCCCAAAGAGCCATCTCTGCCAGTCAGACTCAGAAATCCTGGCTTAGATAGACAAATGGTCTGTCTCAGTATAAAGCAGTTCTCCACATTTCTGCACTCCCCAGCAGGCTTCTCCAAGATCTCAAGAAAGGATCTGTCTGATCCATGTAACTGGGGATTCTATGAACTGAGATGCAACCTTCTACCCTCAGACCGTGTGCTCTGCCATCAGGCTATGGACCATCCCATTCAAGATGAACAGGGATGAGTCTGAGAGGATCAAGACTACAGCCAGCAACAGGCTTTGCAAATGGATCCTGGAGAACACAAAGCTGGGATCTAAAGGCTCTCACCATAGGAAACAACTTCCCATTGGCCATCTGGCCAAAGCCGCCAAAGTACCTCTTTAGCAGAAATTGGTCAGATTCAATAGTGTGATCATAGCCCTGAACACTATCAAAGCTCTATGCTAGAACTGTTTGTTTGTTCATTCATTCATCATCATCATCATTTGTACCCCACCTTTTCCCTGGCCCTGCAATGCAGGGCTTACAAGAATTAAAATCAATAAAGGTAAAAACTCAAATCACTAAACAGATACAAGATGGTAAAAACGTTGTAATGCTTCCTTTTTCTCTTCTACTGCTACTACTGCCGTTGCTACTAAAACTACAACAGCCTCGGCTTGAACAAGGCTTGAAGAAGTCACTATTCTAGTGCCTCCCACCTACCAAGGTTCATGAGTATAGGATATAGGCATAGGAGTTTCCCCCTTTAAATTATAAGGAGTTCCCAAACTGATGTAAGGACAACCTCCTGGAGTCCACCATTTTATGGTTCTCCACCATGCCAGAGAGTGATGCACTATCCAAGGCATTATGGGTAGTAAAAATGGCTGTAAAGCAGCAGACCTGGGCCTGCCTGAGCTTAAATCTCCTGTGGAAGAAGAGGGCACATGTAGCTGGTGGACCCATGGTCACGGAGAGAGTGAGTCCGCTCACAGTTCTGCCAGTGCTGAGTGCTGAGCCTCTGAAGGGATAGGCTCCAGTTCTGGGAGATTTCCTGAACAACTAATCATCATATTTATTTATAACACCCTTTACACCAAATTCAGAAGAATGGCTATCAGTCCAAAAGAAATCATACATCAGCATATTTGGGATGTCGAGTTGCAAAATTACATGAGTGCAGCTTCCATTTTTCCAGCTTTCTAAGACAGGGGATGGGCCCTTTTTCCTGGCGATCATCCGATCAATTTAACTATTCCCAAATACAGGAAAGCATTTACCTGGACTAAGTTCAATGTGCTTCCATCTGCACTATTGAAGGGAAGATATAACAATTTACCAGACTGTGATCTCTTGTGTCCTTGCAGGGCAGAGAAAAGAGTAACTGTGGGGCATGTTTTATTGTATTGCTCTTTTTACCCTGATTTTCGATGCTGCCTTATTAATCCAATTTTACAAAGTATACCAGGGAGATCTGATGTGTTCTATATTGATTACCTTCTGGCAGACCAGTTCCCTGAGATGACAGCCAAGGTAGCTAGTTTTTGTGTGGCAGCAATAGCTTGTCAGCATAGGATGTTATCCTAATATTAACTATATTATGGCACTATGTTGCTTTTTTATCAAATTAGTGCAATCCAAATACTTTAATGTTCTTTTGAATTTTCTATTCAGTGTTCTATTCTCAATGCATCCCACTAGGTTTTATTTTGTTCCTTTTCTTAGCTTGTTTGTTTTGCTGAATGCTATCAATCCAAAATGAATTCACCTCCCCATGACTGCATATTCACTGGCTGCCCCGGGAAAGAAGAGTTCTCGCAGGCATCAGGTAGCTGGTGGGACTCTTTATCAGCTATTTAAGGGGGTTGTGTATTAACACTGGCCTGCTAAACTCAAAATAAAGCAAGCCTTCATTTTTGTTCTCAGCAAAGCATAGTAACACATAGCTTGGGAAAGCTAGTCTTTTGGGTTGAACGCTAGCTAGGGGATTCTGGGACTAAGAATCTCTAAAAGATATATTTCCAGGTTCTGAATTTAGGCCAGACTAGGCAAGCCAGTGAGGGGGTAATCATTTGAATGTTGTGTTAACACTACAGAAGACAAGAGCCTGACTCCCTGCTAAAGCTAGGGAAACCCATAACTAATTTTCTTTTCAAATTAAACAACCAGGAATTTTAGCCATTTTCTTCCTGCTGCAGTAAAGCCTTTGAAAATCACACCGTTTTTGAAACTGATTCACAATTTGGGACTTAAGGTTTGTAAAATTTACATGTAAATTTGCATGTTCTGTACAGGAAACAGATTTTCTACACAGAAAATAACTTAGATTTTTCAAAAAAGAAAAATCCAAATCTTGTGCAAAGTAAGTCCAAAATTGTGAAGATTCTCATCCAGAATTCTTCTCATCACAGTTTCTCGAAAGATGTTTTTCAACATTCTTTTAACATTTTTTTGATATTCTTTCCCTCTCTTGAAATCCACTGGCTAACTTTTGGAAGGTGACACTGTCTCAGCTTAAGAAGAAGTCAGTGACAAAGCTGCTCTGAATAATCGTTGCCAAGGAAGGATAGGGTCACCATAAATTGGAACCTAAATGAAGGCACAAGAAAATCACAGGTCATCTTTAATTGTACAATCACAAACATGTCCTTAGAAACCTTCAGATATCATCTTATTTGTGGTGTGGGGTTTTCTGGATGTTCAGCGCACATTATAATTAGCTTTCTGCTCAACAACCTACTTCTTAGAAGAATCAAATCATGCCAACCATGCTATCTTCATTGGCATCACTGCCAGCAGTGACCTATGAGGTGCTCGCAGAAAATTTTTACATTGCCCATTTTGCAAATGATCTCTTGCCCCGAATTATCCTAAGAGACAAAGATAGATCCTGCATGCAGATGCTGCATCAAGATCACGGTATAACAATTGCCAAAAAAATGGTATTTCAAAATGTAACAAATGGAAGAGAGACCAAACGAGCTGTCTGCCAGAGTTACTTCCATTGCTTCCATCCTTAACTAGTGAGAGTTAGTGGCTTCTGTGTCAGTAGGACAGTGAATCTACACCAAACCTACGGCCATTTCTGTACTACACGGTTACAGTACTATTATTCCACGTTCAAAATCCTATGGAATACTAGGCTATGCAGTTTAGAGAGGAGCATTTAGGATATCCAACCAGACAGCTCTTTGGCCTCAGTAAACAAAAACCCCAGAATCCCACAGGATGTTGAAAGTGGCATAACAGTGTGGTGTGGAAATTGCCTAAGCAGAAATTTTAAAGAAACTACTGAACCTATTTCAGGTATAGGACTTTATATAGCCACTTTAAAATTTAGACTGAGACCATTTCTGCACCGCCCTGTTATAGTGCCATTATTCTGCTTTCAACCTCCTATGGAATTCTGGGGTTTGCAGTTGAGGGAGGGGCCTTTAGAATTCTCAGCCAGAGAGCTGTTGGGCCTCAGGAAACTACAAACCCCAGGATTCCATGAGAGTTTAAAAGTGGAATAATAGCATTAGAACAATGTAGTGCAGAAACGGCCTAAAGCCAAGAGCAGGTTTGCTACTCCACTGACTTAGAATCTTCTGGCCACCCTTGTACTTAACACTCTTATGAACCTCTTTTCTTGATGTAATTTTTGCACGACTACTATGATTTTATCATATTCCTCTTCACTCGGATGGTGATTTTCTCTGGTCACCTTAACACGCTCTTCTTAGAATACCTGACTTTCCAAAGATGGAGGTTGGACTATCCAAATCCTCTCAACATGTCAGTTCTCCAACGTCCCTGACAAATGAATCTCTTGGTTCATTTGCAACCTTGTAATTTATTTGCTGTCATTCATTATCTTTTGTGTAAAACCAAAATTTAAAGCTGAGAATACCAGAAAGTAAGAGGATTCTGGGCTGCTAGTGTCATTTCACAGTGGGCAGATAGTAGCCAATAAAGCAAAGGTTCTAAGCAAATATATGAAGTGTTTAGTAATAAAAGTCTGGAGGAGAAGAAATGGGGCTCATCCTACCTTTGAACGGTCCATCTCTGCTGGCCCAGACCTTGGAACAACAGAGAAAAAAGGCCCTATATATGTATCCAAAAAAAAAAAAAAATTGTAAAGGCAAGTGACAAATCTACAACTGTGGATTATTCTGTGCAAAGAATTTTAGTGCAGGTTGTCCACCCCCCTCTTCCTTCTATGTCATCCTTTCATCTCCCAGCTGGACATATTTGGAGAATATTTGCAATGGCCGAATGACATAATGGACGGCACTCGGATAATTTAATGTGAGGTCTACCCTTGCGGTGCAGATGAATTATTTATCTCTTCAAACTGGGCAGTCACTTAAAAGGCAGGAATTTTTATCATTTGTCCGTTAAATACTGTCCCTGATTTTGACCCTAAATAATGGCAGTAGGATTATAAAATGGATTTCAGGAGGTTCAGTAGTAATATGACACATGTCATAAGAGGAAAAGGGTAGGGGGAAAGGAATCCAAGGGCAAGTCAGGGCCGAGAAGCAATATTTGTGATGAATATGGAATCAGAGATGGAATATGGAACAGAACACAATCTATTTCATTCATTTCTTCCGAAATGCACTGAGCCTTACTAACTGACTGCCCAGAAAGAAAGAAAAACACCAACCACTGCCTCATCCCCACCTTCAATGTTCCCCTGACCCATAACTAGATGAACAGACCCTGTTGAGGAAACGCAAGTCTGTAAAATAATAGGCATACAGGAGAATAGAAGTCTAAAAGATTCAGATCAGAGTTTGGGTAAGTTACTGTCTGGGGGATTTGGGGAGTGGTAGTCTAAAAAGTTAAAGGTAGATGGACTTAATCAAGGAAGCCACAATGCTGAGTTTGCCAGATGTTAGCAGGGATCTTCTTAATAGGGACTCTTAGGCAATTTCTACACTATACTGTAATACTTTCCCAAACTAATTATGGAGGGAACCCTGACAGTTATAATGCTATCATTCCACTTTCAACATTGTGTGGAATTCTGAGGTTTATAGTTTCCTGACTGAGAATTCCAAAGGCCCCTCCCTAAACTGCAAATCCCAGGATTCCAGAGGAGGTTGAAAGTGGAGTAATAGCACTATTAACAGTGTAGTACAGCAATGATCTTAGAAGTGTTTGGTTAGAGGGTCACCATAAGCTGAAGTTGATTTGATGACAATTAACAACACATTTTAAAAACTTAGTTTTTCTGTGCTGTTTGCCAGAAGCAAGATTTTGCAGCTAAAATATTTTTATCAAGTGATGGCTAGTAACTGGATGCTGCAAATTTAAGAACACTGCTTTCTTTACCACTGCAGCTTTAGAAAATTGTGTTGATTTCTATGCAAAAATGTTTGAATTCTCAGAAAAGAAATAGTAATAGTAACTGAGAAATTAAAATAAACAATAACTCACACCAGTTGGCAGAGAACATCCTGTCTGGTTTCTTTTAACTGATACCAAAACAACTTTCTCTCACTATTCAAATCATGTACTACCTTTCTATCTACCATGACAGCCATCCGCTATACATTTTGGTAGACAATTCAAACATAGTTTCCTGCCTTCCAGGTCTCCATGGCTCTCTCTATTCTTATTTTAAGGTGTATCTTCCTTGGTTGTGACCTTCTATGTTTCTGTCTCAACCAGGTAAATGTTTCCTACTTTCTGAAATGTCTCCACCCATCCTCTCGTTTTTGCACCTCAAGGATGAAGAACTCTATCTCATGGTAAGTCAGACTCTTTGCCCATCTTTCTACTGTTCTCCACTCTTGGCCAGAAATCTTTCCTATCACCTGCTTCTTAATAGTTTGCTGAGAGCTGAACATAGGGTGTACAGCATGGGCAACTTGGTCTCCAACCCTAGATTATGGATCCAACCAAGGGAAAATAAAAGTACAGCCCACCATTCTTCTCTGCCACTGTGTGGAAACAAGCTGCCTTCTGTTCTCCATGAAGATCAGCCTAGCATCCCTTTGCAGGAGATCTATAGCTGTATCCAAGAACTATTGAACACTTTCCAAGGTGCTTGCCTGTGCTGATTCCACATTGAGGAAGGTTCATGGCAAGGATATGGGTCCCCCATAAGCACTTGGTCAGCCATAGTGTTAACAAAATGCCCAGATAGACAGATCTTTGGTGTGATTCCAACATGGCTGTTCTTGCTGAACTTGGAGATGTTTGCAGTGCTTCTAGAAGCTCCTGGGTTTCTCCACAAGCTCTGCTTTGTAGTATACCCTAGCTCTGTATTATACATGCAGGTGAATGTACTTAGAACCCTCTCCACTTTCAGGAACGATGCATGTTCCCACCTGTATGGAGGAGTCTAAGTATTCTCAGAGAAATGCAAGCCACACACCAGTCATGGCAAAAATTCTATATGAAGGAGATGAAGTGTAGCAAGGTGCTTGCTGAGTTACACAACAATTGTGTCCTCTGTAGGAAGACTCTTCCTACAAGAGTCTGCCTAGTCTTTATGATCAGACCAATCTCTTTGTTCCACCACCTTCCCAGACACAGTTGGCGGGAACGTGGGAGAAGGCCTTCTCCGTGGTTGCTCCCACACTTTGGAGAGAAGCTAGGATGGACCCTTGTCTGTTACCATTTCAGTGGCAGGGAAAGACCTTTGTTTTCCAGCAAGCCTTTGGAAACTGATTTTTTAAATAAAGGACATTTATGGTGCTGTACTGTTTTTCATCTTTCTTTTAAGGTAATATTTTCAATGGTTTTAATTCTGTTGCCATTTAATACTGCTTTGATCTTAATTCTATATGCTTCAAACTGTATGTGCCTTTATTGTATTTTATGCCTTTTTATAAGCTGTCATAAGTCCCAATTTGAAAGAAAGGAAGGATATAAATAGTGATATGTAGATGGATGCTACTTGGTGGTGAATTGCCCAGTTGTGTAACTAAATGGCCATTGTGCAATGCACATCAATATATAGCCATGCACAAAGTTCAACATGCAAACATGGACAATGTGCGCCTCTGAACATGCCATGCCCTATGAGGATAGGCTTAGAGAGCTGGGGATGTTTAGTCTGCAGAAGAGAAGGTTAAGAGGGGACATGATAGCCATGTTTAAATATGTGAAGGGATGCCATGTAGAGGAAGGAGTGGGCTTGTTTTCTGCTGCTCCAGAGACCAGGACAAGGAGCAATAGAGTCAAGCTGCAGGAAAGGGGATTCCACCTGAACCTCAGGAAGAACTTCCTGACAGTCAGAGCTGTCCGACAGTGGAACATGCTGCCTCGGAGTGTAGTGGAGTCTCCTTCTTTGGAGGTTTTTAAGCAGAGGCTGGATGGCCATCTGTCTGGAGTACTTTGAGGGTGTTCCTGCATAGCAGGAGGTTGGACTGGATGGCCTGTGTGGTCTCTTCCAACTCTACATTTCTATGATTCTATGGTTCTATGATTCTATGAACAAGAGCACAAGCAGAACTCTGCTTGTTCACCCTTGAACTGAATACAGGCATTCTATATCAGATTAAAAAAAAGAAAGAAAGAAAGAAATACCCAACTGCTTCCATAGAGGAAATTCACAAGTACATAAGACACCAACAGGATTCTAAACTGTCCTTCAGACATCCCTACTCAACGTAGCAGGGTCGGAGGTGGACTGGTTTGCATGGAAGTATTGCAGACATCTTGTTCACGGCCCTGATCCTCTCAACGTGAGTTCAGATAGCAATGGCTAATGAGGACTTTCATTGGTGCCACATCCACTTCTTCTTTTGATCCCTTTTCAATTCAGCTTACAGCTTGTCTTCTTGGCCATAAGCTTCCTCCAAATGATACTTGCATCAAGCTTGCACAACCTGTAACCCATTCACCTCATTTCAACACTGAATCAAGTTTCTGCTTTGACCCAGTCCCCCAGGGGTTTCAGAGATGAAGCTACTGCACAGGGGAAAGGAGCCAAATAATATTTGGCTTGGGCTGTAACTTGCTGTTCTGTCAAGGGCTTCCTTTGCCAATTGGTGGAAAATGGATTGCCTTCACATTTTTTTTCCAAAGGAGTGCACATCATTTCCCATTGATTGGCATGCCAAATCCTTCACAAAGTAATGAGTCAGGGTTGATGCAAATCACCACTGAATTGTCACTTTGATTGCACAGCCCTCTGTCGACATGATTAAACTGGCATGACATCTGAAAGGTAATGAATGACTTTAAAGGTTGGAAACAGAATTGTAGCACTGTGTGGAAGAAGATGCAAGGGACAATGTGCCAATATGTGACACCTTATGGTTCTGAATTTCCACAGTGGTGCACTGTGTCAAAAACAAAATCTCAATACACCTGGCACTTCCTAGTCCTACTATTGATGGACACAACAGAGAGTGGTTATCAGGCCATGAAACTAACCAATGAGTTCATTGTGCATATTCTATTGCTTTCATTCTTGCTTCTTCAGTTCAGTTAATTTTGCTAAACTCTTGAACCAGGACTCATTGAACCAAGTAGCTAATTCCATGAATCCAAGAGGTATGGAGTCTTGTGATCCTCGAAAGAAGAAGGAGAAGGAGAAGGAGAAGGAGAAGAAAACATGTTCTGTGTCCCAGCTGCTTCCTAACCTGACCTGTCTGCCTCTGAAACACACCTCTAGCCCTGGACTGCACAGCTCGGCTGGACACACGTCAGAGGTCATAGCTGTGCAGCATTGGCTTGAAACTTCAGGAAAAGAGATTCCATCTAAACATTAAGAAGAAATTCCTGACAGTAGGAGCAATTTGACAGTGGAATACGCTGCCTCAGAGTGTGATAGATTCTTCTTCTTTGGTGGTTTTTAAACAGAGACTGGATGGCCATCTGTGTCTTCCTGCCTGGCAGAAGGGGGTTGGACTTGATGACTCTTGTAGTCTCTTCCAACTCTATGATTCTATGAATCAGAGTGCTGTATTTGGACCTGGTGTGACTTCTGGCTAACAGTACAAGTGCAAAGGGGAAAATATCTCTGAATGTAAATTGACTATCCTATTTGAGCTGATATATTGTACATCTGTACCCCGCCATGTATTTACCCAGAGAATATCCTGATCTTGCATTGATTACCACAATGTACAGTACAGACAACTCTTTGAAAGCAATGGGTGCTTTTTCAACAGCTCTCAATACCATGAAGACCCACTTTTCAGACTAGGGGACAACTCTTGGAGGAGGGGGATGGTTTTATGGGTTTCCAATTACAGTTGGGTTTGTTCAAGCTGGGGAAGCCATTCCTTTGCTGATGTTGATACTGATGGATGTCTGTGACATCAAAAGTACACATCTGATTTTACATCATGTCTCTGTGATGTTCGTTGATGTCTTGCTTTTCGCCTTGTACAGGATCAAAATTCACATGGTTATGTGCCATTGCTTTCTGCACAAAGGAATACTTCCTTCTGTGTAAAACAACCATGTGTGAATTTTGTGTAGAAACAAGTTTTGCAGTATGAACATTCTTGTCAGTCTAGGATTGTTCTTTACAGGTGTTCTTGACACATGAAATATATGTTCTTTGAGACATAAGTTTATTTATTTATTTATTTATTTATTTTAAATATTCTCCCCATTCCTAATGTCTAGGCATTTTGTTTTGCTACAAACCCATCCCAAGGGGGTAAAAGTGGACCTACTGTTTCTTCTGGTTTTGTTTTGGGGAGGGATGTGGCCCACAGCAGGTCAAGGGGTCCAGAATGCCCCCTATGGGCCTCCCAAGCTGATATGCCACAGATTTAGAAGCTTACGTTGGTCCATTCATGTGTCTGCTAAATGTGTACATTTGCCCCCTCAAAAATGCATATTAAGATACATATATCTTTGAAAACAAGGCATAGATATGATTTAGGACAAGAGTAGACAACAATGGATCCTAGACCAATTTTCTACCCATGGGACCCTCTGGATGAGCTATACAAACTGACAAAAATGCTATGAAAAAATCCTAGATATTTTATATGGTTCTAGAGGGGCTGCAACTTATTTAAAGGAAAAATGGCTTTTCTTGAAGGTTTCCAGGAAAAATAATTTGCTTTTTTTACCCTCAACAGAAAAGAGTTGTTTAAAGGATGTTAAGGGATGTAAAATGGACAAGTTTTTCTTATTTACTCAGAAGCTCTCCACTTAAGCGAAAAAGAGCTGAGACAGCATAAAGTACCACCTATCTTACGGTCAAGTCCAAGCAGTTACAAGACACCACTAAAACCTTGGCAAAACAAGGTTGATTTTTGCCCCAAGAGCTGATGTCATCCAAACAAACAGAAGGAGATGAAGCAAAGGGCACATCAACATAATGTACATAGTGGGAGGATCATTGAAGGTCAGGCCATGATCTTTTGTGTCTTAGTGACACATAATGCCAATATTCATCAGGCTATGATGAAGACCGAAGCTTGGTTGGAAAACAACACAGAGCATGACATTTGTTCTTATACCTCTACCTTTCAGAAAAAAGTGCTGTTGTAGACAAATGACCACAGGGACAATCTGTGATCAGCAATGAAGGATGATGTGGGGACCAAAGCTTTATGAATTATGAGTCAAATTATGAGTCTACTTATTGACCCTCTATTATCTGTTCTGGAAAGAAGGATCCCACTAAGATCTTTTCCAGTTCTGTGGTTGATGCACCATTGTTGCTTATGTGCCAGGTATCAGCCATTGCTGTTGGCTCCCATGTGACTGAACTCTGAAGGAGTTATCTAAGATATGAACTCATTATAGATACCTCCTTTAAAGTTAGGATGAAAGGAATTCCGGTGGAGGGAGGGACAAGCGGCGTTTGGTTGGGAACCTGCGGAGCTGCAGAGTTTCTGAAGTCCCAAAGAGGTTGGAATCTCCAATTGTAAACATTTTAGAGGGAGAAAGAGACCCCTGGTAAGGGGATCTTGGGGGCAACTCGAGGGGGACCCCAAGATCAGTAGCAGTGGTAGGAGAGAGGAGAGAAGGGACCTGTTCACGGACGCACTGACAGGATCGCAGAGCTGCCATTACCTCTTTTGGGAAGCCTTTTAGGCTAAGCCGCTAACCACCGTTGAAAATAAGCAGTCCATTCGGAACATCTGGACTTACTATAGATTTATTTCATCATTGGGGTAAGTGAATGAGACAGTTATCTTTATTGAGGAGATCATATGGAAATTCGGACTCTAACTTTAGAGAAAGCATAGGCTGGGGGAAAGTAGATTTAGGGACACGTGGAGTGAATTGGACTTAAATGTCTGCGGGACTTTAAAAGTGAATTGAAAATATTATAATTGGTTTAAAATCTTCACTTAAAACACTGAAATTGAAAGAAAGGGGAAAAAAAGATACAAAGCGAAGAATTTAAAAGTCAAAGTAAACAGTGAAACACGTCGGCTCGGGGGTTAAAAATAGAGGAAGCTAAAAAGGCAGGAAAGACAAGAGAATTTAGATGAGTGAAGGAAAGCAAAGAGAGGCTACGAGAGTGGCCATGGGATGAGCAGCGAAGGAAGACGGAGTGAAGGAGACGAGAGAGACCGGGGGACGAGTGAAGGAAGGCGAAGAGGCGACGGAGTGGCCAGGGGACGAGTGAAGGGAGACAGAGAGAGGCGACGGAGAGGACCGGAGCGAGGGAAGGAAGGCGAGAGGCGACGAGAGAGGCCGGGGACGAGTGAAGGAAAGTGGAGAGAAAGGCGACAGAGAGGCCGTGGGATGAGTGAAGGAAGGCGGAGAGAGAGAGACGAGTGGCTGGGGGACGAGTGAAGGAAGTAGAAGAGAGAGGCGATGAGAGAGGTCGTGGGAAGAGTAAAGGAAAGTGGAGAGAGAGGTGACGAGGCCGAGGAAGCGTTGAAGGAAGGTGGAGAGAGGTGACGAGAGTGGCCTAATAAGAAGGAAAGCGGAGAGAGGGGTGACGAGAGAGGCCGTGGGACGAGTGAAGAGGCGGAGAGAAGTAGACAAGTGGTTGTGGGATCAGTTCGAAATGCAACTTTAAAGTATGTGAAAGTGGGTAAAAATTTGAGATTTCTGTTATCCATCAGAGGGTCAGAGATAGTGATATGATAGAATAATAAGTATTTCTTTATCTTTTTGTCTTTGCTTTACTCTCTCTGTGGGAGTGTGTGGAGAAGCGTGGTTTAAAATTATAGTGATATTGGAAATTTGATTTAGTAAATTGGAATTTGGTTAAAATTAGTAGGAATTAACAGTTTCAGAAGTATCTCTAGGAAGAAAGGTATAGGTAAAATAAATTAAACTGATTGAACTAACTAAAGTGTAGAATGTGAGGAGTGACGATGAGGATATCTAATTAAAGAAGAAGGGAATTAATTTAATTAGAGTGTGTGTTAAATAAACTACAAAAGAGGGGGGCAACGAAATCTAATGGATGGGAGCTGTGGGGAAAGGAAGAGCTGCAGCTGGTATCAACACAAATACGAAGGCGTTTGTACAAAGAGAGGCCCTCTACAGAATTTAGGAGCACCAACTACAGTGACGATGTGGTTGGAGAGTCAAGGAATAGCCAGTTGGAGAGACTGACATATGGAAGAAATCAAGGAGTTCCTTGACTAGACTTCTAAAAGTGAAATGGAGCGGCGGAGGAGGAGGAGGAGGAAGAAGACAGAAGAAGAAATAGACACACATGAGAGAGGAGCGAGATAAGGCAGATGAAGAAAAATTGGAGATGTTTAATAATAAATTGGGATAATCTTTGCTCAGAGATTAAAAGGTGTAAATGAGGAGGCCTAAAGAAATAGAAGGAGAGAGAAAGACGATGAGAGTGGAGGGAGGAGCAGGTATGGTGGAATGAGGAAGGAAGGAGTAGAGGATTTGGAGAGAATGACACATTACTAATGGATCATAGAGTAGAAATCAATCAATCAAGATAAGAGGATAAGAAAAGAGGAAAGGCCAAGAGGATTTATATGAAAAGTCTAATTGAGGCCCACGATGTATTTAATTAGACGCCGCCACGAGAAGAAGCTCGCGTTTTCCTCCAGTTTTGTGCGTGGGCGGCGGCGGCGGCGGCGGCGGCGGTTGGGGAGGAGAGGAGAGAGAAAAGGAAGAGGAGGAGGAGTGGGGGGGGCGGTTTGTGCGAGTTTGTGTGTGTGTGTGTGCGCGCGCGCGCGTGTGTGTGTGTGTGTGTGTGTTTTTTTTTTTTTTTTCTGCTTTTTTTTATTTATTATTATTTATTTATTTTATAAAAAAATATAAGAAACAGCCTGTGTGTATTATAACTCCAAAAAAAAAAACATCATGGTCTGTGCCTTGAGCAAAAATTAACAGATATAGCATCCCGTCTGCTGCTCCCTGCTGTGCTGTGTTCAAGCATCACATCTCAATATTTCTCATTCCAGTCCTGTCCTACCATTTTTCTCTTATGCGTTATGAAAATGTCATAGTCTCTCCTCCTTCCCCAAGTTTCCCCACTGTTTTATAATTTATACAGTCTGCCAAATAATAATAAAAGGACAAAGTGCTGTGACATGGGAACAGCTCAGTGAAACAAGAGCAAGAGTACCCCTACAGATAGATCGGCACAAGTAACATGTGCAGCCTCACCCACCTTGTCATTCATCCTGATTGATGGCTTATGATATTCCAATCACACTGTGAATTGATGGTTGTGTGTAATGTTGGCGGGCTGTGTTTGTGTCTCTGTGATGGGCAGCGTGACAAGGCTGCCTGAGCCTGGGGTTATGGTGGTGGCTCCTGTTGGGCAGGCCAAGTGATCTTGATAAATCTTCCTGTATTTACACATGGGGACTGTGGTGGGTGTTGGCCCCTGCCTACAATTTAAAAGGAGATGATGTTCTGACTCTGAAAGCAGTGTTTTGTTTTTGGTCTCTGTTTGTGATTGTGGTGGTGTATGATCAAGACTCTCCCAACAATTATTTTACATAATCAATTTGATGACAAAACACATTTGATGGTGGTGGTGGGGCATGTTTTAAATGGCTAATGTGATTTAATACCTAAATTAATTTTTATTTTATTGATTGCTGCTGTTATAAAATTTTCATAATAAAACTTTTTGCTTCTGAATTGCATCTTCAAACAAAAAAAATATATCATCTGAATGTGATGTAAATTTGGTATAATGGAAAATATTTTCATTATTAAGTAATTCATATATTATTAGGGCAAAAACAACAAAAATTAAAATGGATGGCCATCCTGTCTCAAAAAAAACAAATTAAAACATAATAAGTGATGGTTCCTGATTATAGTGTACATGACTAAACCCTTAAAGAACTAAATCCACCTATAAATTGCTAATATATAAAACCTAAAATACATCACATCTCAACAAATAAAAGAAAGAACCCTGGATATCAGCAGGATACATTTCTGTAATTGTTCAAAAACCAAATAGAAGGTAATCCCCTTGGAAGCTGTAGAACAGGTGGTTACTTCTGGACATTATTTTGCCATATTATAGAAACTTTTTAAAAAATCAGCAAAACAGCTGGAAAGTTTTAAAATATCTGTACATCCTCCCTCCTTCTCTCTGTGTGTCTTTAAAAGCAGTTCTTAAAAATAACACGGTGTAGGACAACACAGGAAAAAATTATTTTGAATAAGGAGGAATTATTATTTGCTTCATTTTTAGCACTGGGTTTATTTTCATCAACAATCCCATCCATAATTAAAAATGCTGAAAAGTGCTGTGCAAAACAAAAAAGGAAAAGCTTATCTTCCATAAACTCAAGTCTACTGCTTATTTCAGGTTTCACTGAATAAAAATGAGCTTAACCTATATGCACATCTCAAACATTGCATAAAGGAAAAGATGGACATGTTTATAAAACGTTAATATTCGTAACAAACATGTTTGCCTGAAGTTGCTACTACCTTATTATCAAGCATGTCCAAATGCTCTGTTCTATAACTGCTGCCGTTTACATTTATTCTGCACTAGCCCATCTTCTTCCCAGTTTAATAGCCAGCAGGGTCGTTGCTATTGTTCAAAGTTATTCTAGACTGGCCTTTCTCAAAACAGGTCATGAACAGTTCAAAGTATAGCTCAGCAGCTGTATTATATGAAATTGTTGGCCAGGTATGAAACATGATGCTTTGTCTCTTGTGCACATGTGAATTGCAAGGATTATGTTACTAACCTGTATTAAGGATGCAAATTTTCATTTATTTAATTCTTGCATGTGAAAATGAAGAATTTGCAAAAATTTTCTCCTCACTAAGTGAGAACATATTGTGGACATTATTTGATATTATTTCACACTTAGGATTTTTTGCAGAGATTACATTTGTGGAAAATAAATCACTATTTTCAGCAGAAAGATGTATTTATACAGAAAACAGTTTATTTTGTGCAAAATCCCACTGATTTCTGCATGACAATGCCAGCTGGCACTGTGCTCCTTAGTTATGAGATCATAAGCTGGACTTACAATGTCATAACTTTGGAAGTCCAAGGTTACAACTGCTAATGACTGACTGAATGGCCTCAAAAACTAAATTTTGTAGCCTGGCTGCACTCCAACCAAAGAGGTTTGAAGGCACTGCAGATTAAGGGTACCGGTCACTGACATCTGTAGTGCTCTTCTGGTCACAGGATGCACCAAAATAAGCAATTGTGGCAAGACCCCAACTGATCTCTCCAGCTGTCTGTTCTTGATACGCCCCATGATGGGGAGAACACTCTGATGTAGATTCCCCCATAACCTCAATCTGCCATGCCTAGGAAACCCTCCAACTGGTGTGCTGTCTGATTGTAGGAGCAGGGCTTTGGAGAGTGGCATTGTTGGACAGAGGTATAGCAATGGAGCTCCATCACTGTAATTATGTCTGATGATTCAGGATCTTGGCCATAGTTTTTGCATGGAGAACAATATAGTGAAAACAAGTTTTTCACCAATAGTGAGCAATCTCACAGCAGAAAGGCTATCACAACACACCAAGACAAACATGTCGCTCAAAATGAACTACATTTTGACATGAATAAGAATGAGAAAATTTAAGAATTCTTTAATCCTTTTTCTGTATTTGAACTCCAGAAGCTTCAGGACTTATAAATCCCATGAGATTCTACCAGCATAATCAGTGATCAGGCTCACATTCCAAGAAATATGGAGGGAGCCAAGCTGCTTGTAGATTTGAGAATATGGAATGGCAGTTGAATCCTGAAGAAAAACCAAAATGATTCTTGGGCCTGGATTCAGTCTTAGGGTTAATTAGATCCCTTGAAATCAAGAGAATTCAAGCTAGTTGGGATTAACTTTTCCTGTTGATTTCAATGGATTTTCCTTGTCATGATTATGTATAACTCTGGAGACAATCCAAAGTCCCTAAAGCTAAAGAAGCTTTTAGTGGAAAACTATGAACAAAGTATTGGCAAACATTTACTCAAGCACATTTACTCAAAAACCAAAGAGTTCTTTCTTAAAAGATCACATTCATTTTGGTGACATTAGTTGCAGAAATTAGTTTGAGAGTGTATTGAGAGCGTTTGCCTTTCCTCCAACGAAATGAAAGTGGTACTCTGTCCCTACTCCCTCTTAAAACAATACCATGACATGGGTTAGGTTGAGAAAAGTAAATGGCTCAACGTTACCTATAGATGAAAGAGGAGCCTAACACCATTCCCTCCAGTCCTAGTCTAACTCATATATTGTACCACGTCAAGCTAAGGAAATCCTTGTTGCTCTGACACAGTACAGCAACCAAAAAGTCGTGAGCTTCCTTGTCCCAGCTATTCTAATGGGTAACTTGAATAGGCGTAGGGTTCTGAGAGTCCCAAAACTCAAAGATATACATGTTCCCACATGGGAAAGCTACTCATAGACCTGAAGACACCAACAGTCCCCAGACGGTTCTAATCACTATCTGTTAATTGCATGGAATGTATCCGTATCAGAACTCACCCTTGGCCAGGGGTGCATACTGACACTCCACATGACCGTGCTATCCAGTCAAAAATATGAGGATGACAGTTACAGCTTGCCTTATATAAAGTATAGAGTGAAATTAGGCCACATTATTTTTCCTACAGCATCCATGTGATCTCTTAACATTCAAATCAATTCTGCAAACACACAGATTCCAAAGTGGGCCAGATTATTTGAAATTTTTCCTCTTTCTGTTGAACTTACTCATTTCCTTCTAAATCAGGCTATTAGCCTGTTGGGCAAAGATTGGTAACACTGTGATCCCTGTATGACTTTAAAGCATCTAGGACATTTAACTGAGTGCTGCTTAGACAACAACAGTGCGGCTGTGTCATTTCACAAAGAATTATATCCTCATTGTCACCTTTAAGAAGTCTCACAGAATATTCTTCAGGGTGAAAATCAGAAAAAGAAGAAGGAGAAAAAAAGGACAGTAAAGAAATTACTTTGGGATGTTATTCAAAACCTGTTTCAGGCCTGGAGGATACTGACATCAGAAAGGAAAGTTACAATGGGAATATTGGAGACTTGATGGAAAATGGTAAGAATGCAAAATTCTTCTGCTCTGTCAGAATTGGTCATTCTCTCTCCCTTCCCCACTCCTGCAGCTCCGTTCTTCTGATACATGTTTTTGGGCACCACGGAGGGCTTCAGGGAAGTAGGAAGGAGAAGGAAGTCACAACTCTGCTGGTACTGGATGTTGAAGTACATTGTTGGATATTGGCTGCTGAAATATGTATTAATCACAGGATTTTAGAATGCAAAAAATTATCTTAACATCTAGCAAGAGAACTCTTCCCTTTAACCAGCTTACTGGAACAGAAACATGGAATTTGTGTAGCTGAAGTTACCTTTGCATGTTATAGGCATCCAATTGAAAACCAGTAACCTCCAAATTGGCAACAAAACCCAGTGAGGATACAAAAATGATTTTGGTAATAACAAGAAAAAAAAATATTTAGCATAAAATACAAAATGTGTAACATAGATGAGCAACTGCAGAGGGAGCATGTTCTTGCAGCCCGTGGGATGCACTTTGCTCACCTCTGATATAGACAATCTGGCATAATAATTCAAAGAGTCCAGAGGTCCAATCTTTGTCCTATATTTTCATGATGTACTTTATTTCCTGGAGAAAGCTCGGTTCAGGATTACTGCTAAAATCTACTATCTTCTGCCTGAGGTAGAGCAGTTGGGGGGCATCTCTCACTTATAGGTATAGCACGATGAGTCCACTTTAATCACCATGACTGCATCTTGTGTAATCCAGAGATTCATAATGTAGTAGTATTGAGCTCTGTCCCTAGGAATTCTAAATGTCATGCCCTAACCTGTAAATCCCTGGAGTCCATAGAGATCTGGAACAATGGCAGTTAAAATGGAATCATGAGTTGTAACTGTGTAAGGTGGAAAGGGTCCTGGGTTTTCCCCAAGCATTTTTTCCCACTTTCCTGGTCATTAGTATAGTCATTCTCATTGTATCCTTCTCCTATATGCAGTTCACTAAACAAGTAACATGTAGTGAACATATGCAGAGCAGAACCTATGAGCACCATAATTGGACTGAAAAACTGCAGTTTTGATACACACAGACACACATATCTCAACCAAAACCTACTAGTAGTAGCAATACTACTATTGCTAAGACGTAGCATATTAAACATTCTCTCTGTCATAAGACAAATTGTTTCTGAAGGACACTGAACAAATGCATTAAATTACTGGCAGTTTTAAACCCTGCCAGTCTGCTGAGGATTCATTTGTCAAATTTTAAGCTCTTATAAACAAGCAAAAATTTACTTTTTAAAATCTCAAAATGGACATGGGCCATAATCAAAACCATCTCCTGCAGCACTGCTAAATTTCATATCTTGTTTTATGAGAATGAGTTGTAGAAGCCCCCTCTGCCCTGGCAATTTCTGATTATCATGATAGAACACCTAACTTTCACAAAGAGACACAGCTCTGTAAGAAAATTATAGATATAAATCCAATTTCCGTTGAGTTTTCAACAGCATATAAAGCTATTCTGTAGCAGTATACTTTAGCTCTTTCTGTACCCAATCTTCTTGTGTAGTCCTCCAGTGGCAATCCCAGTAGCAACTCTGCTAGGAAGGGAACATGATGGGAGCACTCTCCTCTGCACTGGACCAGCTCCTTGTGGAAGGGAGTGCAATGGGACCTGCCTCTTCCTTCCACAGTGCAGCTGAGTACTTTCCCAGGCTGCACTGGGACAGGGAAGTCCTGCCATCACTCTCCCTGCCCTTCTGCAGGATAGGCATGTGCAAGATGGTGGCACGTAGTGTTCTTGACAGGAAAAATGATTTAATCTCCCAATGGTGCTACCTGGGGATGAGAGGAGCCAGACCACAATGACATCATTGCTGTTCTGCTCCTCTCCGGTCCCCATGCCAGGATGAGAGGGTCCTGCAGAAAGGGCCTTCGAGTTAACACTTTCTGAGCTAGGGAAGAAGAGTGGGAGATGGGTCTGGGCGAGGACAACATGCAACAAAGTCCAGATGAATAATGTAAAGCACTAAATTGCATGAATAGATTAAAAGATTAATGTTAAATTACACTTGCCTTTTTATCAACATAGGGTGTTAAACTATATACTAAACAAATGCAGTTCTATATCCCTTTTGCCAATTACATTTTTTAAAATATTTCACTGAAACCTATTTTTAAATACTTCAGAACTGCTGCTGGCATGACAAAATGCTGAGGAGGGGTCAGTTTGATACAGGACTCAGCACATTCTGCCCAAAGTGTTCATTTAACACAAAGGAATTTGATCACTTGTCATTTAACTCTGAATACTTAGGGCACACTTTCTCTTAATTCAACTGACAAAAACATAAAGCAGCCTACTTTACAAAGCTGGAAGCCAAGAATTTATTTTTTTGTTTTTTTACTAACTTTCAGAGTTGAAGACATGCTCTCAGAATGCTTGCTTAACAATTTTGGACATGTGTCAAGGGGACAAATATATATGGTACAGCATGCCCTCCACATATGTGGGGGTTAGATTCTAGGAACTAGCACACACTTATGTGGGCGCAGGCACACTTCCACTATGTCCATTGATGATAGTTGGACAAGAAGCTTTGTGTGATCTATCCTTCATGTGTGCAGAGATCATGTCAGCATAAGGCATATTGTACTCCCTCCCACACATAATGTGTATACATGTGATATTATCTGAATCAGAGCTTGGAAGTGACAATTTACAAGCTAGCTACGTGTAATTATGACAGCTAATATGAGGTGGTGGTTTAAGAGTTACATTATGACTCTGGAAATTGGGGTTCAAATTCCTGCTTGGTCAAGGAAACCCACTGGGTGACCTAGGCAAGTCACATTCTCTCTCAGCTCAAAGGAAAGCAATGACAAACCACCTCTGATGAAATCTTGCTAACAAAACCCTTGATAGGTCCTCCTTAGAGTCATTATAAGTTGGAAACAACTTGAAGGTGATTCTGCTTTAATTTTGCATGGCTGCATGCTCTGAAATTCTGGGATTTTTCAGTTTGATGAGACAGTAGTGCTCTCTGACTAAGAATTTTGAATACCCCTTCAGAATCCAAAATTGTACAGAATGGAACCATGGCTGTTAAAATAGAATCATAGCTCTGTAACTGTCTAGTGTGAAAAACCTGTTAGTCTGGATCCAGCCTAGTTGCCCAATACATGTCTAGTTATGTTCAGCTGATAGCTCTTGTTTCCAGATGGGATGTCACATCAAAAAATGGTAACTAACCAATATAGCTAGTTATCACTCCACTCCATGTGTCTAATGAAATTGACTTAGTCTGTGAAGCTTATACTACCAACTTCTTTCTCTCAGTTAGTTTCAATGATTCCACAAAGTTATTTTGTTCACTCAGTATCCAATATGCAAAGGTGGTAGCCTGACTGGTCACTGCCACATACATGTGGATATATGTGGAGAGGCTGTGTCAGTGTCTTCTTTGTCAATGAATGTAAGAGTACTTCCAGTGCTTTGTTTCAATTGGGGTTGTACTGTTGAGAAAAAATAAAAATAAAAAGGCAAAACCAAAAATGGACTTATTTTGTTTAGTTTGCCATTTTTGGCAGTCCATGCAGAAAACTGACTCCCAGACTCACCAAAGTTGGCCCATCCTGTTTTAGTTACTTCCCTGTTAGTGAAGCCCAGTTGTTACTAAGTGGCAAATAAATAAATAAAATAAAATATAAAAAAAAATCTAATACTAGTTGTGATTGGTTAAACTGATTCAACCATTCCTGGGTTTGTTCAAGGAATGATGCAGTGAGGCTCAGATGGACTCTTGTT